>JANHGO010000027.1:34437874-34475945 GCA_024606505.1 Aquila spilogaster | reverse complement strand
GGCCGGGCCGTGCAGGGTGCACGGGGGCGGGGACGGGAGCGCCCCGGCCCGCGCCATGTTGAGCAGGAGGCGGCGGGAAGCGGCCGCACGCGCGGCTCTGGGCCCGGTTCCGATGCTCCGCGCCGCCGCCTTAACGGCCGAGCTGCAGGGCCTGCGAGGGGTTGGAGGCCCCGGCACGGCTAGAGGCGCCCCGGGCCTGCGTGTAGGCCGCAGCACGGTGCTGCTCCGCCTCCCCTCACGCTTGGGCCTAGTCTAACAGCTCGCCGCATCGAGGGTTTGGCAGCGAGGACTGCGCCTCGAAATAGCTGCCCAGACACAACCTGCTGAAAAGTTACATAAGCACAGAAGCAGAGCCAGACATCCATTTCTCTACGGGCTGCAGCAGTAAGAGGCATGCATTGACCTCATCTGCAGGCGATGCTTTCAGCAAGCCACAGGGCCAACAAAGGCACTTCCAAGTGCATTAACTCTCCCACATACAACAAGCACCAGTCTGGAGCTCAGCACAGAGCTGATCAGCTAACCAGCTGCCGCTGAACAGCTTACATGTTCCCATCTTTCCCTGCGCACAGCACTACTTGGGTCTCAGCCATCAAGTTGTATGGTGGAGATTTAATTCGTTAATATACACAATTTGACTAAAAGTTACTTGCAAAAAAAAAAAACCACAAAACCACACTAGAGAGGGCTATAGATGAACAGAAAGGCAACACCAATGTACAATTCTGCCTCCTTAGGGAGGAGGAAGAAGAAGCTCGTTTTCATTGTATTAAAAAAGTTCACAAAAGGGGCAAGCCAAACAAAGAAGTAGGAAGAAGTCCTTCTGAAGGTATGCAGGTCCCTTGTACAGGTACAGGTCACGTGGCCTTCTGAACATTACATACACACATCGCATTTAGTTGCAGCCAGCAAAACGGAAGAAGATATGAGGAAGTCTCTGTTCTAACTGTACAAGGAAGGTGCTCTCAAACACACGCACACACACTGCTCTGTTTTGAGTCAGGCTGGATTGATCACTTTTGGAGGAAACATGACTCACTCTGCAAGGTTAGCTCAACCCAACTACACAAAATCTTGTTGGAACGGAGACAGGAAGAGTTGCCTCATGCAATATGTCCAGATTATAAGTTTTCCCTAGTATGAATGCAAGTTAGTAGATTCTATCTCACTCTGCTAGGTTAGAGTCTTTTAAGCAGGGGAACAAAAGGATAGTGTGCATGAATACCAGAAAGATCAACACACAATCAAGCTGAACAGACATAAATCATTACCTTTGTTCCTTTCTTCGCAAAAGAGCTATCTAAACCTGTATGAAGTACTATTAATATAGACTATTCCGCCAAGGTGGGAACAAAAATAAACAGAGTTTACCTGGTTACTGTTGCAAGATGATTTACTACTGAAACTTGCAGAATACAGAAAACTGCATTGAATTTAGATGTCATCTGTCTGTCCAACATCCATGTTTATTTTTCAAATTTTGAATGTAAAAAATATTCAAGAACATACACTGCCGAGTCTTTATGGCTTATTTTATCTAAATCTCAGAGCCTTATGTTGAAACCTTGACCTGGCCCAGCCCCTGTCACAGGCTGAGCCATGTTTCCAGAAAAGCTCCATTGGTGCAGTCTAATAATTCCTCTCACCACAGCAAACATTATGGATTGGTAGATTCTTTCAAGCCAGTTCTAGATCCCTGAAAAATGCCTTAAATTAGTGCATCTGCACTCATTCACAGCACCTGTTAAAAAATGGCCTTATTCAGAATCATATCAGAGTTGTAGCCCTCACATGTAATCCCGTTCCTAAACAATGTCATCTCTGCCTGTTTCAGTAACATGCTCATACAGCTTCATACTCCTGTTACCATAGAGAAACAAAACAGCTAACGGCTTTGAGGCACACTGAGAGATAACTTACGCTAAAGCATTCAAAGCCGTACATAAAGGTTCAAGTACATAAACGAAAGATAACACCAGCCTGAAAAGTGGTGTTTTTGTTGTTTCTAAAGCTGCTAACTTTAATAAACCACAAACAAGGATGAACCTTTTTTTTTTTTTAATGTAGATTAATACATACAAAAGTAGTAAAGGTACTATCTAATGACAATTATGCTGTCAAACAATGAGCCAAGTGTAGCAGTGCCATGTTTTCTGACTAGAGTATGCTGCTACCCATCACTATAAAAGTAAGAAATTTCAGCTGATATTTCAGATGCCAGGTGATTTAGTGGTGGTAAGAAGAGCAGTTCATATAAAGCTAAGTACATGAGGTACACAAAACTGAAGAAGATGTGTAACCTTATGACTACCTCTCAATCTAAAATGTAAATTAAATTTGTTGTTCTTTAAATATTTTTCTTCAGCATACATCTGCCTTCGGGAAAACCTCTGAGATAGCCTTGTCCTCTCTGAGTTCTAGGTATAAGAAGCTTGCCTCTTTCCTATCCATACTTCAGAGGTTTAAAAAAGTTAAGAGTTTACAGTCTCATTATTGGATCCTCTCTCATTTCAGAGAGTAGATCCTTTAACTCAGCATTTTCCAGATCATTCCGATATCACCTATATCAGAAGTTAGTGTTTGATAATGCAAATTCCTGAAACAAAGTTCTAGAGGAAAGCACTGCTACTTATATGATAGCAATAGCCGTATGAAAAATGTAATATTAATGCTGATAACCACAAATATTCCTCCATTAGAGAAATTGGTCTCAAAGTGTAAAAAACAATTTTTTCCTTTATTTAAGAGAAAAATGACATCCACCCATAAATAACAGATACAGTTCCTTGCACTTCATTTATTCATTATAAAGCATTTTCTTTATAACTGTGTTATCTACTAAGTTTGGAGGGTTAAATGTTTTTTTTTTTTTCTTCAAATAATTTCCCCCCTCTCAGGTTCAATTTGAGATTCTCTCATTCTACAGCTCTGTCCTTCAACAGATCGGTTATTCTAATTTCTCTAATTTTTGTTTGTACCTCTTCGGACGCTAATTGGATGGCCTCCTATGCTCCTTCCTAGTGTTCATTCCATTATTTACCCTTAGTCCTTCAAAATCCCTCTTCTCCCATTTGGCAAGAGCACTGACAAAAGGATGGCAATCTTCCCAAGGAGTGACAAAAAGAAGAGCAGGCTTTCAAATAGGGTCTGACAGTCTTGGGATTCCCACCCATCTGGACTTTTCTACACTTTTCTGCAACAGAGGACATGTTCCTTGCTGAGAAGAGCTTTGTGTTCTGAGGGATATCTACTGCAGCTGTACCAGCTACTGTGAGGGCCAATATGTCATCTTCAGGCTGTCCCTACATTGGAGATAATTCCCCATGCAAGCCTACATTGTACAAATCACACTACTTTTCAAATAATGATAATTCCCCATCAATGAGAGAGCAACTTGTACCTTTTCTTGCATCTTCAGTATTGCAGGAAGATCCACACATTTTTTGTTGCCTAGCTATGTCTCTTACAACCTTGTCTTGTCCTTCTCTGGTTGTTCTTCTCATGCTTTACCCTACTTCTGACCATCATAATGTGCTCCTGGTTTCTTCTGTATGTCCTCAACCCATCTACCCTCAATTAACACTGCCTTCAGAGTTCTGCATTCAACACACCATTACTTTAAAGAAGAATATCATTCTCAAAATACTCTGCTGGTTTTAATGATAGCAGGGAGCATGTGGAGCAAGTCTTTCTTTCTCCCTTTTAATCTCCTCTCATGAAATCCTCATTAATCATTATTACAGCCAGCCATAAATTCAGACTTTTTAAAGCACTAATTTGTCACAAGCAGGGTTGCATGATAAAGAATCAGTTCTGATGATTTCTCAGCCATAAAATCCTAGGCTCTATTTATATAGATACGTATCTATAGAGACTACTGGGAGGACAGGAACCTGCTTTGAGAAATACCGCTATATACTTGCCCTGTTCTCCTTTTCCTTCAACATTCTCTACCACTGTCAGAATCAGGATACTGAACTAGACTGGTCTTACCTTGTACTATCTCTAACCTCTTCATGACATTTTAATACCCAATGAGGTCCAAGTCATCTCAGAAACAAAAAGGCCATCTGCCATAATAAGACCTATTAATTGCACACTAACTAGACCCTTATTTCATAGCTAAGGATGTTTAGTACCCAATTACAACTAGAACTAGTGGTGTTCAAGGGACTGAAATTGAGCTTTCTGGTACTGGCTTGGTTAGTCAGTTCCTCCTTGGTAGCATCTCTCTTACTACACTTCTGCGTAATACTCCCCTTCTGCCACATTGCTCTTCGGGCTTCCAGGTAGTTTCTCAGTCAAGGTTCAATTTGCAAGTGCTTTTGAAAATCCTATTGTGATTTTGTTTCATCTGTGCTAGGTTTAGATGAGGGTCTGTTTATGTAATACTTCAGCAGTTCCACCGAGCAGAATGTGGGGATGCAAAATTATGCTGAGACCAACAGTTGCCCCTCAGTCTTTCTACATACATTGGCTCTCCATGCTCACTCTCCACAGCATGAATCAACAAAGAGCAAAAAAAGACTGAAAATAGAAGAGTAGTGATGCAAAACAAGGAATAAGGCTGTGTTTGTAATAAATAACAAGGAGATGCTCCTCAGCGTCAGCAGGAACACTTCACTAAAGAAGCTGAATTTCATTGCATAGGCACGGGTTGAGGTTAACCTGTCACCTTTCAACGTTCAAGAACCCACATACCCTGCAGAGCCAAGAATTCCAACTTCCCCACTTTCAGGGAATAGCTTCTCCCGGTTAAAAATAAAAATAAAAGAAAATAGAACAACAAAACACCAGGAGTCTGATAAATAGTTTCTCAATTCAGAGCATTTAAATAAACACACAGCTCCCAAGCCTTGGAAAAAAAGGCTGCATCTTCCAACATCAAGAACAGAAGTCATTTTGGCTTTATTTGGAGTCATTCCAAAGCTTACTGACCACAAACAAACACAACAAATGAACTAATTCAGAAGATACTCAGCTCAGAAAAAGACACCTGCAGTTTTTTGAGGGTCTGCTTGTAACCTGCCACATACAGATATTTACTACAGTGGAGCTATGAATGTGGGAAAATTAGATCAACGAAGCCACTCTGAACAGAGGTCAGACTGTGAACTGAGGAGGCAGTTGAGGTCAGCTCCGCTGTACCTCCCTACTCACATACCTGAAGAAATGAATGGTCAATGTACATAACTAAAATTACAGGATCTCAGGAGCAACAACCATAAGTGGGACAATTCAGCTGGCAGCCAACAGAGCAGCTCTTGCCTAATGCCACTTTTCTGTTCAACCTGACTATTTCTCAAACAGGAAAAACAACACACACATTGAACATTCCAGTGACTTTCTGACCGGATTTTCCTTCCTTTCCTCTCTCCATCCCTTAGGTTACTCATGCTCTACAGTAGAAACACTATGCTCTTCACATCTAGTGAATTTTCCTCTTTTAATACACCATTTTCCTTCCCCAAAAGGGGAACCAGCCGAACACCTTTTGTGACAAATGAGCACTTTGAGGTGTTAGGCTATCTACTTTATTTCCAACACGCCAATTCAGAATTATTATTTTTTACAGATGCTGCTAAACAAACCCACATGAAAACCCTAAAGCTTAAAAGAATATTGTGTGCTAACAAAGGATACTACTGTAGTCCAACCACATATATTAAATCTGCAACAGGCAAAGAACAGTAAGCAACCTGTTTTTCAATATTCATTAACTCATGTTAGCAGGCTTTCAATATCCCAGCAACAGGAAGCTCTGTTTTCTTCTTCCTGAAGCTGTTGATTTCTTTGCTTTTAAGCTGTACAGCCTCAGGAAACATGGGTAGACAGAGGCAGTTCTCCCAGACTTCTCCCCAGAGGTGTTTCCTACATAGGAAACTTGCTTTACTGGGGAGGGGGGAGACGGGGAGAGAGAGAGAAGAAGAAGAAAAATAAATAAATAGATGTTAGGGTGTTTTCTCCTCTCCAGGAACTCATCTGGCATTCCTACAAAGCTGATGCTACAAAGTGGCATCCTGAGGTCTGCTGAAGTAAAAAGCACCAGAAATCAACCGGGAAAGCCCAGAACTGCCTTCCCCCAGTGTCTTGGCCTCACATCTCTCCACTCATACCCTTGGAAGCAGCATCCTGAAGCCTGGCTGTTTGTTATAGCCCAGAACCAGCCAGCACAAAAGACTAGGAAAGAACACTCAGCATAACTAGTGAAAGATGAAAGCAACCTTCTCCTTTCCACCCTCTCATCTCCCATCACAAATGTATTGACTCAGAAAGCAACACAAACATCTCATTATGTATTAGTAAGCAGCACACAAGCATCACTATGTTATCTTTAAGGCAAGAAGTATAAGGAAGAAAGATATTGGAATTTGTTTTGTAAAAGGATTACCTCAGTTTACCTCACTGAAAAATGCTACCTGGAAAGAAAAGCCAGTTTGGATCAGGGCAACTTTTCACAGACTGCTCTTTAACTTATTCTGCCGGAGCAAACCCGTCCTGCTTTTCTTTATTTTCAAGATAAGAAAAAATAGCACTATTCCACATGACAGACCAGCAGCAACAGACTCTTCTGCCTAAACAGTAACAGTGCCTGCCAGCAAACAGCCCCAGGACATTCCCTAGGAAGGACGCAACCCCCTGCAAGCACCACCGAGGAGCACTCCCCCACCCCCACCCGTGGAAAGAAGGAAGGCTGACCTTGCTGCTCCTCAGCCATAGCCTGCAGCACCCCCGAGCAGCACCTGGAGGGCAACTCTACCGCAGGTGTTATAGCCCACAGCCAGGTGGCCCCTCAGCAGCTGCTTTAAAGCAGAGCTGCGAAGGGAAGGATAAGGGGGGTTCTCAGTGGCTTTGTTTTTTTTTTTATTTGTTTGTTTCTTTGTTTTTGGTAAAGTAGTTAATCCAATAGTTAATAAGCTCCCGAACTCTCCAGTTAAAATTTTCTGATGTCAATCAGTAAAGCAAAGCAGTTTTTTTTAATAGCATCAGGCCAACATCCCTTGTGCAGAACCCGGAATTACCAGTGTTTACAATTCAAGGCTTTCTACCAGACGGCTTTTCCTATGTCCTGGGACCCCTGCGACTCTGCTGAGTTCATCACAGGGTCAGGGCCTAAATGAGATTCTGGATTGTATGAGTTGTTTTTTGTACTAAACAGAACAGAACTGCCTGGCAATTGCTCTGCGAGACACGGCATCTGTGCTTGGTCCTGCTGTCCCTCCCTCTCCACTCACCAACAGCCAAAATTAACTCAAAACCAACTAAATACCAAGCAAGGTGAGCACAGCGTGCTGGCCGTTGCAAGGAATTGCCTTAGCAATCCTATTAGCATAGACAGGACAGTGTTTCTGCAATAAAATAAGAGCTGGTTGCTAAGTGATAACAACGTGCTTGTCTATCCTAACATTCACAAACTCAAAACTTAAAACTAAAAGGAAAAAACAGAAAGAAAAAAGCACATACACAGCTCTTGCACCTTCAAAACAGAAAAGAATCTGGATGTCCAGAAATAATCTAGATTTTTTTTAAATGCCATTGTATTTCACATAGAGAAGGTTCAGCTAGTTTAGCAACGGACAGCACTGTGAAATTCTAATATACTGACAAATAAAAGGAAGTTAAGAGTAGAAGTAATACATAAAAAACCCACGTGAAAGACTTGAAAAAGCAGCAATTACACAAGGAAATAATTAATGTTATAACTGATCAGCTTTAAATGATATGAATGCTCAGTGTTCAGATGGCAAGTCTTTAGATGAACACTTAAAATCAACTGTTTCCCCTAATCCTCTATTTCTCTCACGGCAGGGAGAAACTGGACTCATCACAAAAGCCAACAGGTTTTTTAACTCCATAGTAACCAGCCCTAGCGATCCCTGTCCAAATTCCTAGGCTAGACAATACCAGTGCTTGTGCTTAATGCCATGCTTTAGCAACCAGGAATAAATCAGAAACCAGCTTTAGGAAATTTGGTCTATTGTTTATTTGAACAGCCGTTATTATGAGGAGATGTTTCTGGTAGCATTTACTTTTGTTCTTCTTTTGTTCTTTCACTTTTCATTCCACTCTCTTGCCCACTCCCTATTTTTTTTCACTCTGCACTTCTTGTTTACTGGTTATAACTTTCTCTATACTCCCTCCCCCATTTGTATTTCAAATACTTGCATAGACTTCAAATACTTCAAGTTTATAATAATTGTACAGAATTTCACTTTGCTGAAATGCCTGGCTTGAATGTGACACACTCATGTAGTGGATCACAGAGTGCAGCAGCCCACTTGAATGAAATGAGTTGTAGATCTCAGTCATCTTCCAAGTTAACAAGGGCTGCTTTGGAGAGCAATACCCCAGATAACTCCCAAACTGATAGCCAGAGGGTAAAGAGAAAGTTGGTCCAAAATCTCTTTCCTCTTTTTTGGGGACTGTAAACAAGTAGCATCTACAGAAGACAATTTGGATACACAGAAGTGAAAATTGTATAACACTGAAAATCATGGAATCACAGCATCACAGAACTATAAGATACCTTGGGTTGGAAGGGACCTTAAAGATAATCTAGTTCCACATTTGTAATTATAAAGGAAAAGTACTTTCTTTCAGTTTTCACAGTCTGATGTTTTATCTGAATTGGAAATTGCATTTGATTTCTGTCTTTTCCTTTTTTTTCTCCCTTTTCTAAGTTATTACTGTGGCTGCATCTGCTGAAACTGGGGGTGGAGAGAGGGAGAAGTGTGATTTACACTGGTGGAGCTTGCTGCTGAATTCACTGGTGTTACTTCTGTGAGGTAAAGCTAAGCTTACATATATGCCTCATGGCTAGGACTGAGTATGAGTATATGCCCCAAGACTGGGATTTTTCCATTAGCCATTTAGGTCTGCTGATATTTTCTATCACTTTTCATGTCTTTCCTTTTTCTTTTTTTTTTTCTTCAAAACTTACAGCTTCTTTTTGTATCATGCTAACAAATACAACTTTTCCATCTAATTATCTATATTCAATTTTTTTTTCATCCTTTTGGTTTCTGCTGCTTCTGTTTTCAAGCATTTGACTGCTTTCTCACTTCTGTTCTTCATTTTTGTTCTGTTTTGAAATCCTCTTCTGTAGGTTTCATTCTAATTCTTCTTCTAACAGTTACCTCACAGATCTTTTCTTAGTACATATCATCTGTCTTTCTCGACAGGTAACATATATTCTCTCTCTCCAGCTTCCAGATATTAGCACATTTATTCTTGATTTTCAAGTGACAATAGAAGTGATCAATTTCATGCAATTATTTGTGATCACCAAGTTGATAAAGAAGAGCCTTACAAGCAAGGATCATCTGTGAAAACTCAGTCTTAACATAAAATTATCTCCCATCTGCTGCAATCTACTAGATTATTGAAGGGTGCTGTTGGAAGGATGGAGAAAAGGGTACGGAAATGACTGTCATAAAAGCAGAACATTTCTTCCCGAAATCAAGTTGGTGGCACTGGCTCTTTCATAACCAATCATGTCTTACGCAGATCCAAATGCCAGGCTTGGAGTTTTGAGTGATCTGCAAGTTTATGGAGAAGGTTGTTCTTTTTTTTCCCCATTGCAACTTTGATATTACCAAAGATCATCTCTACTGAGAAAAATGAGATGAGTATTTACTTCTTCTAAAGTCTGGAATCAGAGATTCTCTTCTGTGTTTCTCATTTCTCAAGTCTATGGGGAAGACAATAGCTCTAGGCTGATAATTTTATGCATTCATATTTTATGACGAATGTAAGTATGAACGGGATAAAAACAGAGCTCTAAAAAACAGCTCCTTCCTTCTACTGTTGAAGCAAAGTAATGCCACAAAGACAGAAAACCTCCTGTCGACTTGTCTGGGACTGTACTATTTATTTAAGAGGTCTTCAGTCACTCTGGAAACCAGATTACTGAAAACATGCTGAAAATTTTGGCTGCTAGAGCTGTTCAGGAGAACAAGAGATTCTCAGATTTCTAAAATTTTAGATCAGAAGAATCATGTGGATCTCCATGGATACCAGATCAGTCTGAGAGCATCCTGGAAGGCTTCCGGTAGCCATTTTGGAAAGTTTCACATATAAACTGCAGAGCCATGCAGGCTTGCCAATGAGACCCAGGCTGTATATACGTGACCATCAGTCAAAAGGCAGGACATGTTACTGCACCACCTTACTATTTCACCTTGTTAAACTTGCTGGTGGCAGGGTTAAAGATCATCAAGATGGCCCATTAGTATCTTGTGACCTGGCAATCATGGCCTTGTCTACATCTTTGTGCAATATGGACTTCTAGCATGCAACTATTTCACTATGGGGAAGTGGAGAAGTGGTGATGCCATCAAAGGGCAGGCTCCAAGGATGTGTCTGCTTTCAGGGCCATCTTCAGATCTGTACAGAGGCACAGAGGACACAGAATGATAACCTCTTCAAAAGGCTCAGCACTTGAGTGCACCATCTGCCCTAGATCGCACATTCCTCCCACATGCCTCCCTTTGTTTTATGTGCTCTATATTTTCTTGTTTCTCTGGCTACAAATTAACCTCAGCTCCACTTCTTGAATAATGGATTTTATTTCTCTTTTCAGCTATGTACCTTCAACATGTCTTGGATGTTCCACACTATGTCTAAAGAGACATACTACTTGCAAAGAGGGTGGAGAGAGAGGTACAAATGCTAAGAAATGCTACGTATTGCACAATATACAGTGCTAACGCTACTTAGCCAGCCCACATGCAATAGAAATATATATATATATTAAGATGAGAAAATGTAATTTTTTTGAGGTTTGATCTTAGTCCTGTAACTAATTACAGATGGAAAGTCACTTACATGTGTTAGCGTTAGAAAAATGGGGGTTAAAAGACTTACCTAGGGTCACAGCTGAGGTCTAGTAACAGAGGCAGCACTTAATAATTTAACTGACAGATTCCGTCTTGAACAGTAGTACAAGAGCTTATTGTTCCAGCAGCTGCAGTGCTTGAGAAGTGACAAAATGGGGTATGTGATCACTCCTGGGTCACAGCTTAGTTTATCAGTCTAAAGGATCAACTATGCTGTGCTTTGCAGAACAGCCAGGGTGAAGTGAAAGAAGGTGGAAGGAGGTGTACTCAGAACATCCACACTCATTCCTACCTGATTCCTCTAGTACAGAGGGAGAGATGGCAGCTGGCAGTGGGAGGAAAGGTTTGCTTCAAGCATTGCTTCAAATCACTGCAGTAAGTTTGGTCCTCAGGCTTCCAGGCATGTGGTTTAGTTAAAGAACTACACTCCCTCTCAGGTTCAATGCTTGGCTGAACTAACCTACACTGGCAGTAAGGCGGTGATGATGTACCCAGCAACACCAATAAAAATTGCTGTGTCTCAGGAGTATATATAGAGAAAATATATGTTCTGATTATACACTTCAATGAACAATTATTAGAAAATAACTATCTCACACTGTAAGTGATACCATTTGTAGACTTATTTACATTTAACCTATTCCTGATGGTTAACCATAGTGCTAATGACATAAAACTGGGAAGAGGTCACCAGTATAGGGCTTATTGATCCTCGGTTTAAGATGGATTATTAAACTTTCCACTTGGTAAATTTCACTTAGCAGCTGAACTTAAAGTTAAAACTTGTGCATATACTAGTAACTCATTTTCATTATTCTGCATGATCTTAGCCATAACTTCCTTAACTGAGCAGGTAATTGATCACAGCTATCCTAATGTTGCAAATCTTTACATTTTGGAGTAATCATATACACCAATGGTCACTATGCCTGTTCAGCAACAGTGGCTTAGGCAGTTGTCTCTCCCTCCATTCTGTGTAAGTATTTATGTGGCTATTCAGCAAATGAGAACTCATCTCATGGAGATATAACCCATTAGTATTTTGTTATTTGTTTTTCCTGGGTTATTTTTCAGGTTATTTGTCATTTCCCTGGTGTGGTTCACTGCAGTCTCCCATAACTGCTGAACTGATGCAGCACTGAATGTCCAATCCTAAGACAATTTAAATGGCTTTATCAGGATATTTAAGTGCTTACTGCTAAGTCTCCTTTATTTCCACATGATATCTTCTGTATCTTGTAGAATCAGTTTAATCTTGTACAGTTTCCCTTCTCTTCAGGGCTCTGAGTGTAATAACTACTTGTCATTCTGTCCCAAAAGGCTAATGTCCTTATTGTGTCTTCCTTTGCAATCATGCACCTCTACCTTGCAGGTACCAACTAGCCATTTCACCTCAATGATCCAAATGCTTTAACATAATAACATAATTAATTTGTTTGAAAGCAATTGCCATGCTATGTTTCAGAGTTCAAAAAGGTTCATATGTCCAAAAGCAGCTTTTTTTTTTTTCCTACTCCAATAAATGATGATGCCTCACCTTTCAAGCCCTACATTTGCTTCCTCTATGGGTTGCTATGAACGGAGCATGACTGAAGCTAGTTCAGGATGGTAGGCACCTGAGTTAGAAGGAAGCAAGCCAGTGACAGATCAAAAGCTCCTTCCACCCACTGATGAACTATTGTGTCCAAAGTCCCAGGACAGTGCTTGCTGGCAGGTATGAGATCCCCCAGCCCTGGTCAGTTGTTCTTATGCTGCCTCTTCTGCTTCTGTGGCCTGGCTACCACAACAACAAAAAAGGGTATTTTTTCAGCTGAATCAGTTTCCTACTCAGGCCCTATGATGGCCATGCCCTGGCACATAGCAGAGTGCACAGTCCAAAGCAGGTGATGCCTCTGCATGCCCTAGCACAGTGCCACTGAAAGCTCCTGGCCAACCCTAAGCATTTGTTATTTCTCTCAGCTTGAGCTACCATGTCTAAGTAGTTCAGTAGACAAAGGCTTTTTATTTCTAGATTTGTGATATATATGAATAGCTACAATGACAAGATTAAAAAGTGGAAGAGCAGTTTTCCTGTTCCCTAGGATGAAGAATACAGCAAAATGTCAACTCTTCCTGGTAAAACTGGCTGAACTTCAGCTTTTGACAATATTGCAGTCTATTGTGGTATGACTGTTTTACATTCATAGCCAGCATACAAAGTCTCTGAGCACAGATTAGATTTTCATTAATATAGTTATATATTTTTTGGCCACAGTGCATCAAACTCCTGTTACTCGCAAGGGAATCAAAGAGGAGTTCAATTTCTTTCTTATTCTGGAGATAGATAATAATCATTGGAAGTGTCTTAATTCTGCTTTATTTTTTTCCCCTTTTACAGAAGCAAAGTGTATTTTTATTTTGAACCATCTTTCATCTTACAATTGTAAGACTATACAGAAAAGTTTACAAAACATTCTGTGCAGTAAGTACCTCTAGTTAGGTTGGAGTTAACATCATTTAAATATGGAAATGAAGTTAATCTCTGCTAAGTTAAGGCTTATTTTTAAGTAATAAGAAAATGTCAGGCATCTGGAACAATTGAGCTAGCCTTGCAATTAGACCTCTCAATTAAAAAAAAAAAAGACAATCGCTGAGATGAATGAGCATTGAGATGATGCTTACTCTACAAAATTAGCCTTAATCCTGTGCCAGTTGTGTCAGTGGAGACGAATAAATTGTGAATCAAATTAAAAGCAATCCCACAGACCTCTGCCTTATTGCCACTGAAATTCTGAAGCTGGCATGAGCAGGTAGAGGTGCAGACTTGTGAAGTGAAATCCTTACCACATTAAGTTACTGTGACTTGTTACAATTTTCGCCCTTACTCTCCTACTGTAGACTTAAAAGAATAATGCTACATCAGTTCTCAATACATCATCTTCACAAGCAGATGGTCCAGACTTTTTTTTAATAAATGAAAGCTTGCATTCTGAAGAAAACAGAACAATTTTAAATGCTTAAATTGATGGGCTTTCTCATATTCATTTTGGTTTTGATTACTATTAACCTAGTGCGTACAGCAATATCTCCCTGCTTAAATAACCTTAACAAATATCTAAAAATAGTAGTTCTGCTACTTATACATTCAGAAGATTTTGCTGAGTATTAAAATCATGTCTCATCTCAATCAAGTACCACGTAGGATCATTTAGATCTGTAAACTTAGTTCTTTCTCTGAAAGCTGTGTCGTGGCTGATGGCTTTGCAAAATATACTTCGGGCCTATTTACACAAGCTACAGCCTTTACATCCTTAAATTGAATGTTATCATTTAACAAACAATAAAATAAGAACTTTTAAAAAATACTATATTCAAAGTATTGATAATGCAAACATAAATCCAGTGTTTGATATGCTCATTTGATTGTGATTGTCCAAATGTCAGCCAGAAACTCATGATTTTCTCTTTTTCTCATTTATCTCTATTTTTACATAGCTTCTAGAGGACTGCATTATTAGAGGGCCTCCCTTGGATATTAAATTACAGTCAAAGAATGTCTCTCTCCTGTAAGAACACAAAACCAAGCTTCCTAGGTCAGATCAAAGGACCTTGTCTTTGAGTATTTCTCTTGGTAGTAAATAAGGCAAATGGCTATCTTGAATAGTCTTTTTCAGCCTCCTTTGAATGGCTCATAGACTTCCTGAGCTACGGGCAGGAATGTATTCCCATATATCATTTATTCATGGATTTTCTTCTTCCTAAGTAGGTTAATTCATTGATTTAATAGTATTTCATCTGAGGATGTTTAAACATGTGAAGGAGTTTGTCAAAAGAAACAAAGAAATGAAAATCAGTGTGTTCATTTGGGGCCACCAATGCCACCACTTTTGTCTCCTGCAGTTCCACTGATGAAGTCTTGCTGCTTTGGAAGTCATGTCTCCTCACACTCCTGGCTGGCACCTTCTAGGCTCCAGGGGAATGCAGGTGTCTTGGGTATGGAAACCAAGGTCCCCAGTGGAGGAAGAAAGTTTCTTTTATCAGTACAGGGCCCTTGAACTTGGCTCAATGTTCAGTGGCAAGCCACTGATGAGCATGGAGCATGGGGAGAAGTACTCATGGCAACCTCTGTTGCTAGGCAGATGGATTATTTATTGTGTTTTGTTCCTGCCACAGTGTTCTCAGAGATCCTGGCTCCATTTCTAGATAGAATCAATGGTAATAAAGTCTGAAGGTTAAAATATGTGGATCTCTAGGGTCATTTCTGCTCCTGAGTAGGATGGCGAACAGCAACCTTGCACTTGCATATAAAAGTGAGAGTTTTTTCCTGCTGCAACTCTTCAGGCATAGTCCCAGGGGCTAAGCACTGTCAGTAGTTTCTTGCCATTGAGGAATATTGCTGAAAAATGCACATTCAGCCACTTTTCCCCAAATGCAACTTTGCTGAAACTGGACAGGAGCATCTAACGATCCACAGGATCATAGCTGTATGTAAGCAGCAAGAGGTATTTGCCAGGACAGTTCTGATGCCATCCAGCGGACTGAAAATGATTTCAGATGCTGCCATTGCAAGCAGATTTTGAACCTATATTTCCCTTCCTTCCGAGTTTTACTTACAGACTAGCAAAAAATGGAGCTTACTACCTCTAAAACAACAATTTACCCTTGCTGCCTTAGACCCTATTTCCATCTCACTTCTAATTGCATGATTCAACTTCCCGCTTGTGCCAGTTCAGATGCTTGACAGACCCTTTGCCAAATTTCTTAACATGGCAGAAGCCTATTCACTTTTTGATGGATTGTTTTTCTGCTACTTCAGTGACTCATACCTACTCTCAAGGAATGGCACAGCCAGCACGAGGTAGGAGCCAGCAGTAAAGAAGGAAGGACAAAAACTGAAGAAACAGCTGGATCCTCCCCTTTTTCAGCATCAATGAACTCTCCATGTCCCATGGAATCATATCTTCTGGTGTAGTATTTAAGAGATCAGATTTTGGGCAAACCTTTGGGTAAAGAAGCCAGAAGAGAAGCTGCAAGGAACAAGGTAGCTGCTCTTAGTGTAATTTACCCAAAATTTGAAGGGAGATACAGCTTAGGCAAGGCACGATGGAGTCTTTTTCTCATTTTTATTGGCTTGCTGTGTATAGTTTGGGTGAGCAGATGTGTTTAGATAATACTCTGTTTTGAAGAAGCTGTTTCCAAATCACTCAAATCAGCAGTTGATCCCAGAGGAAGAGTAGAATGGTAAAGCCAAATGCAGTTGGGTCATTCATATTGCATGGGTGAAAAATGGTTCTGCAACACAGAAACACCTTCTGATTGGTAGGGCTGTACTCTTTTAGCTACAAAGGAAATAAAGGTGGACTCCTGTCACATAATCATAGCTATTAATTACTTTATCTGTGAAGGGCAAACAAATACACTTATTTATGTCTTCAGTTTCATGGTCCAATGGACCCACAGAGGGAATTCCATAGTGAAGGTCTTCAGTAAGTGGTCAGAGCAAAGATGTGCCCAAACGCTACAGTCCTGAAACCATGGGGGCAGTGATTTGTGGGACATTACCATAATTCCTTGAATGACTCTATCTTCTATGTCACTTCTCCCATTTTAGAGATGCTTTTATGCTAAGCGAAATTTCTGAACGTATGCATGGAAAATATACAAAACGTGGCATAACTCTCTGGTAACTGAGAGGAATATATGTAATTAAAATAGTTACAGAGGCAAGGGTACCTTACCTCTATTAGACGTCAGTGGATTCAGGCTTTATATCAACAATGCTTGTTCCTTACATATTTCTCCCTGAGATATTTTTTTGACATTTTAAAAATGAAAAATTACAAGCTTAAAAGGGTATGTTCTTTTCAGAGGAGCTCTTTAAGGATCTTGCATGCAGCAGCTGATATTTCAAGCTGTTGAATTATTAGTTCTGGGTTTCCTTTTGTACTTGCCTTTGCCAAAACGCGATTAGTTGTTTCAGCCCACTCATACCCTTGGTTTGAGATGTCTGTGCATTAAGTTAGAAGGGAAACAGTCATGTAGTTCAGGTCCAATATTTGATCTGCATTATAAGTGTTAACATTTATTTCCTACATGTTGCCACGAGATTTTAAAGTGGTGAGTTCTCATTTTGAAGTGCTTTCTCATTCTTTATTTTCTTCTGTTTCTGGAGACAGACGAGACACCAAAACCCTGTACGTCAGGAACTGGGGGAAGAAAGGGAAACAGGTGCTGACATTTGGCTGCAAACTATTCAAAGCAAAAGGAAACTCCAGGCTGGAGCAGGTGATGCAGACTTACAGTAATTGCCCTGAGTGGAATCTCAATAACACGGGCAAGAGATTGTGAAATACTGTTTGCTGAAATTAGTAATAGCCGTAAGTGACAAAAGGTTTTGCACCTAGGCTAAGGGTGCCAAACTCAGAGAAAAAATATCCAGGATTTGACCAGTACTATTATATACTCGGAATAATTCTCTCCCAAAGGAGCTATTGTAGCAGCTAATGAGGGCCTGAGTCAGCTGCTACAATAGGTCTAAGTGTGGCAAACACAACATGTCGTATCTGTTGCAGAATTCACAATTTCCCCTTTCTTTCTGGATTTTACACATCATTGTTTAGTTACCATAACTCTTGGAGGAAACTGAGATAAATGTGTGTCAAATACAGTGTGTGAGGAAAGGCAAGCCCAAATACTGGTGAGATTGCTGGGAAGATGTTAAAATAAAGTGGCCTGAGTGGAATGACTGTCTTACCACTTTGTGTTCACAGTGGCTCAGATCTACTAAAAAGCTGCTGTAGAAACACAAGATTCTCAAATTTCCACAGTAAGCAATATGTATTTAAAAGATGAAGGTTGTCTGTATTTTGGGCATGAAAATCTGAATGACTGGAGAAGCATTTTTTAAAGCATTTATTAGGGGAATCTGGTAATCACTTTGAATTAACTCAGCATTTGTAGAATAGCTCTGAATGTCCATCAGATGATGTGGAAAATGACATAAGGAATGCAATCCTTGGACACAATACTGAAGAACATGAAATTTCACACTGAGTGGAAGAGAGGAGTAATAAGAAAGCTCTGTGCTTGTCAAACAATGTATTTTGCTCCTCAGTTTCAAACACGTGGCTGATCTACCACAACAGATCAACAACCAGCAAAGACTAAGGTTTTGTATTTGGAGACATTGAGGGAACAAGAAATGGGACTCTGTCACACTGAAAGATAATGGCCTTTCCTTCTGCTTCTGCTACATTCTCCAGATCTGGCTTTTGCACTATTCTCACTAAAACTTATGTTATCTGCTTGAGAGGAAACCAATCCATGTTACTCATGCAGTCAAAACACGTACTTTGAACTATTTGGTTACTTTAATAAACTGTTCAAGTCTATAGGTAACCATTCGGAGGGATCAGCTTTGTTAGAGAACATAATCAGCTGCTTTCCCAACAGAGTAACATCGTATGTTCTCTTGGGTATATATTATACCCTCTTTACTCTGAGCTAGGTTCAATAAAAACAGAAATAAGTGGCTGAAAGGCACTGTAGATTGTTATTTCCTGCAAATAGCAAATGTTGTAAGAAAGTGATTTTCTAGAGCAAAGAAGCCCTATTTCTGTTCAATACTGGTGGGATTTTTTTGTATTCCAGGCTTCCATGAATACGGAACACCTCGTGTTTGTTCGAGAAGTGTATACGAGCACGTGAGGAGGCATTATCCAAATAAGCTTTGCAATATTTTAACATTGAAGAAATAATTCCTACTGTGGGGAGGACAGTGCTTTAGTTCTAGGAATTTCCTTAAGAAGTTAGTTCCCATAAATGTATGGTTGCATCTTGTTGGAATGTTCATATTTGTATTTTCTCCACTTCCACAATCATTCTGTTGGAAGAACTGTGCGCTGCAAGCACGTCTGCTAGAATACGTACAGCTATATTTAAACCGTGTTTTATTTAATATCACTGAGAATATTTTAGCTGCTGCAGAGTGACGATATTTAGAATAAAATGTTCTTTCACTTTCTAAAGCTCAGATGCAGGAATCTGCCATTGCTGGGAAGAGTGTTTAAAAAAAAGAAAAAAGGAACATTGAACGTTGTGAAATGGCGGATTGCTGGGGCTCGTCCAAGCCTCCTTGCCAGGACAGCAGGCACGTGTCAGGTGTGGCTTCAGTGGTGGGTTCTGTCACCTTGGCGTGGTGAGGAGCGACACCCCAAGCCCTACTGGTCACAGCAGGGTCGGAGGGTGGTGGGTTACAGCTATGGCCTCCAAGCCTGGGATCTGTGTTTTGGGGTATGATGGATGTTTTGGAGCATTAGCACCCAGGACTGCTGTTGTCACTTGCTGCTCTGGAAACCACGCAGTGCAGTAGCTAAGGCACTCGGAAACTCACTGCACTGCTTCAGTCATCCTTCATTTGCTTTCATTTTTTTCACTGCGGGCCCTGTGAAGGCGGTGACTGGTTCCCAGGGCGAAGGGACGGTAGGTGGCTGAGCCTGGCAGCCCAGGCCCAGCGCTGGGGGCCCGGGAAAGCTCAGGCTACGGCGGGACGGGCAGTGGGAGGGAGGGGACGGAGGGAGGGACGGCCCTGCCGGGCCGCCTCGCCCCGCGTCGCCACGGCGACGGCTCAGGGCCCGGCTATGGCGGAGGAGGGGAGCAGTGAGGGTAAGGCTGGGTAGGCCCACCCTGCGGGACCACGCGGCCAAGGCGGACGGCCCAGCGGGGCCTGCCCAGCGGCGGGCTACTGCCTGCGGGACGCAGGGGGCCTCGGGGTGGGCAGCGAGGGGCCCAGCCCCGGGTGACGGCGTGGGGCGGTGCCAGCCCTCCGCCGAGGAAAAGTGATCCGTGCCGCTGGTGAAAGCGGTGCTTATTTTTAGAGGCAGGCATGTTCTGCTTCAGGAAGCGCTGCCAGAAAGCGTGGTTTAAAGGCGAGAGGTAAATCCTCCCGCAAGGGTGTCCGAGTGTCACTTTCAGAAGATTGTACTTACTGTACAGCCACCATAATGTCCTTCTGGATGCCATCCTTTGTGCAAATAAACACGTGTACGTGGTACTACATCGGAGATGGCGAACGTTGTAATAAAAATAACGTAAAGAATAGATTATTTCGTATTAACAAGCAAAAGCAGTATTTTCTATAGAAAAGCTGTGTGTAAATAGTTGTTGTGGGTACTGTTGAATGAGGAGTTTGATTTCGGTAGAAGTATTTTGAGAGCCATTTGGATGCAGTACATAAATTCAGAGTTAGGACCAATGTCAGGGCAGTGAGGTCTGTTCTGACTATCTAAGTTGTTTTTCGTTTATGTTTTGTCTGGCAAAAGTGTGTTTCCTTCATCATTCTGTTTTTACCAAAGAAGCTGAGGCACGGTGCTGGCAGATGTAGCTGGAGATTGGAGAGTAAGGGTTTGGAAATCTGCTGAACCTTTGGAGAAGAGACAGTCTGGTGTATGGGGAAGCTCTGGCTCCATATATATTTTGGGCAGCCACTCTTATGATATTGAGCTTTTGCACCATTTTGTTAATCCATTGGCAGAAACTCTTGGAGAAGGAAGGTTTGGTGGTGGTGGTGGATTTTGTTTTGCTTTTTGATTGCTTGATTAATAGCTTTTAATGCATTTTTTTTTTTAGTTCTAATGTGATTTTAAAGAAGTTGAAGCACCGTATTCCTGAAGACAGACCCTTTCGTTGATAATTTTTTAATTACTTCGAGTATTTTATCATCCTGTAAAGAACTGTTCCCAGGAGACCACCACATGTTATCTTGTAGAGGAAAACTGTGCTGTCATGAATTCCATTCCTGGCCCTTCCTGACAGATCATGGGAAGGTGACATGCTGGGCTTTGGTTTCCTGTCTGTAGGAAGAAGACAACAACTTGTATCTCATGGATAGTGCGAGGACAAGGCATCTTGCTTCCCTTCAGTCACTCATGAGAACTGTACACTGTTACTGAGCAGATGAGTTGCTTATTGCCTTATAAAGGTGTCTCAGTCACTGAGGCAAACTGACAGTCAGTGTCTCAGTGAAGTGCAGAAGCATCCCATAAGAGGAGGTGGCTTATCTCCATGTCAGAGTTGCTCTTAGAAGTCCTGCAGATAGCAGTTAGGGGGTTAATTAGAATTCTCGAATCCTGGATTCACACAGCAATCATGCTTCTGATAAGCATTCCACATAAACACAAAACTGCAGCTTTTACTTTATTATGCCTCAAACATAAGAATAGCATTAGTTGTATTGTCAAATAATTAGTCTTTAGAGTATTCCCCTTGGTTCTTGGTAGAACTGTAGTTCCACCTGCTTTTGTGGTAAAAGTTTCCCTTAAGCCCTATTATTTTCAAGTTTTGTCTTCTTCAAAGTTAGTATGCTTACTTATATGTTTAACAGATGTACTGGATATACGCAAGAAAAAACCGTGAAAGGCCAAGGCCTGCAGCCTCTTTTGCATGACATTGCTAACATGTTACACTCTAGCTTACATAATTGCGAATAAAATCTTGCATGTGCGTGAGTGTTAATATCATGCCCGTGCTATATGGAGCTGTATGTTTTATGCATGAATTTATATTCCTAGATATGTGTTTTCAGTGTTTGATGCCTTTTTTCCTTTATATCCATCTGATTACATTAGACTGCTTCATCTTTCTCTTCTGCATATTCGCCCGTATCTTTCTTCCCGTCATTCTATTTCTTTCCCCTTTTTTGCTACTTAATTCAATCTGTCTGTTCCTCCATTTGTTCTCAGGTACTTTCTTTGTAATTTGACAGAACATGTCAGATTTTCTAAGCTTTCATATCTTTGATCTCAATGCTGATGTTACTAGAACCTGAAAGTAAAATGTCAGACCGGTAGTGCCTGAAGTAAAACTAGATGGAAGACAAGACATATTTTTCTCCAGCTGGGATTTAAGAAATTACATGGAAGTACATAAAAGAGAGAACATTCTGTGTGACTTTATCATTATGGTAATGTTGTGTATGTGATCAGTATGAGAGTTTTACACACACCATATTCTTTGTGCTACACACACCATATTTAAAATGCAATTAATAAGTCATGAATTTGAATCCAAAAGGAAGTAGATAAGTACTCTGAGCTCCTGTTGCACACTGTTAGACCCATATGGAACTGGATAACTGATTCTGGGTAACAGAGGTCTTCCAGAAACATACCTGATTCTGATGTGAAGACTTAAGGAGATGGATAATAGCCATTCTGTGATGATGGTTTTCTCTGGTAAACAGTAGTGGTTCTGGGGAATTTAATTTAAAGCTGCAGTATGTAATTAGTCTTCACAGATACTTTTCCCTACTTGTGAAAAACTCACATTGAGGTTGTTAGTGGAGACGGGAAATAATTTTCCCTCTGTTTTAGAGCCTTATGTAAATATAGTACCAATGCGTTGAGCCGTGCGCACACCTGCTCTTTAGCTGCCCTGGTTTGCCACCTGGCATCCTGGTGAAATCAGAGATGCACTGTGGTTTACTTCTGTTAAGAAGAGGCTGCATGTCACATTTAACTATTACCTTCTTGTAAATAAGCAGAGTTGACACTGCTTCATGCGCCCCTCTGAATCTTCTGACAACTGTGAGTGGGATCTAAATGTTCTCTACATCACCTTGTTCTGCTTGGAGTCTGTATTCATTACAGAGATTAAAAGTGCTCTGTTGCTATTCACTATTTTAGTGAAGTTGTGAGTGCAACATTAGTGAGCCTAGTGGCTGCCATGAGCACTGTAGGCAGTCCTAACCATTAATTGTGGTCACAGCTCCCTTAACTAACAGGAGGGTTTCAAACCTGATGCAGCAAAGTTCTTAAGCTGTGTACGGCTTTGGGGAATCCCATTGAAGGTGATAATATGATGCACATGATGTTAAGCACATGAGTCCATTTAAGTATCTTGCTGTACTGAGGATTTTAAATTGTTTTTTTGGGGTTTCAGGGGTTAAGCATCAGCATACGAAAGTACAAAAGCTATAGATTAAACACTTGAGATAAACCTTCAGGCTAAAGTAGTTCATCAGGCAAATTATCTCTAATTGTAAAAGCGGCAGTGTTTCTTTTGAGGAAAAAAAATACAACATTAGCATAAGTTGTTAAAATGAGTAGCTTTCATAGTGCTCAAGCAAGGAATATTTCAGTGGTAGAAGAAAACCTGAATATATGAGATCCCTTAAAAAATCAGTGTGTAGTCTTACCACTTGAGGATTTGGAGATGAATACTACTTCCTCTTGTTGACACTGCTGTGAGAAATTGTTTGAGGAGGAAAGTTTATATCTTTTATTAGGTTGTAATGCGGTTTAACATGTGCCTTGACATCAGTTTGAGTTATGTTTTAATATTTATACTTGAGACTGAAACAAAGAATAAATTGTGCCCATCTTTTATAGATAAGCACAGGCTGTAGATGTCTGGTCCTCTTGACTATAGTCCTGCAGTAGAAGTTATCTCAAATGCATGTTGAAGAGGTAGTTGCAGATCGGCAGATTTCTTGTTTCCATGGCACATGAAATTGCAGAAGTTCTTCAGTTTGGCTGTACTTCTGACTTACCCAGTACAAAATTAGCTGGTTTGCAGAAAGGCTTTAAACTTCTTTTTGTCTTTTAAACAATGCCAACAAGCAGATACACAGCGCTGACAGGGAGCTGGAGAACTCCCACAAATTCTCTCTCCTACAATAGTTAACATGTTATTAAGAATTTCCTTGTCTACCTACTAATTGTTCTGAGATCTGAGGATTTATTTATTTATTTATTTATTTATTTATTTGCAATTCACCTTAATTTGGGGGAGCAGATGCTGCTTCGTTGCTATTGGCGGTGGGATTTGGCAGGGTGAAGGTGGTGGGTGGTAACTGTGGCTGCGATGTGAACCTGCAGGGACCTGCTGCAGCATGAAGGGCAGGGGCCTCCCAAACCCAAACCTGGTCTCCAAGGGTTTTGAGGTTTTGGACTGCGTGTTGGTCCCATGGGATATTTTTATAAATGGCCTTTAACTGTAAATGTCAATCTTTAAAATTAAATACAGATTCCAGCTCTTTGGAAATGTGAAATACTTCCTGCCCGATGTTACATAGGTGTGGGTAGTATGTGGAAGCCCTGTGTGCAGCATGTGTTCTTTTTTTGTTGTTGTTTTTTGGTGCTTGCTAGCCTTCTTCTTTAGTTTAGTCTGCCTTGAATGGTTATATAAATGTCTTATCCCATATGACAATAAATGTAATTGTCTTAAATTTGCCAGCTAAAATACTGTTCAAATTCTGACTATTACCCTTTCACAAACAAAAAGAAAATTGGAGGTTCATATGCATTCATGATATGTAAAGAAAGTGGTTTAGCCCTGCAAGTGATGCTTTCAAGACAGCTCCTTAAAAAGCAAGTAACTGCAAAAAGCCCCAGTAATCCCTTGCTGTTTTATTTCTCTTTGAAACCGCTTTGGTTGGTCCAAGTCCTCAGGCCAGAGCAGCGCAGATAGAATGGTAACCAGTATAGAAGCTGCATTTTTATCAGCCCATTTAAGACCCTTTCAGGCAATGTCAAAGACTTGTGATGTGTTATATAGTGGCAGTGTGTATTAGAAGTCGTACTGAAAAGCTCTCCTCCCATGATATTTTAGATAATTACATGTCTTTCAAATGAAGGAAGAAACTACTGTATTCTAGCATGACTACTGCACTGCTGTAGTTAAATGATGCTACTTTATGTTTGTAATAAATTACTTCTAAGAGCTCTAATATCCACTTTATGCTGATCTCTGATTGATGACCACTCCATCACCCAGTGGCAGTTCAGTGAGTATACCACATTTACGAGATGCTCTGTGCTGACACATGTTCGGGCAGATGTGCATGTGTGCTGTTGGTGACAGGTTAGTGTGCCCCACCAGGGCCATACCCAGTGCTCAGCAGCACAACCCGTGTCTCAGGGTGCACTGCAGCATGTGTATTACTGCCTTTTGGGCAGCTTGAGGGAGTGCATAAGGCTGTGAGTGCTGGAGTTGTCCCTTGTGGCTGTGTAGAGTCCAGGAGGAATGGAGGCTCTGCCTTTGGAGAGCACACATTGCAGCAGCACAGGCTGCTTTTTGGTCCTGTGGCAGCTTATGTTAGCTCTTACCTTTCAGCAGTGCTGAAGGTATAGCACAACTCCCAGTGTTGCCAGGAGAGCTATATATCCTTGCAGGGCAGTTTGCCACTGGTGATGAAAGAGAATATAAGTACGGGCTAGACATAACTCTTTCAGTAGCTCCCAGGTGTAGCTGGGATGAAAGATATGGAACAAATTGCAGCAGTGGAGATTACAGTTTTTGCCAGCTCTGAGCTGCAAAAGGAGTGCTGACTGGTACGAGTGCCAGAGTTGGGAATTTAGGGATGTGCAGGACACCGCTAATGGAGATTTATGCTGAGCTTATCTCTGCCTGATGAAAAGGGAGACTGCACGAAGCTGGTATTGACTTCAGAAAAAGTGTAGCAATTATTTTTTGCTGGCTAACAAACCTCAAGTGCTGTCATTTCAGTTCACTCTAGGAAGGATAACATTAGGACTTTCCTCAAGAGAAGTAGAAGATAGTAATTGTATATTACCTGTGAATCACACATGTGCAGGAGGCAGTCCACGTCTATGCAGAGGTCTTTCTTGCTCTCTTTTGATGTTTGGAAGCTATCTCCACATCCTCTGCTCAGCTGACAAGGAAGATTTTTATATTAAAAGGGAAATATTTTCCCCAGTTGTTGTGCAGGTCACTATGACAAAACATGTTGTTTCATTGCTCTCAGTGCTGCTTGTACACAGTGACAGGTATGTGGCAACTTGTCTGCAGACACCAGCTAGCAGAAGGAGAGCTTTACTCCTAGAGCTAGACCTGTGCAAATGGTTAGGGTGAGTAGTATTACTTAGAGCTTGTGTTTTTGGCTCACAGAGTGCTTGTCTTCATGAAGGCAAACTCAACTACCACTGGAGTAGCTGCAGAATAGATGATGTGCTTGGCGGGATGAAATCCAGGTCAGAACTGAGACCTGTTAGGTCCAATTTGGACATGTGTTTCTTCTTGAGAATCCTTATTGGCGCTGCTCCCAAAATAATAATGTGCAACTGTTGTGAACATCCAGCTGAAGGTTTGGGAGCTGCAGGTAGCAAACAAGGCTGACTGCTGGAGGAGATAGGTGAGGCCAAATCCTGGGAACTGTAGCTGAATATTTCATGCTATGTCCTGATTGCTATTCTAAAAATGCCACAGCTGCTCCTGACATGAACCACTTGACAGCTTATCAAATGAAAATGCATGTCATTATGATCCAGGACTTAGAAACCTTTTGTGTGATGTAAGGCACTGGCACTGTACAGACACTTACAGGCACTATAAGTGTCTCACTTCAGAGTTTTGTGAACTGTCTCACTCAACCCTTCCCTTTGAGAAATGCAAAAAGACAAAATAGTTACGAAACAGAGTTTTAACACATGACAAAATATGAGGAAGAAAAAGAAAGAAAGTGGCTTTTTTGCAAGGGCAGCAACAACCAATACACAGAGTGGGGAAGAACAGGCTTGCATGAAAGCTGGAGAAACCATTAAGGTCATGGCAGGTGCTGTTGTGTTTTGAAAGATGCTCAGGCATTTCTGCTGTAAGTAATGATGACTCCAGATTCTTTGAAACTCTGTTTCAAACTAAGTCTCTGAGAGACTATGGCTACTTTTTGTCTAGAGGTTTGGGCATACACGGGACATACCCAACATGCATTTCTTTTTGTTCCCAGTACTGTGCATTCTTCAGAAGACAGGCAGTAAGCTCTGTGTTACTGCTCATGGCCCTGCGCTCCTTAATATGGGGTCAGTGATGGGTTAGGGTAGAAGGAGTAAGGCGCTTAAGAAGGTCACGTCAGGGCATTAGCTCTCACTGCTGGCCATTTTAGAGCCCAGAGGGACTTTGTACTAGGATGATAAAAATCTGTAAGCTGTAGCTCCAGGGAAAGGAGCCAGGCAGAGCACTACTCTACACACCTTACTGCAGCACCTCAGCAGCCAGGGGCATAGCAGAAGATGGCAGAGGCATTCCAGGGCTGTGGTGAGGTGGAGCTGTGCACAGTCTGCACAGCAGCAGCCGCACAGCTGTAGGCTGGACCTTGGGGGGGCTAAGTGTTCATTTGCTTGTGCACTACCCTGCTGTTTAGAGGTAGTAATCCTGCTGCACAGTATCATCCTGACTGGTCAAAGCAGGGAGGAGAAAACTTGCCTCCTCTGCTACATATGTGGGGTCCAGCTTGCATCATCATTTCTGAAGGGAAGAGCCACTGCCTACTAAAACCAGTGTGGCAGGGGCTAACTGCCTCCACTGGGCTATTCTCCTAGCAGGTATAAAAGGAAGGCTGTAGTGTAGCTAACAAATTACTCACTAGAAAATGCCTGAATCTCTTGCAATTTTAACCTGGATTAGTTGAACTTGTGGTTTTCTTTTTTTTTTTTTCTGGGCATGCTGCTAGGTCTGGAACACTTCATCAGCAGGAAGATCTGGTGCAATAGCCAAATCCTGGCTCCAGTCTGCACACCTGCATTTCCAAGGCCCAGACTTGCTGGTCTTGGCTGGATTCTGCTATGGGCTGCTGTTCACCATAGATGAGGAATGCCTCCCTTCCTCCAGGATCTGTCTTGCTTTAAATTGCTTTGGCTGGGAATGTGGTGCACTCTACTTCCCACATGCAGTCCTGTCATACAAACCAGCCTCTGCATCTCCATTTCTCCTCTTTGGCAGGGTGCCAGTGAAGTCACAAATTTGTTTTGTGAAGTGAAAGTGGGGAGGATTCCTCTCACACTGTCCTACAACAGAAAAAGAAAGATAGGTATATAACAACTGATAACTCATTAAACTTCAGCAGGTGCTTCAGATTTGAGAAAATTGAACTCCAGCTGAGTATAACTAGGTAGTATTCCATAATCATTTCCCAGGATTATAGGCTTCTCTGCTGATGCTTCTGAAGATTGGTGCTTCAATATACATAGATGTAGACAGAACATAGGTGCACAGATTGCATGCAGTAAAAGCATCAGCGCATATTTTGTTGTGCGTTTCCTGAGTTGCATCAAGTGCTTTTTTGCATGGATTGATATATACCTGTGTTCACCACTCAGACTAACTGCCTACCAGGAAGGGGAGTTTTCTCTACACACCATAGAATTTTAGTATCATTCCCCTGTATGTCCAAGAGTTAGGTTGTAATCAACAATCAGCTGCCACTCAGGAGCTGCTTTGAACAGCAGGAAGGAAAGATTTTCTTGCCTGTCGTGAAGGGGAGAAACTAATCACCCTCTTAGTGCAAAATGAGTCTAATCGTGAAGGGCTGGATCTCAGTGGGACTTATTTTTTACTTCTTTGCGAGTGCTTGAAAGTGACTTCTGCAGAAACCAGTTAAACTTCTTTCTTCTTTTACATGAGAAAGGCTAAAATTCAGTTTGCCTCGGTATCATCTGTGATAACATCTAGGACAGAGAGCATTATCCCTTTCCTAAGTCTGCAGACCATAGCTTGGACCCGAAATGGAACTAGGTGCCACTGTTTGTGAAGATCTTAGCTCAATCATTTCATATTCCACAAGCTTACAGCTTAATCATATTGTTCTTTTCTTTTCTGATATCTGCTGCTATATTTGTATTTTGCATGCTATTGGATGTTCAGAGTAGAGAAGAAAATATTTCTCTTGTCCAATTATTTCTAGAGCATAGCATTAAATTAATGTTTCAGCATATTGAGTTGACTGTACTTTACACTTCCTCTGGAATTGAGGTCACTAGACAAAATCTAATGCATGCATTTTCTTCTATAGAGCAGAAAGGTTTTGCCAGTAAGAGAGATTCAGATGGCTTCAAGATTTTCTCCCTGTGTTCTTTTCCCTCAGTAATTTCTTTAAAATAGTACAAGTTCAATGCTGTAAGGTTTTCTTCTTTGGACTGGGGAGAGCTTTCTGCATTACTTTTATGTCAGTCTAGTTCCTGGACAAACTTCACAAGGGCAATACAAACATTCGTGGTGAAATAATTTAAGGAGTGGTATACTTTGCTTTAGAGTTAGGAAAGAAACAGTAGCGTGACAACGCCTTGCTATCAAATCAACAAGAAATAATCTTATGAAACGATACTGGCTTTCCCTTTTTGCTCTGGCAACAAAATATCTTAAAATCGATGTGCTTAGTTCAGAGTCTGAGATTTCACCTGTGCTGGTGATGCTTAGTATTATGACTGCTTTTTAGTATCTTGATCTAGGTAGTGATTGAGTTAACAGTTGCTTAAAAGCCTGATTAGATCTCGTAAGAACTAATTGACAACCTCTCCTGAGTTGTAATTGTGAAGCTGCTTATTCTTGCCTCATATTTAAGAAAGTAAATGTTATAAATTTCTTTTAATTAGAACTACAGCCATGCATATAGATTTAAATATATAATTTTTATGCTCTAATTTCCCTTAATAGTGTTGTGAAGTACTTTGGAAGAATTCAAATGAAACAGTGGCTGCAAACGTCAAAGATGAGTCATTTTTGCCTTTTAGTTCATTTCTTTCATCCTTTTGCCCTGTACACCTGCCTAATAAATTGAGAATTGCTGTTAAGGGGAATGTGGTACAGGCTTCACATCTTTATGAACAGCACCACTCTCCTGTTCTATTGGAGAATTGTTACTGCATCTTGACACATCTATAGGACTTTTAACTCCATATTAAAGCTGTTGATCATCAGAAGAGTAAGAATTTTATTAGTTATTTCTGCTTGTTGGCCAAACCCTTTTTTGGATCATGCAGTAGGCTCAGATCTTAAGCAGAGACTTCACACTTACTTTTTTTGTACCTTTTTCATCTCCACCTGGCTCAGATATTCCCCATAGTGCAACTACCTTCTCACCTCTCCTTTTTGATTGGCATTGGGTGATGAGACAAAGAGTACTACTTGTGGTTTTGGCGATGATGGGGAGAGCTGGAATTTGTAAAGATTAGTTGTAGGGGTCTTACGGAAAAGCATTGGAGTGGTGTTAGCAGGGTGATTATAAATTCTATAGCTTGGATCCATAAGCAGGAGAAGGTTCACTGAGGTTGAGTGGAGATGGCAGGGGGCATCTCGTTCTGGATATTTCAGCCTGTGGGACCAAAGTGGCTTCCTATCTTTTTGGTTGAAATAATGGCTAGTGGGATAGAGATTAAATGATACTGGAGTAGCCAGGGGTTCTAAATGTAGTCACTGATAGGATTCAGTAATTCCTGCTGATGAGCCATGGTTAGTGGATGAAGAGATCTACAAAGAGCTGTTGATAAGAACCTGTTCAGCTAAAAACAGAACAAGATGTGAATGACTCCAAATCTGGCTATCACTGCATAGAAGTTACCCATTTGTGTTTCTTGTCCCTTTGGACTGACCAGTTCAGTCACAGGCAGCCCCATGTGAGAAAAGGTTCACCAGAAGTCACCAGAGGCCCCCGGATTTCATTATATCTGCTTTTAACCATAGTATGGTACCACAAAGAGAGGATGGAGTAATTGGTGATGTGTCTACATGCATATAGGTATTTAAATATAAAATTGACCATATTTATTAAAATATACCTGGACTAATGTTTATAAAGACTGATGTTTCAGGTGTGTTGAGCAGTAATATCAAATAATCAAGGCCATGGGTGTGTCTATGGATAAAACCTTAATGTTAGTCTTTACATAGCTTTAAAAGAGTTTCAGGGTATCGCATTGTGTAGATGGGTTCATCAGTCTGCACTGGAACTAAATCTTTTCTGGTGAGCAGCAAATACTGCTCCCTAGCATTTAAGCGGTTGTATTCTTTTGATGCTGTTTTTTTTTCTTCATATAATTTCTCATCTGTGAAAGGACTTTTTGAACCATCAGAGCAACTGGCCCCAGGGAAGAAAAGGAAGCTCATATAAGTTAAATGAATGGTAGCATCTAGCAAATTGTATTAACTGGAAATCACTTTTTAAAATGCTCATTGCTCAAGAGTCTGGCAGAACTACATCTATTTAATTGCTTCTGTTCCATACAAGGACTGAAGCTGCGGTCTGTGAAGAAGAAATGTCACAACTGGGACAGGTGTGCTGCTTACGGGCTGTCTTCAGATGAGCATCAAGTGCTAGCGAACAGTCTGGATAACCTGAAGAGGAAATAATTGTTCCGAAAGAACCAGAAGAATTAATCCCAACTCTCTGCCAGTCTGACTTAACTGGCAGTGCCTAGAGTTTTATCTAGTTCATGCTAGAACTGGGAAAAGTGGAAAAGGATAGTGCAGCAAAGGAAACTGGTACTGAATATAATTTTCAGTTAATGTTTCTGAAGGACGGATTTTAAGACATTTAGTATTCTCATACCTCATGTGATAGAAAAATAAATGAGAATGAGAAAATGCAAAAGTAAACTGCCAAGTATCTGAAGGAGTTTATCAGCATAAAAAAGGAAGTGGTATGTTATCCCTGTGTTTCTTTTTGCAGATGGCATGGTAGCTGAAATTGAGAAAAAGATTACAGAAGCTTTTGAGGTATTTGATCACGAAGGCAATGGAACTGTGGATGTCAGGTTTGTAAATGTCTTCACATAGAGATATTACAGGCTGTAGTACGGAGACAAGTAACTCCCCAAACTTGCATCTGCCTTACCAGAAAATGCAATTGAAACAGTCCTTTTGCCCCTGATCAGACAAGTATGTCTTTGTTTAATAAACATTTTGCATTGTTCAGTGGTTGGAGACTGAGACTGACTTGAGAAAGGGATGCTGGGACTGGTGGAGCCAAGAGGCAAGAGGAAGGTGAGCCCAGACAAGAAGTCTAAGGCTAGGTTATTGCTAGCAAATCTCTCCTCTAAAAGCTCATTTGGCACTATGTCCTGGATACTGAATGGATGCATTCACTTTCAAATTAGTCTTAGCATCTCAAGGAGTGTTCCTGTCAGTCTCTGTCATGGTTATGTGCTCTCAGTAGGTCATCCCTACTTCAGTGCAGCCCACACATCCCTCCTTCTCTGGGGTACTGTGAGAAGTGGATATTGTTCTGGTGAGGAGGTGTTTTAGGAAGCTCATATATAACTTGCATGTAGGTTTATTATATAACAATACAATAACAATACGTAATAATGAACATAAGGATGAACACAGTTGTACTAAAAGACCATTTAGCCAAGTATCTTCATCTGAGCTACTAGTTGTTAGTTGGGAAGGAATAAAGAATTGAGCAATACACAGTATTTCTTCTTTATTGTACATCTGCCACATGGATTTGAGTGACTCCTGATGTTGTACTTTGTGTTAGATAGTGAATATTTGTTCTCTATTAATCTTCTGAACACCATTAGTGATTTCATAGAACTCTGTCACATCCCCCCTTCATCACTGAAGCTCAATGCTGAAGAGTCTAGATATGTTTAATCTTTAATGAGAAACTTTCATTGCTATAGTCATTCATTTTTGTGATACTTCTTATTCGGCTGTCTCCTTTTTTGAAATGGCATGACCAGAACTGACAGAATGGGATGGCCAAAAGAGAGTCAGGAACTGCATGTGCTATGCCTTTAGCCTGCAGTGTTGTGGAAATACAAACAAAATATACATCTGAAGGAGTAATAGAAAGTTCAGTGTAAGATAGAAACATAGACTGTTAGACTCATCAAGGTGTAACATGATACACGATGCATAGCTAATGGACGTCAAATTTAAAAGTTTGCAAATAATGTTGATACTGATATTTTTGAAATTTGAATATTTGACAATGCTACTTCAATTTCATTTTAACATAAATATTCATAACAATATTACCTTTGTTATAAAAACTTAAACACATGTTTATGTCCCCTTGAGTTGTTACAAGCTGTTGTCATTTAAGTTTACTAAAGGATTTTTTCATGTTTCAAGCTACTATTTTCATGAGAACTTCACCAGATCTTTTAATTATAATTCAAGTAGTTCAATTAGTTAAGCACTGCAAAGAAGGGGGAGAGATGATGAAATTCTTTTGTCATTAGGCAGTATGTGTGAGGAACTCACATGTGAAATAACTTTTCAGTTATAGTAGGTAGGGGGAATGTCAGGACAAGTCTCCACATTTGGTACAATTCTGTTCCATCCCCTGTCAAGTTCTTTGGGGAAGATTATTTCCTTAAATCTCTTGGCTTATCTCCATCCCCAGGGAGGTGATCAGTGCCCAGAGCTGGGGCTGCCCTGGTGTCTCCCCAGCTGCCTGCTCCTGGCTGGGTTGGTGGCACCCTGAGGAACCCCTGACCCACACTGTACCATGGCATACTTTTTTATTTGTTTGTCATTTACATCTGCAGTCTTGTGTGCATAGATGTGAAGTTTTCTACACTCTTCACTAAGTTCTGTGATGGATATAGAGCTTGAGAGAAATGTTACAACAATGAAATGATACAAATAGAATTTTCTTTTTAATGTTTCATTCAGCCAGTAAGTTATAACATGTGAGAAGGAATGTTCAAAGTTTATATAACACTATAAATGTACTGTTTCACAACTAATTTTAATCAAAGAACAGTTATGACAGTGAAAAAGAATTTACTGCCTTATTTATTGTCCTCTGTTCATATTGCAGGGCTGTGTCACAGTAATGTGACTATTAATGTCTGATTATCTTATATCAGAAGGTGGCAGCACAGCACAATTCTTAGCTATGATTGTAGAAGTATGAGTGTTATTTCCTGAAATATCAGATACATGTGAAGAATACAGAAAGCTACACTGGCTTGACAGGCTAACGTGAGTGTTGGGTAACTCCTAATGCAAATACAAGAATTAGTTAGAAATTAAGCCTGAAGAAGATAGTGTTTCATTCTGCTTAGAATATATCCTACATCAATGGCATCCAGGATTTTGCAAATGTTGTCATTGAGAGTATCATATCTAAGATGAAAACCATGACACAAAATTTTATTGTGTCTGATCTACAAAACCTGTATAAGCTAATTTTAACTCGTTTTTGTATGCTGGAAACTACACAGCAGAAACTGAAGCTGTTGAACTAAATGACAGTCAGGAGGAAAATGGAATTATCTATCTGTGCAGCAGGAACACTGCAGGGCCTCCTCACTTTTGTAATCATCATCTTCTGCAGTTAGAATTTGTATCTTTATAGCATTTAATGTAAATCTAAGTTTTTGTCACCTTTCATCTCAATAGATTTCAAAGTGTTTTATTAACTATGTAAATGTAGACTTTACTGTAGTTAAGCCTAATAATTACAGGAAATCAATTGAAAATTAACTTGCACACAGTAACAAACACAAGAGTAATCAGGAATTTTTGGAATTATACTCTTGCAAAAAGCTTCAAGATATTTAATGTCTGCAGAAGTAGGCATTGCTTACTGAGACATTATCTTAAAAGTCCACATAGATATGCTTATGTACATGGGTGCTTATACATGCATGCTCCTATATGCAAGCTTTCAGCTGTTGGCTGTATTCTCCACAACCACTCTTTTGCAGAATCGCTGACACAGATGTTTTCTTTTCTTTCAGAGAGATTGGTTCAATTGTCAGATCACTGGGTTGCTTCCCAACTGAGGCAGAGATACATGAGCTGCTTGCAAAGGTAAAGAATTTACATATTGTCTATATTCTTCTTTCTTAAACTTGCACAGTTTTGACCCTTCTGCCTTGCTGTATGAGAAAGCTAAGCTCTTTTTCTGCAGGTGAAAAGAGGAAGTGTTATGTGTCATGGAAGTGAACTAGGCAGTCTCTCAGGTTGCCATGAAACAAACCTTTATGCTGTTGAGGGAACAACGCTGATGGCTTAAAATGGGGAGCCTTTGACTCTCATTTACCACAGAAGGCCACTGTGACACTGAGCCATGGTGGAGGGCTGTTTATAGAAAGTAGAGGGATAAAATGTTTTTGGCTGATGAAAAAGATTGCCCTAAACTGCAATTAGATTGGATATCCAACCGTAACCATCTAGCTGCTCTGGACATGCCATAGACAAACGCTGAATGACTAAATAACAAAAATTATTCTTCAGCAGGTATTAAAATTATACATCAAAATCCAAAAATACACAGAGGAAAGTCCCGTCAGTTTTTCTCCAGTAGATACTGTTACCACTGCATCTTATAGCCAGATTGCTCAACTTTCTGTCCTGAGGCCTATCCCAGTCTTGTGATTTCTCAGTTAAATAATCTTTTCTTGCTTGATTACTTAAGTCTGCAAGTCAGAATTCAGACATAAAGGGTCTCAGGACTTAGAGGTCCTCCCAGGAATGTGGAGGGGTAAGGAATTTCTACTGTCTTTCTCCAAAGTTTTTTCCTGCACTGCAATTTTTATCAACACATGCTTGTAATGGAAAGGCTGGAGTGATAGTGCCATAGCAGGGTGGGGTTCATACATGGGGCAGAGAACTGGAGAAAAAGAAGAATTCACACTGTTTTTGAAAAGTGGTATGCCTTAAGGAATGGAAGGTTTTGGAGCTGAGAAGTGGGAATCTTCTTTTTTTTTCATGTATACAACAGCGTCATGGTTTAACCCAGCAGGCAGTGAAGCACCACACATCTGTCCAGTGGGATGGAGGAGAGAATAACAAAAAAAGTAGTAACTTGTGAGTTGAGATAAAAAACCAGTACAGAAAAGGAAGGGAAAAATAATAGTAACGATAATAATATATATCAATATTTACAAAACAAGTGATGCACAAGCAGTTGCTCACCATCTACCAACCAATGCCCAGCCAGTCCCCAAGCAGAGGCTGCTACTCTGGCCAACTTCCCCACTTTAATTGTTCAGCATGTTATCATATGATATGGAATATCCCTTTGGCCAGTTTAAGTCAGCTGTCCTGGTTCTGTCCCCTCACAGTTCCTTGTACACCCAAAGCCCCATCACTGGAGAAGCTGAAACATCCTTGGCTATGTGCATCACTGCTCAGCAACAAGTACAACATTAGTGTGTTATCAACATTTTTTTTTCTCCTAAAGCCAAAACATGGCATCAGATTAACTCTAGCCCAGCTAAAACCAGGGCAGTCAGCATGCTGGGAGTCTCTCTTTTCTTTGTATGATTACATGCCCACTCTCTTGTAGATCAGAATTTAGTGAGAGAAATCTCATGCTAAGTCTCAGGTCTAGCAGTGCTAACAGCTTCAGATAATGAAATGCAAGTACAATCGGAGGGGAGAGGTCTTTTAACATGATGCTGCATTCTGTCTGCTGTGGTTCTCTACTCTCAACAGCAGATTGTTCTAGCTTCCACTGACAAACAAGACAAAGTGGAGAGATTGTGGTGCTTAGTAATGGTATTTTTACTGGCCAACAGAGATGTTTGTTTCCAGTAAATGGACAATATAACTGACTCAGGATACAGATTTAAGAAGGAGGTGCTTTGACATAGAATCATAGAATAATAGCCTTAGAGTTGGAAGGAACCTTTGAAGGTCCAACTCCTCTGCAATGAACATTTCCTCTCCAGTCCAGAGGAACCTGGACAGTTTAAGTCCTGCCTCATCCTACCAACTTCTTTTTTTCCCCAATTTTTAGTGTTACTGAAAATTTGAGATAAGTAACATAACAAAGTGCAGTCCAATGCAGCTATGGGATGGAAAGTTCTTGAGATGCAGTGGTATAATGTATGCAATTGTTTGTAAGGGTAGGAAATTAAAGTGCAAATAATACAAGAAGAAAGAATGCAATCAAGTGTATTGGTTAACCTTAAAGAATGCTGAACTGAAAGTTAAATCTCAAAGAAGTTTTCACGGTGTTTGTAAATGAAACCCTGGCACAGGTTTAATGCCAGAAGAAAACTGTCTTCTTGTGGAATCCTCAGTGTATTACACTAATCACTAATATCAAGTTATCTTAATTTATATAAGGTACCATTACCATTGACTATAATAATACCACTTAATCTAGATAAAGTAAAAATTTTCTCTCTTGGCCAGTTTCTAATCAAGATATTTCTCCAGTATTTTTGCCCTTTTTAAGCTGTGGATCATTTCTTTTTCTCACTACTTCTCTATAACTCCCTGAAAGGAGGTTGTAGCGAGGTAGGTGTCAACCTATTCTCCCAGATAACAGAGATAGGATGATCTCTGATATTCTCATATGCTGTTTTCTTTGTGACTCAGTTCCCCAGATGTTATATGGACAATAATAGTATGACTGTGAGAGCAGAGATATGAAACAGAATGAATGCTACAGAACATCTGTTATGGGAGCTGTGGATGTACCTACCCAAAGGGGGGAAAATAGCAACATTTGTGGAATTTGAGCAAGCAAGTACTGTTATTGTAACAGCCACTGTGAAAAGGAGAGAAATTACAGGAAAGGGAAAACACCAGTGGGAAAGGAGGTGTAGACCAGGAGTGAACATGAAGAAGAGTAAAAGGATGCATGTACCTGCAAATCTAGGTACTTACAGACTTAGGTGAAGTTAATGCATTCAGTTTACTCTCATGCCTATGTAATATTAGAAATAGGATTAATTTTAACAGTTCAAGACATTGCTAGGCCTGTACAGCCACTGAAATGGCAGCTGTTCTAGAAGGTCAGTGTCTGTTGAGGTTTCTTACCACCTCGAAGTACTAGGTCTATTGTCAGGAAGTTCTTCACAAACTGCATTCTGAAGGCAAACTACAAACAGCACACCAAAAAAAGATACAAATCTGGATGACATTTGTCAGTGAGGGCTGACACTTTCACAGGAAATTGTTATGTTGAGAGTTCATTGCGAATGAGTTCTTCTGGTATGAAAATTAGGATAATATTGAACTGTTTGGATGAGCAGACCTAATGCTTTTTGGCTCTTAAACATGGTTTATATAACTTATCCTCTTCATGGATGTTTTGGGTCCTTGTTATTTGTTATTCTGCTTAATATAAGGCATATCTATTTCTTCTATATAGCTATTATATTTCATTTTCTGTCTGTAGACTTTTGAACTAAGACAAGTTGAAGCACAGATGTTCCCTAAAACATTCTGTGTACTGATAGCTCTCAAAATTGTGACACAGCTCTATATTTAAGCAATTGAATGTGTTAGGCAACACCCTATGCTCTGACCCAGCTCCCGTGAGGAAGAGCTTTGTAGCACCCTGGCTCAGTTAGGAGATTTCAATTCTGATCTATGTCTTCAAATATCTAAGGTGTGCGAGGCAAAGGGATGAGGACGGACTCTTCTCAGCAGTGCATGGTGATAGGACAAGGGGAAACGGCCACAAACGGATGCATAGGAAGTTCCGCACAAATGTGCATGGGAACTTCTTAACAGTAAGGGTGACAGAGCACTGGAACAGGCTGCCC
>JANHGO010000027.1:34408997-34437774 GCA_024606505.1 Aquila spilogaster | reverse complement strand
CATACTGAATCCAAGACATAGCACTATACCAGCTACTAGGAAGAAAATTAACTCTATCCCAGCCAAAACCAGGACAGGTCAGAATTTTATTTAGATCCTCAGAACAACTGCACCAGGTTCAGCAGTAAATGCAAGCTATGAATATATTTTGCAGCATAAACAGGGAGGTGATAAGCCACTGTGTTGGTCTGTTTGACTCTTTCAGACCACAGCAGGGGCATAGCAGGGCTGCCTCCTTCCTGACCTTTTGTAATTGTTCTTTACTGCAGTTAGAATTTGTATCTTTATAGCATTTAATGTAAACATGTATTTTATTTGGTACCTTTCATCTCAGTAGGTTTCCAAGTGTTTTGTTAACTATATAAATGTAGACTTTACTGAAATTAAGCTTAACAATTAGAGGACAGCAGTTGAAAAGTAACCTGCACACAGTACTCTGCAACACAATGGTAAAGAAGAATTTTTGGGGAAAGTCACAAGAGCAATTATACTCTTCCAAAAAGCTCCAGAATAATTAATGTCTGTAAAAATAGACATTGCTTAGTGAGACATCATTTAAAAGTCCACATACATACGCTTATGTGTGCCTGTGTGCTTGTACATGCACACTCCTATACGCAAGCTATGAATTGGTATATGGATTCTCCACAGACACTCCCCTATTGCAGATTTACTGACAAAGATGTTCTTTCTGTCTTTCAGAGAGATTGGTTCAATTGTCAGGTCACTGGGTTGCTTCCCAACTGAGGCAGAACTACATGAACTGCTTGCAAAGGTAACTGTTTAGATCTTTTGTATTTTTTTCAATCTTAAACTTGCACAAGGTTGGCCCTTTTGCCTTGCTGTGTGGAAAACCTAAGCTCTTCTCCCAGAGGCTGGAAGTGTCATGGAAGTGATTCAGGCAGGCAGGCAGTCTCTCAGGTTGCCCTGAAGCAAGCCTTTAGGCTGATGAGGTAACAACATTGGTGGGTTAAAATGAGGAATCTTTGACGCTCTTTTACCCCAGAAGGTCACTGTGACACTGTGCCAAGATGGAGGGACATTTATAGAGAATGGAGGAAAAATTGGCTTTGGCTGAGCAAAAAGAATGTCCTAAACCTCAGTTGGATTAAGATATCCAAACCCTAACTAACCATCTCACTCTTCTGGACATGCCATGGACATACACTGGATGGTTAAGTAATAAAAATTAGTTCTTGAGCAGGTGTTAAAATTATACTTCAAATTCCAAAAATACACAGAGGGAAGACCTGCTATTTTTTTTCACTGCGTCCTGTTATTGCTATCTTATAGCCAGACCTCTCAACTTTCTGTCCTTCATGAGGTCTGTCCCAGTCTTGAGATTTCTCAGTTATAGGTAAGTAATCTTTTCTTACTTGATTACTTAAGCCTGTAACTCAGAATTCACACATAAAACTTCACAAGACCTAGTGGGCCTCCCATTCTCCCAGTGTTATGCAGGGGTAAGGCACTTAAATCACATTTCTCCATAGTTTTTTCCTGCACTAATTTTTGTCTCCTTATCTCATGCTTGTAAGAGAAAGGATAGTGTGCTGGTGCCTTGGTAGGGTATGGTTAATAAATGGGACAAAGAAGTGGGAAAAAGACTTCACGTTATTTTTGCAAACTGATATGCTGCCTTAAGCAATGGAAGATGCGGGGGCTGAGAGGTGGGGGAAGGTTTTTTTTCTTTTTCATGTATAGGTCAGGATACTGGGAATTGATCTCTCTTACTCTTTTCCTTCTGTCCCCCCCCAAATTTGGATGGTTGCAGTAGTAGTCTCCTCAGCAGGCTTGCCTGGTCTCTTGTAGATCAGAATTTAGTGTGAGAAATCTTGTGCTAAGTCTTGTGAAAATGATGCAGCTGCTTCAGATGAGGAAGTGCAAAGAACCATCGGAGGAGAAAGATCTTTTAACATGATACTGCAATCTGTCTGCTCTGGTTCTGTACTCCCAGTACCAGATTGTCCCAGCTCCCACTGAGAAACAAGACAAAATGAAAAGATAAATTATGGTGCTTAATACAGATGATATTTTTAGTGGCCCACAGAGATTTTTGTCTGCAGCAAATGAACAGAGCAACTGACTCAAGATACAGAATTGAGAAAAGGAAGCAGATGCTTTGACCCCCTGCCCAGTCCAGGGGAACCAGTAGAGTTTAAGGCCTGCCTCCCCCTCCCAAAGAGATTGGACTTTCTAATTTATTTTTTTTTCCCAATTTTCAGCATTACTGAAAATATGAGATAAGTAATGCATAAGAAAGTACAATGCAATGCAGCTATGAGGTGGAAGATTGTTGAGATACAACAGTATAACATGTATGCAATGGTCAATTATAAGGATATTAAATTAAAGTACAAATACTGCAAGAAGAAAGAATACATTTAAGAGTAATGGTTAACCTTAAAGAACACTGCACTGGAAGTTAAATCTCAAAGAAGGTTTCATGGTGCCTCTAATGAAACCTTGGCATAGGCTTAGTACCAGAAGAACACTGTCTTTTTGTAGAACCCTTGATGTATTATGTTAATCACAAATACATCTTAATTTATATAAGATACCATTATCATTGACTATGGTAATACCATTTTATCTTAATCTAGATAAGGTAGAAATTGTCTCTATTGGCCAGTTTGTAACCAAGCTATTTCTCCAATATTTTTGCCCATTGTAAGCTGTGATTCATTTCAATTTCTCACTACTTGTGTCTCTCAGTCATCTCATCTTCCTGTTAGCTTTATTGTAGCTAAACTAGCATATGTTGCCCTCAAATTATTAATATCTGCCAAATCAGCATTCATGTAATTATTTTATCTCTAAAAATTATCATATAGTGTTTACTATATTGCCTTATGCTAAATGCTGTACTTATAATATCTTTAGGCCTACTTACAAAGTTAAGATTAAATGATAAGCCTAGAGATGGTGAAAGCTAATCTGAGGGTTACTACAATGCCTGGAGTTTGAAATCCCAGGTTCAGTGCACTGCTCTGCCACAGATCTCCTGGATAACTCTGGGAGATGGTTTTGTTTCTTTGTGACTCAAGTCCCCAAATGTTATATGGAAAATAATAGTATGGCTGTGAGAGTAGAGATACGAAACATAATGTGTGCTACAATACAGTTGTTATGGGAGCTGTGGATGTACTCAAAGAAAGGAAATAGAGCAAAACTCAAAGAGTTTGAACAAGCAAATACTGTTACTGTCACGGTCACTGTGAAAAGAGGAGGAATTACAGAAAAAGGAAAACATGAATGGGAAATGAGGTGTGGAACAGGAGTGAGCATGAGGAAGAGTAGGAGGATACATATACCTGCATATCTGAATACTTACTGACTTAGGTGAGGTTAATATATATTCAGTTTATTCACATATCTATCCAATGTTAGAAATAGGATTACTTTTAACAGTTCAAGGTATTGCTGGGCCTGGAGAGCCACTGAAACGGAAGCTGTTCTTTCTAGGTCAGAGGAAGCTGAGGTTGCTCATCACCTCCCAGGACTAGGTCCATTGTCAGGAAGGACACATTTCTTCCACGGACTGCTTTCTGAAGGCAAAATACAAATAGCACACCAACAAAAAGAGACAAATCTGGATGATACTTGTCAGTGAGGGCTGACAGTTTCAGAGGTATTTGTTATGTTGAGCTCTGAAGTGGTCATTGCTGGTGAGCTCTTCTGGTATGAAAATTAGGATGACCTTCAACTGTTTGGATGAACAGATCTAATATTTTTTGGCTCTTAAACATGATTTATGTAACGTACCATCTTCATGGATGTTTTGGGTCCTTGCTTTTTGTTGTTCTGCTTAATGTAAGACACATCTATCTCTTTCTGATAAATAGCTACCATATTTCTTTTTCTGTCTCTGTGGACTTCTGACCTAATACTAGTTGAAGGACAGATATTCCCTAAAACGTCCTGTGTACTGTTACATCTCAGTATTTGTGATGCATGGTATAGTTCAGTGTATTGGCTAACTGTTATGTCACTGGAAAAAAAGTTAAGTTTTACCAGGTGTTTTGTTACATCTTCTCAATCAAGCAAGGATTAAAACAAATGGTTCTGCAATGGTAAAAGGTATCATTTGATTTAGCATGCAGCATGCAACAGCTTCATTTCCTTGCTAAGATCCCTTCCGCTAGGCTTACCAAACAGAAGGGAAAAAGTGCTTTTTCAAGCCAATTTCCACTGTAAAGCAGCAAGAGGTGGTGGCTGCGTGCTTTTAAAAACCAAAACCCTTCAAGAGCACTGGAAAAGAGCATGCAGCACTTGCAGCTCTCCAGTTAAGCAACGGGATACATCAGGCATCACCCCAGCTCTGACCCAGCTCCCAAGAGGAAGATTTCTTACTTCGTCTTTTCCTGGCTCAGTTAGGAGATTTCAGATCAGTGCCTCTCTGAGTCTTCTTTCAATCTGGTCTGTGTCTTGGGGAGCCTAGCAAGGTGTCGCTGCTGCCATGTGAGACCACAAGGCATGCATCCAGTTTCAACACAGACAGGAACAGGCTAGCTCCATTAAGAGGGCTCCTTTTGGGAGCAAAACTTGAAATTTTCAGGGAAGGGATGCACCCCGATGATAGGGAGCAGTTTTTACCGTGTTGCTCATCTCCGGTGGAAGTATAGGAATGCAGTGCGAATGCTCCTAGAAGTCTCCGATGTTTTGGGACTAATCTGTTAATTTATTTGGGAGGCAAAGGGAAGCTTTTCTTTGTGTAGCATTTTATGGGCTGCCTTGGGACTGTTTCAGACGGCCCTGACTCAGTCTGCCTGCCTCTCTGGTCCTTCCCCTGACAACTCTGCCTGGCTATGAAACACTGCAGGCAACAAATTCCATCCTTGAGGTGTACTAGACTGGGGCTATGTCCAAACTAGCACATTAAATATGCCCAGAAACATCCTTGGGTGTTGAAGCCAGCTGGCACAGAGCAGCTCATGTCTACCCTGGTAAATGTTTTACGTGGCATGGCTGCACAAAGCAGCCTGCTAGGGAAAAGTCCCTAAGGTCCTAGCCAGGCCTGGTGACTGCTGGGGGGAGTGTTAGGTCGCACAGGCCAAAATCATGCCAGGGAATGTGCTAATGCTTTGCTGTTGTGGGTGGTCACATTACACAGCTTGGGAATGTTCCAGGTCCTGCTAGACTTTACTAGTATGAATGCAGTCTGAATGTTTAACCCTCTGCTGAGTTATTGTGGGAGATAAGATCAGTTATTAGGCATCCAGTTCCTTTGCATGAATGGTTTCTAAGCACAAGAGGGCAATATTGAGTTGTTGAAAGTGTCTGTAATAGCAGGCCTGTATTTTGCCTGGGATATTATTTCTTCCTCGAATTTCTTTCTGTTTGGTCGCAAGCATTTCACTCAGATGTTATGGTGCCATGTGACACTAAAAACCTGATGTAAATATTCAAAGCCTAACCCTGTAATTTTAATGCAGGAACCACCCCAATTTTCTGGTTTTCATATTAGTTTGCTAATGAGTCATATAACCTGCCATACTTAAGTTTTATTTTTAGGTAGAAGAAGAAGAACCAACTGGATACATTCATCTGGAAAAATTTCTTCCAGTGATGACAAAAGTACTACTCGACAGAAGGTAATGGAAAGTGGATTTTCTGTGTCTGTAGTTTATTCCAGATTGACAGGGTTGATTCTGAATATATATATCTATAGTAATTTTATGTAACTGGAAGGAGTACAGATTTTTTTTGTTATTTAAACTCAGTTTACATTAGCTTGATAGTTCAAAATTACTTTGTCTACATAAAATTGTGTTGTATGGATCATATAAATAATACCAGCTTAAAATCATTAATTGTGATAATGTGTAGCTTTTGTATTTTTAATGTGAATCAGAATTAACTTGCTATTTAGTATGTTTTGTGCATCTCTGGAATACTTTACATTGAAATTAACGTCATCACCATTACTTTCTCTGAACATATGAGTTACAGTTACTGAGAAGCATGGTCTGTTACAGTGTGTTTCTAATAAGTTGTATAAATAAGCTTCATATTCATGTCTCAAAGTGACTGCCAGGTACAGTTGAAGGTACACAACTAGCACTCTAAAAGACTGCTGGTCTAAAAGTCTAGAACAAAAACGCTGTTCATTATTCAAAGGTGCATAGAAATCTTTGCCTGTACACAGGAACTTGTGCTATTTTGATATTTTGCGCTAAAAGCACGATTACTTATAGGGAATTTATTTTTCATTTTAAAGATGGTAGCCAAGGGTTTTGGGAGACTCAGTCTTGTCCAATACTGAGAAGTTATTTTGCACACAGAGGGCCTTTGGTAGGAGGGTGTTCTACACACGAAATAGCTATAGGATTTCCCAAAACTCTCTCGCAGCATCCAGAGACAGCAGGCTCCACCTTGGGGCTGTGTTTGAGAGTCTTTGCGCCCGCGTCTGGACACGGACCAGCCAGCAGTGTTTGGGTCCCGGTGTGCCAGGGCGGGTGCATTGCCTTCCCAGGTTCCTGCACCTTTGCCTTCTCTGGCCTTAAACGCACATTTCTGGCTCCACACTGATGTTCATCCTTTCACAAAATACCTTGCTGCTCTGGGTTCTCTTCTCCTCCTCCACACCCCCTCCACACAAACATACACACACACAAAAAACCAAACCCACACACTTTCTCCAGACTAGTTCAGGCTTGTCAAGACCCACTTTGTCTTTTGGGGCACTATGTCCATAGTTCACTTATCCAAGGGCACATGAGATTTGGATCACAAAAAACAAGGCTGCTTCTTAGCACATTTGATTTTTAGACAGTAAAAGAGTGAGGCGGGTCTGGACAAAACAATCAAGCAGTTAGAAGCTTCTGGCTTTAACATCTTCTCTTTAGTATTCTTGGGGGTTGGTGAAGTCTGCTGGGATATGGAAGTTCTCCATTGCTGCACAGGGCTTCCTTTCCAGCTCTGAAATCAGGCACACATATGCACGCACACACGTGCCCAGTTCTCCTGTCTCTCTGAAATTGTTAGTGACAGACAGACCTTTTCTTTTATAGCTACCAGCCTCCTTTGCTCATCATCAGCTCATTAGACTGTCAAAGTCCCACTAGGTGATCTGTTGCCTAGCTACCAGCGTACCCAGACAAAACTTTGTGTTCTTGGTTTGGCCATCTCCTGTTCAGTGCATTGGCTACGTGGAATGATTCACTATTATTGATCCCTACTAACCCACTCAGCCAGCCCAGACATGCAGAAGCCATTCATCTGGCTCCTTAGCACAAGGAAAATTAAACAGGAGTGCAATAAAAGACTTAAGAGGTAAAGATATGGACAGTTCCAAAAAGTCAAGCTGGAATTAAATGTTTGGTAGACAAACGTAGTAAATTCTCATAGAAAATAAGTTTTCCCTTTCCTTTAGTACTCCTATTTTATTCTTTCAGAATAGTACAGTGAGTTAACTTTCTGATTCAATGGTTTCAGCTACCGGCCTATTCCAGAAGATGTTCTTCTACATGCATTTGAGGTCTGTAACTAAATATTCAAGTACCTAGTTGCTGGAAAGAACTTGCTGATTCTTGATTAAATGTGGTTAAAACCACAAGTTTTATTCTTTTTCTTTAAAGGCTTTGGATGAGCATAAATGTGGATATATTACTAAAGAGGAGCTGGTCAAATATTTGACTAAAGAAGGTAACATGACTTTTGTAATATCAGTATTTAAGTAAATAGACATTACATGTGTATATGGCACTTTGAGGTCCTCATTCTGCATGCCAAAACTTGCGGGAGTAGATGCATTGTCTTCAAACAATACTGTTGCCATGATGAGTGGCTGCAGACTAGAACATTTCACTGGTGAATAATGCAGGGAAAGAACATTTATCATCTGCCTGCTTGCAGACATTATAAGAGAGAGATTATTATTATTAAGAGTCATAATTCAATCTTGTGTGGATAGTTTATGATTCTGTGCACATCTCTGTGCTTCCTAAAGATGTGACTCTTTCTGTCCTTCTGTAAAACTGTAGTTTAGATTTCCAGATGTTTCAGGTAGTTTCAGTGCTCATTCATTCCTACATTATCTTGACCTTAATTCCAGTGCCCTACGCAAACAAAGAGATTCAAAGACCAGATTTAAGTCGTATATCATGTAATCCTCAATATCCCTTGAAAAGCCTGCTTTTCTTGCATGGCTGACTCATGCCTGCCTGCCTCAAGTACAAAATGATGTACAGGCTTTGTGCAAGACCCATCCTCAGAGGAGAACCTTGTTCTCAAAGAGGGATGAAGTAGGCCATCAGCAGCTTTGAAGCTCCTAAAAGAGAAAAGGCAGAAGCCTTTCATGATGAAAATACAAGTGCAAGGATAGCCAAATGAGAGATAATAATTCTAATGTACGCATTAGAAGAATTCATTCTGACAAAAATGGTTGTTTTGAAATCCCTGTGGCAGAGAGGAACTGGCTGTTTTGGAGTCTGTGAACTAGAAGGAGATCAGAAGATCCAGGCCCTCTTTCTCCTTTCCCTTAGACCAGCTCGCTTGGTGTGCAGCACTAACATTGGCAAAAGTGAAGGAATCGGATCCTTAGTATTGCTCCTTTTCTCCTCTGTGTGAGGACCAAAAGGAGATCCCTGCAAGGAAAAAGCGGTGTAATTTGCCAGCCCTGAAAAGAATACTTATCAAGACAAAGTGTTATTCTCTGCTGTCTTTCAGGTGAGCCCTTTACTCAGGAAGAAATGGAGGACATGCTCTCCACTGCTCTAGATCCAGAAACAAATACTGTTCGCTACAGAGACTACATTTCAATGATGATAGTAGATGAAACTTAAGATCTTCCCCTTTAGTGTTTGAGATGCCTTTTGGTAACAGCAGTGTAGCTTGGCAGTTAGTTGAAATATGTATTTTAAAGTATAACAAAGCTCAGCTTGTGACTTTGTGCTTATAAGTAAAATAAAATCTGTGTAGCTATATTTCCTTGGGTTCTGTATACGTATTGAAATATATTCACACCTGGAAAAAGAGCTCTTAACAGAGATACTGTGTAAGGTCTGGAAAAGAAATCATGGAATTTGGTTTGAAAATAACAGGAAAAATTATGTTAATGGAGTCAAGAAATGACTTTACAATTGCTTCTGAAAAACTAATGGAAAATGGGACCTGTGAAAGCGGGTGATAAGTAGGTAAGTGAGTACCTTAAGATGACTAAAATTGTGAAGCCGTGCTTTATATTTAAATGTAATCCCTGTTTGTGTTTAACTAATAAGGCACTAGGTAGGTTACTCCTTTTGAAATAATATAACAGATCAAATAAACTTTCTACAATTTCTAAGTTTTGTCAAATGATTGTGTTTTGTTTACCATAGGCAATTAAACCGGACCAGTTAGTTCCATTTTATGTTACTCACCCACTGGCACATGATACTTTGCTTCCATTTTAAACATGCAGGTAACACTCAAATCATTGCTGTAGTCAAATTTACAAAGTAATCTTTGAGAACACTTCTGTTACTATAGGCAATAAACAGTTCCCCTTTCATAACCAGTTTGAAAGTCAGGAGCTTAAACTATTTAAAACTTAGGATCGTAGGACTGGAATTTGATTTTCATAAACTGATGAGGCACCATTTTTTGATAAACGTTAGTGTAGAATATGAGTCTCAACTATCCTTGCTAGAAGACCACCACAGACATCACTGCTCTTCTCATTTCTAGCTTAAGCATTTTCTTGACTGTTACTGTACAGTTGTCCTTTAACTTGAGTTCAAGTTCTTTCCTCTTGAGTTCTTAACTTATACATCATCTTCTAACAAGTGACCAGCGGTTGCCCTTAACTAATGAAGTCTCAGCTTGTAGGGGAAGATTCTGTGGTCTGGTCCTCAAGGGCACCATCTTGCACTTTGTGCCCCACACCTTCCACCCCATTTCTGTTTTTCTACTCTCCATCAAGTTGGGTTTCCTCCTGTACAGTGTCCTACCGCTCCTCTGTCTTAACTGCATATCCCAGCTCTGTGTCATCAGCAGACTTCATCGGCTGATGAAATCCAGGGAAGACTGACGCAGAGAGGCATTGAATGCCTTACCCCCTCTCATGCCCTTCTAGTGGCAGAGCTGAGAACAGAGCACAGGGCTCCTCACGTCACGTCTTTTGCTCTACCCATTTGTTTCACTTGAGCTGGAAGCTCAGAGGAGCTGTTTTCCTACATAGCTGCAAGGGAGCTGCTATGCTTCACAAAGAAGAGATCAGCATGATCTAAATGTGGTGATGGAAGCAATCTGAAAGAGACCATTTTTTAATTCTCTTTTTACTTCGCTGACCCAAGTTGTCCTTCACTGATATTTTCTTAAACAGTAAGGGAACAAAGAGTTAATGCAGATAAACAACATTTGCCTGGTTCTAAGCTGGGTTTCCACCTGGGAGCCACCGTTGCACTGGTCTTAAGACTCTGCAATGCACTCTTGTTAACACATTTACTGAGTATTTAATGTGTCAGTAAGAATGAAAAACAAAGGTAATCATTAGTGTTATAATGTGTGAAGATATGGGTTTTTGAAGATTAAAGCAAGACCAACAGAGGCCCATTAAGAAAATATATTTTTTATTAGCCTTCTTTAATCTCTCTTTGGAAGCTGAAATTATTTGCCCTAGATGAATCCTTCTTCCATTTGATATACAGTGTGTTGTACTGGATTTCTAACACAGCTGACGTGAATACAAGTTTCATTCATATTCTGCAGTCTTGGAGACACTGTCAGCCTCATCTGGGATGTCAGCAGGAAGATGCTTATTTCTGGAAATCATTTCATAGCTCACATTGCTCCAGTGAGAGCACAATTTGTTTCTGGTGGTGCTACCCCAGAGGCCACCTCAGCTACTGCTGTATCAAATCAGGATGTCCATGTACAACACAGTTACAATTCATAGCGCAGACAGGATCTTAACATATATGCTTTGATGGTATATATAATTTTTTATCTGACAGTCCTCAAATTCAAGGGAAGAGGGTATTCTGGCAAGTAAAAATTGGGATTGTGTCTGAATTTATCACACAGCAACTCCTCCAGCCTCATCTTCTTATACCTCTCCCCAAGAAAGATATGTGCAAATAGGACAGATAAAAGCAAGTTGCAGTCTTCACTTTGGGCATAAGCAACCAAATTCCATTGCCTAGAGAGTTTCCAAATTGGGGGTGAGGTAAGTGTCAAGAGCCAATCTCAGACTCTGTAGGATCCTAAAAGCTGAGTGCTCCCTGCCAGCTAGAATCACGTAGCAGCGATCTCATGGGCTTGTGAAGGAGCTGCCCCATGCGTCGCCCCAGAAGCGGCTGAGCAATGCTGCACACGACTGTTCCCTTGTCCATGGCTTTCACGACTTGCCAACCCATGCCATGCCCACCCCACGGTGGCGGTGGGCTGCATAAGGGGACTCTTTGAAGCTCCCTGGGATGGGGTCTGTGAGTGCCCTGCATCTCTGTGCTCCCTGGGGATGAGCAGGGTCCCGTACCCTAGGGAAAGGGGGAGGAGACTTAAGGAACCATTTTGCTATAACTTAAAACCCCTCTTTGTTTCTAAATTTGAAGGGAAAAACACATTACTTTGTCTGCATCTTGGAGGTGGACAAATGGAACTGCTGAGTGGTCTTGAGCTGTGTCTTGCTACATGCCTCTCCTTGCTGGCTGTTTTGCCTCTTCCCTCAAGATCAGGAACCGAGATAGGGGAGCGGATCGCACCGGGAAGCCTCTAGGGAGGAACCAGCCTAGCACCTGGACTAAATCCACACAGGGAAGCAGAGCCAAGGCTTTGAAGAAACTGGGGAAGTCAGAGGGTTTTTGACCTAGTTGAAGGAGGGAGAAGGAAGGGGACTCATTACCCAGACGTAAAAAAGAAAACGAAAAGAAAAGAAAAGAAAAGAAAAAGAAGAAATCAAAGAAGCAAACCCTGGAAACCGTCTACAAATACAACTGAATCAGCAGGCTGTTTACATCACTGCTGCAAGTTGTAGGCTGGACAAGACTTTACTTGTTTAAAACTTTAAGTTGGTTCAGCTGTGTCAGGGCATATCTGGTATATAGTGGAGACCTTCTCCTCAGTCTTATTGATACTGTGGAGAAATTCTTCCAGCTGCTGAATTTGTATTTGGGAGTCCTGTTGCTCATATTCCAGGTACTATATTGCTTTTTATGTTTCCCTCATCAGCTTTGGAGTTGCTTCTCCAAAACGCTTTTCTTTCTGCTAGTGACAGTCCTGTATATATTCACACCCGAAGGCTTCAACATTTTCCCATTGCAATGCATACCAGTATGGTATTTATAGTTCTTTTAGACTCTCCACTGACTGTGGGCAGAAGCAGAAGTTGCAGGACTTCCTCCACCAAAACACTAAAGGGCCGGCATCAGACCTGGGACTCCAGGAAAGGAACTGGGCTGTTCATCTGTGCACCTCCACCCACGTTTTCACAGAGGTAAAAGCCTGCAAAACATGCAGGCTCTTCCCTCTGTTCAGGCAACAAGAATTTGCAATATTTTTCTTTCTTTCTCTTGTTTCAGTCTATCTTTTCTCTTATACCTTGTTTCATTAATACAGCTGCATGATAACCTGTGAGGGTTGAAAATGCAAGAGAGTTTTGCTCTCCCACACTGCTGATGCCCTGCTGCTTGCTCTGACAGCTGTCCATATCAGGGTGTCATTTATCACTGGATCTAGACTTGCTGCCACTGAAATCAGCAGTGGCAAACTCTCATCACAAGTAACGGAGAGAACCAAGGCCTTTGGTTTCAGGGGGGGAAAGTGGCTGGGGATGCTGGAGTTCAGCCAAGGCTGGGATGGGGACGGGAAGCTATCATTTTCTAAGTCCTGTAATATACTGTTATCATTGTGTAAAAGGGGGAGCATAGTCTGGACAGTAAGGCACCAGGTTGGCAGGCAGGTTGCATTCTAGACTTTGTGAGAGGTATTGGCTAAGTCATATAGTCTCTCTCTAGCTGAACTTTCCATCTATAAAGTCAGAGTAATTATAAGGAATAGGAGACAGGGTGTATCTGTCTTGCCTACCCAGACTGTCGACTTTTTGTACCACTAACTCTGATGTTTGCACAGTGTCTAGTACTATGATGTTCTGATCAAAATCAGTGCCTACAGACCTCCCTGTCACATAATTAATAAAGTTCTCAGCCTTCAAGTCTTTTGTTCCAGACTGTATGTTCAGCTCGCAACTTCTAACCAGGTCAGTCTACAGCAAGTATGTTTGTTTTTCATTGAACACAACTCTCTTTCATAGTGTCTCATGCCATGATAGGTTTGATTCTAAAACTGACTATTGAAACATCTGGTCTTATTGTTGGAGGTTTTTTTTCAGGCAGGTCAGTACTAGGCATGGGGACTATGCTGATTTAAAAGCTAAATAAAGATGTAGGTTGAAACAAAGCAAATTCTCCTGCTTAACCCTTTTTGAATCCCTAGGGCTACTATTTGGCTTAGTATAGTTCTGAGAGCCAAGAAAATGTTATTCATTGTGCTTAAAAGATTGATCATAGCATTTATATCCTGAGGCTGAAATCCTGAAGTCCTTATTCAGACAGAGCTCCCATTGACTTCAAAGAGAGTTCTGTCTGCAGAAGAGCTTCAGAAATAGGATGTACTGGCTCACAAGGCACTGTGAAAACCTTTTAGCCTCTTTAAACGAAGCCTCATCTGTGGAAGATCTAACAGAGATGTACAACCAGCATGCAAGTTGTGTCACTGAAATGACCAAAAATGTAAAACCATGGGAGTAGGTAGTTAATTCTTGTCTACAGTAATGCAAGCAAGCAAGAATCAGCAAGAGTCAGCAAACAGAACTTTCCCATATTATTCAGAGTACAAAAAGCAAAATCTAGGGAGGCTACTGCATGGAGGCTTAAAATTACTTCTTCCTGCCATTATCTTGGAAACACTGCAGCCTTAAAAACACACACATGTTGCTTCTGCGATTTCATATACTAAACCAGTTCCTTTTATCCTGGACTCTAACTAGTCCTTTTAGAAGCCCTTTTAGGACAGGCTTCCCTGTTGCAAATACCTACCTAAATGATAGCATAAAAGGAAACAGTTTGAAATAAGATGTTTCACGTAGAGGAAAGCCTTTGAATATTTGCTGCCAACAGTAGTCTCTTTCCTGCCAAGATAACACCATCCTTCAGTGCAGAACAGGTCCTAAGCTTTGCTTTATGGTATGCAGCCATGTCTTCCCTTAGACTTCAGCCTAGTGATTAAAATAACCAGAGTGGAGTTCTCAGGTTTTTCAGAAGTGTGATTTTGGAGCTGATAATGCAAGAATTCGAAGCTATCGGAGGTCTTCCACATGTGCAAGTTGTCCAAGCTTTATGCATTACAATAGTTTAGGTTTTACAGTGATGGAATATTAAGGATGTGGTGTGGTCCAGATGGAAAGTAGTAGCAAAGACTGAAATTTAGCTTCATTTTAATTTATAGTAACACAGGCAAGAAAAACTCAGTAGTTCAACTTTAAGGAAAACTGTTGAAATACCTATTTGCACGGTGAAGCTGCACTCAATATTGCAGAGACAAAACTAAAAAAAACCCGACAGTAGCCAGTTTTCATATGGTGTTAAGCTGTTTTGCAAAGCAATGCCATTCTTCAGAGCTCCCTCAAACAGAGGTGCATTCAAATTCAACTCAGATTTGATGGAAGACTGAGAACCTGTCTAGTTCTTTGGGCTTCCTCAAAGTTGCAGAGATAGTTTGTTACTATCAACTGTTGAGATCAGTAGGGGAGAACTTCCTGAAGAAGTTGTATAACTAGGAGTGGGAAGAAGACCACTCTAAATACAGGGCCCTTGACTCAACCCATTCCTAGAAAGAAAGAAAGAGAAAAAGAAGAAAGAGAAAAAGAAGAGCTCCACTGCTCCACCAGAGCCACAGTTTGTTGACTTTCAGGATACATTATTAGACATGTCTATTTGCCCAAGATAGCTATTACTCAGTTCACAGAGGCTAGCCTGAGTCTGAGGTTCAGCTATTTGAATGTAGTTCGTTTTCGTTGGTAGTTTCCTCTGGTGCCTCCTCATCTGGAGGCACAATGCAGTGCTGCTGTCATTCACCTTTTTATTACAGTAACCCTACAAAACTCATATTGGGAATACTGTGTGCTCTAAAAAAACCCAACTATCTAATCTAAGAACATCTATGATGAAAAGCAGGGGACACACACACACAATAAAACCAGTTACATACTCTTTTTATAGTTACGTTATTTATTTACAGTGTTCTACAATTTATATAAACAACCTGTGAGTTTCCTCTGTTGCTCCTTTGCCAAGACAGGTTTCTTTTTGATGTCACACTGAACTACATATGCTGAAAGCATCGTAAAAATGCACTAGAAACAGAAGTAAAAGGAACTGTTGAAAGCATATAAGCATTGGGTTTACACCAATGTGAAGAAAGAGGTTCTTCCTTTTAATTTCCTGTTGGCAATGTGCTGTTGGGCTTTCAAGATGTCTTCACAGAAATCTTGTGGCTCCATGGGGTAGAACTGAGTGGCCATGAAGAAAGGGTGTGTGTGGAAATGTGTCCTTTGGATTTTCTCATATAAACAACTGAAACTTTTTTTTTCCCCCATCTTCCAAAATATGAAGGGATGCAATGTCTTTCAGCAAAGTAGTATAATATGAGATGCACTTGTTGGTGAGATCTCTGCTTCCCTCTTCAAAAATGTGCCACCTCTTCAGCATAACACAGTGGGGTAGTTGGGGTAGGGGATCTTTCCCAGGAACTTAATCTTTAAAACAGGTAAATGAACACCAGGGACAGTAGCAGATACTGCAGAGCTTAAAAAAAAAAAAAAGTAACAGATAAATCTCTTCATATGGACTTTTCTAATTGCCAAGGGCACGTTCTGTCTGGCAGAGATGATTTAGCAATACCCACTGAGAGGATGAGCTCCAGAAGGCAGAGGGGAATAATGATAAGTGTTCTTCTGAATGGGTTGGCGGAATTTTAACAAGGGATTCCCAGAAGCCCCATAAGCTCTTTCTGTAACAGCCTTATTTCAGAACTTGACCACTTGGTGTTGAGGGGAAAGGACCATTTAAATGTTCTGAGAATGGTCTATACCCACAGATGTTAGTCCCTAAGTGTGGAAGAACATAGCCACTTTGTAAGCCATGCTAGCTAGCCTTTGATAGCCTGAAACCATTGCTCCCATAGGAGGCAATGTCAGCTGGAAGCATACAGCTATAAAATGAAGAGAAAGACTGTTCTTCTGTTTTCTCAGGGTAACACAGAAGTTGAACATCATTGCTCACTCCCTGCCCATTCTCACTGGGAAGCAAAGGCTTTACAATGATGCAGTCACAAGGGGAAATGATGAATGAACTGCAACCATTTGGGAAAACACAGAATTGGAAAAAATGACCTACAAGTAGACATGCTGAACCCATACACCTTTTACATGCAAAGTTCACACCCCAGATAGCTAATGTCAATCATGCTCTGTACTATTATATGCTTACAAAAAGGTGAGCTCAGGAAAAACATTTAAATTCAGAGAACAAATTCTTCATACACAAATCAAGATTGGAAGTAAAGTCCAATTTGGCAACCAGGACTTGCCGAATAGGGTCCCTACAAAATGCGAAGAGCCAACACCTGCATTCAAAGACAGACACACAGAGGAACAGTGGCTGCCTGGGCTAATATGACAACCTCAAGAGATCAATAACCATGGAAACCTCAGTAAAAGGAATGCATCTTCAGGGAAATTCAGAAAAGAGAGGAAGAAATGATAACTGGAGAACCCTTCAGAGGCAAAAATACATGTATTCGCCCCTCCAGAGATGCTTGTGGTACAAACAGCTTTAATTTTTAAACAAAATATGTTCTCACTGGCATATATGAGAAACTATTTGGTGCAAAGGTTTTGTAATATCTCTTTTATAGAGTTGTCACATTTCTGCATTTGTGAAGGCCTTAGTTTTAGAAGCTTATGGTCAAACTCACTCTCAGTTTTCATTTAAACAAGAAATAGGAAATAGTCTGCCTTCCTCACTTCTGGCAGTATCTTCAAAAAGAATAAAAACAATCTGAAAGTAAGTAGCTCTGGAAGACAGCATGCCTTTCTAACCTGTATTTAATGTGTGTTGTACCGTCCTTTGTTGGAAGCCAAAATTCTGATTAATGCTGTTCAAATATGATTCCTATTTCTATAATCAGTGAGGTCTACGAGGTACACCATCAGAAACTACAGGTACATAATGGTGGGAAAAAGACAAAGGCGTTCTCACACATGCACAGAAAGCTTGCCTGGCCTTTCAAAGAGCTGGCTGAGAACCAGATCTCTGCATCACCTAATGAATGTATCTCAAGCTGCAACAGAAGGAACTGCTTTCATCACTGCTAAAATTTTAACTTTGTAACTTACCTTTCGGCAATGAAAATTCATAACAAGCATAATAAAAATGGCAACAGAGGAACGTTCTTCCCCTTTCTCTATTGGAATTACCTGCTGTTTGTCCAGCACTCATGTGCACCCAGCTGAGACCAGCAAGTTCACTTTCCTTTTGTTATGCTCTGAACCAGGTACAAACTGTAAGGTAAAGCTCTTGCACTAAACTTCTGCTCTGCTGATGAAATCTTTAAGCCTTAGACTATTTGTTTAAGAACAACAGATATGATTCTGTTTGAAGGGCATTTTTAGGATAGTAGGTACATTAAATAAATTTGTTCAGAAATGGCCATCTTCAGTCCCTGCTGATCAATGAGTGTTCCTCTGAACAGCGCATTTACAGACCATCCCTATTCCCCATCTGGGGAGCAAGCCTTGCTCTGGCCCCCTTACAGCCCCACTACAGCTGCCCCAGCAGACTCCCATCAGCGAAAGCAGTCCGCAGATTCCCTACTGCCCCTGCTGCTTCACTGACAATAGAAACATGAACTATATCAAAGAATTGACATCAATGACAGGCCAGGTTGCGGAAAGTCACACTTCTCTTACTCAGGATTGTAAAAATAAGATAAACTCTCCACATTCATTACTACCTTCATGTTACCAATAACATCATTAATCTACTACAACACTCCATAACGGGCCAGCTTTACTGTCCATTAAGTGTCCATCTCACGGAGACGGTACAGTGTTTTTCATCATCCTTGACCCTCATACTGAGGGTATGTACCTCATACAAATGTACAGAGGTACCTCTGGAGATGCCAGGAAGGTGTCTCAAAATTCCCATCTCCTAGGTTTTTGTCAGAGGGGCTCACAAATAACACAATGATATTCAGCAAGCCCTGTATCTTCTGTGTTCCCATCATAGACTCTATTTTCATGTAAATCTGAAGTCAACTGGTTATGTCCCTATACAGTGGCCTACTCAGCAATCATGTTGAGAAGAAATTGGTCTCTCTGAAAACTGTGTAGAACTGAGCTACATGTACAGAATATGATTTGTACGAGTAAGTACCTTCTGGCCCATTAATACCTGTACCGTTGAATGCAGAATTAGGCTGTTGCTGAAGGGACCTGTATATTACGGAATAGAGGAAGAGTACCTATACCATTTTGGTTGTTGTACTTGTGTCTCTAACCAACATCAATGTGCACAAGTGCAAATTACAGGAACCACAAGGTGTTTAGCTTGAAGCCTAATCTAATGGGTTGTTGTAAATCTGTGCCTTGCTAGAGCAGTTTACTGGAGACAAAAGCTGTATCAAAGGCAAACTAGGGGAACATGGTTAACTTACCCAATTTCATGGCATTGTGTAGTTCGATCTCTCTCTCTCATTGCTCTAAAAACTGCAACCCTTACTACTTCCTTTGAGTTCTCTTTGCCTATCTTGATTCCTGGAATGTGCCAGACACATGCCATTAGGGAACGAACAGTGCCAAACTGCTCTCTCATCTTCTCCTACCTGTGCTCACACTGATGCATCCAAAGGACATCATTATTTCCTACACTGAAAATTCAGGGTGCAAGCTGTGCCTTCTTCAGTGGTACTTGGATGGGTCAAAAGTTCATACACAAGAGCATACTTTGACTGCCATCTTCCTCCTCCTGGAGAGAATGCCTCATTCTGCTGGGGTTCTGGTGGCGTCAAATTACATATTTTGGATGCCTGTAATTACAGAAATCTGTAGATCGGCCACGCACTGCTACATTCACAGATTAGAAATGGTTTCCATTTTTGCAGAACAGTCCTTCAATTACTCATTAATTGGGGCTCCATGTTCCACTTTCCTGCATGGTCTGTGCTTGCCAATCTAGTCCATGGGTCAAAGGAAGTTATTTCCTTGTAAGTAGAGTTTGTTAAGACAGATTCTTCATATTTATTCTCCCGTATTGGGTCTGACTGAGATGGAGTTAATTTTCCCCATAGCAGCCCTTATAGTGCTGTGCTCTGTATTGGTGCTAGAAAGGTGCTGATAACACACCAGTGTTTTGGCTGCTGCTGAGCAGTGCTCGCACAGCATCAAGGCTGTCTCTCCAACATCCCCCCCTCCCCCCCCCAGGGGGTGGGCAAGATCCTGGGAGGGGACACAGCCAGGACAGCTGGCCCAAAATGACTAAAGGGATATTCCACACCATATGGCGTCAGCTCAGCAATAAAAGATAAGTAAAGGGAGGACCCTAAAAAGAAGTTGGGCCTGAGAAGGAAGAGTGGTAGCCTGGGTCCTTTCTTGTAACAGATGTGATGTCAAAGTGCACCAGCAAACAAATTTCATTAAGATGCCACAATCCTGGCACCAACCACTTGGCAGGTACTGTGAATAAGAAAATGCAGACCCTGTTTAAGAGTAAGGAACTTCTTACCTGCTTGAAGAAGGCATGCAGAAGAATTTCTGGATTAGTCTTGTGCTCCATGAAAAAAAAAGTCTTTGTGGTTGTGATGTATGCAAGTTATCCTCATTTATCAAGACAAGAGCTGTAAGGTTCTTGAGTTTTAAGGATTGCTGTTATCAGTATTCCATGTGGCTAAAGCTTGGAGAGCAATCTTGAATATACAGGATGTTGGGTTTAGTTAGCAAACTAACCTCATTTATGTAATGCATTAAAAAACACTTCATTGGCCTGTTTGCTCAAAGGAATGTGAATTGACCATTATTCAAGATTGGTTTACAGAACCATTACTGTTAATGCTTATGGGACATGTAAAGTAACTATAGATAAGTATCTATAATGATTTCTTGTTTCACTTCTAAAAGTTTTAATATCTCCTTAGTAAGTCTGAATACAGCTCTAATGCCTAATTAACCCCATTTTCATTTCATTAGTATGCTATAAACAAAAAGAGCAACAGGTGTCTAGCCAGGTAGGTAGCCTTTATAGTAAACAGTTCATCTTAGGAGGAGACATAGGTGTTTTTCTTTCAACACAGAAAATGGTAAACACAGAGTTACACAAAGAAACACACCTACCCACCCTTTGCCAGAGTCCTGAATGTCGTTAGGACCTACAAGCTTGTAGGCTTCATTTTATTGTTATTTGCATGGCAATTAGTAATCCTGAAGTTGCCATATGGTCCTAGCTGCCCATTCTTTTCCAGATTGACTTGAATTATATGTAGCAATTTTTTCTTCCTAATTTGTCAGAGATGCATTCAGCAAAGTCGCTTCAACTCACATGGACCCCCCACTGATTTGTTAGCATCTGAGCAGCTTCCTAAAACACTTCCTTAAAAGGTTACAACCTTCCTTTTGAAGCCTAAGAAAATTTGTTCCAGTCAAGCATGTGAAAGAATGTGAACAACTGGGAAAACCTGTCATACACAGAAAAAAAGGTAAGTCAGTCAGTCATCTGTATTTGTCAGCCAAAGATGTTTGCTTTCCAAGTAATTCTGAGAACGACCTTCATGAGACATCAACCTTTGCAAGTGGGAACAGGGTGGCTGCCTGACAGAATGGGCTGTATCTCCCTACAGGTTTTCTGAATGCAACTTCACAGCTGTGTGGCATGTAATAGAACAGTTTCAACTTTAGAAATTTTGGCAGTACTCTTTCTGGCCCCTCTGGAGCTTTCTCCATACTTTTTAGCAACAAAAATGTTTTCTCTGTGATAAATATATCAGCTTGAAGCCCAGATAAGATGAAGATTCTCTGAATGATACAACCTCACATACATTCCTCTCTAGAAGGTGATCCTTAGATCACCTCTCATCACCACCCTACCACCCTGAGGCAGAGTGCAGCTTTTCCTAGGGAAAAAAAAGTCAGAATCACTACACTCTTCTGTTTTAAGCAGGCCTAGCATGCTACAGAAACACTCCATTTCTTTTGAGATCTTCCACTCACTGGTATTAGTCTGTTTATTTATTTGTATGTAAACAACCTTAAAAGAACATGCCTCCCAGGCTTGCAGTATCTCTTCCACCTAGCAGACACCATCATCATACAGACTAAAGTGTAAATAATACGGGAGCAAATGCCAGCCTTCCACCACCAGCAAGAACACAGATCAATACAAAATCACCCGAGCCTTCGGGACCCAAAAGGCATCCTGTCCTCTGGCTGCCTCCCCAGCCCCGCTGTGTTCCTGTTAATGAATAATGAAGCCCCGGCTGCTCCCAGCAGTGTGCGATGGCATCCCATACACATTCACAAAGACAGAGATTTGCCAGCTCCAGGGCACTGAGTCCAGTTCTTTTGGACCGAAGACCTGTTTCGGTTTGCAGTCTCATTAGAGAAGTAACCGTGTGAATGTACTGGCACTCAAGGCTTCTCAGTAAACATTAAAATTATTAACACGTGCCATCACCTAGCAATGTTCATCCCAGAATATTGGTCCACACTTTCAGACAGCACCAGCCTCAGCTGTCACTGCAGCACATCGCATTTTCGCATCAAATACCTGACTGCTGTCCAAAACTCCTTGGTCACAGAATGGCAGTGTGACTCTCCTACAGCATCAGCCATTTCCCAGACTCTCACCCTGCCTGTGCTAGGAGATTTGGACCAAATTAATTACTGTAAATTGATGTCATTGCATCATTGCAGATCAGACATCAAGCAATGAATATAGTGGTGAGCCTAGAACTGGTTAAAATGCTCAATAAGGATAATCGCATGGGTGAACATTTCTTTAATATGCACAAAGCTAAACAATCAAATTAAAATGTAGGTCATTTTAAGTACTCTGAAGCCCTCTCTATGCATAAAGAGACATCCTGATGGGTCTGAAGAGAGGGAAACCTCTGGGAAAGAGGCAGTGAGGAGCAGTGGGGGCAGACTGAGTGCTAACCTCTTCTTCCACCAGCGCAGTTATTTGCAAAATATTCATCTTTCTACAGTGCAGTTATGGCTGTGTGCTGGTTTTGGCTGGGATAGAGTTAATTTTCTTCACAGGAGCTAGTACAGAGCCATGTTTTGGGTTTGTGCTGGTAACAGTGTTGATAACACAGGGCTGTTTTTGTTACTGCTGAGCAGTGCTCACACAGAGCCAAGGCCTTTTCTGCTTCTCACCCCACCCCACCAGTGAGTTGGCTGAGGCGGCACAAGAAGTTGGGAGGGGACACAGCTGGGACAGCTGACCCCAACTGGCCAAAGGGATATTCCAGACGATAGCATGTCATGCTCAGCAATAAAACTAGGGGGAAGGTTGGCGGGGTGGTTGCTGCTTGGGGACTGGCTGGGCATTGGTTGGTTGGTGGTAAGCAATTGTTTCCATTTGCATCACTTGTCTTTCTTGGGTTTTATTTATCTCTGTGTTATTTTCCTTTTAATTAGAATTTATTACTATTATTATTATTAACATCATTATTATCATTATTATTATTTTATTCCGATTCTCTTCCCCCATCCTGCTGGCAGGGGGAAGTGAGTGAGTGGCTGCATGGTGCTTAGCTGCCGGTGGGGGTTAAACCACGACAGGCTGTTATGTTAAATTGGCTTTGTCAAACTGATGCAGCTTTATGTCTGAACATTGCTACCAGCTTAAAGCTGGCTCTCTCCAGTTCAACTTGCACCTGCTCACATGGGCACAAGCTAAATGGATGTAACCAGTAAAAGGAGCTTTAAATCCAAACAAATAACGATCCAAGTAGGTCACACTGATTTCATTAAGACCATTTAAACTTCCATTTGTGTTAAACTGGTAAAACTTTCACAAGCAGGCAAGCCCTCTCTAAAGAATAGAAGACCCAGTTCTGCTGAACTTGGTAACATGAGGTAACATATTCCGCTCTGCCAAAGCTTTCCAGCAGTGGGAAGAAATGCCCATCAATTGCTGCCAGCCCACCTCTGAAACCATGTTTGTGTTGCTAGCTGCCAAGCTATGGGATTGTTTTCCCTGTCATGGTGTTTGACAGAATAGTTATGGTTCAGAAAAGAGCCACATCATTAAGGCAGTGGGTGGGGACATGCTGCTGAGCACAGCTGCCCCTTGCTTGAGTTGCTTCCAGGGACAGAGCACAGCTTGAGGGGGCAGACGGAGACTTTCCTAAAGCTGTGAGCATGCCTGCCCTGAAACTGTGCAGCAATACTTTACCCAAGCCTGCCTGGGCACACAGATAGGCTGTTGGTGTCATCTCGCCCATGCTGACTTCTGTGCTCAGTGACAAGGCTGCTCATTTGTTTAAACCTGAAAGGAGTTCCTGTGCACAGCAAACCAAGCTCACCCAGAGCACTGGCCTCACGATGTCCCTCTGAGGAACAGGTATGCCTTACTTGTCCCCTGCTCTGAGCAATCCAGAGCTGTGCTGCCAAGTCTGAACGTCCCTTGAGGGGCAGACACAAAAATTGCAGTCATCTGGGTCCAGTCATGAACCCTCCTGGACTCCCCTGATAGGTTATTCATGTAGTCAGAGCAGGAGAGCATGAATAAGCTAGAGGAAAACTCATTGTGGTAGGCAGGGAAGGGCAAAGAGCAGCTTTCTATACCTTTCTTGACCACAGACCTGCGTCCACAGGAGGTGGCAGGTCTAGCCATGGCTCTGCCTCCCCAGCTGCCAAGCGAGCTGATGAAGAGAGAGATACAGGGACCAAAACGTGTCTTTCAAGGCAATGACAAACTAGGGGCAGGTAACAAAGAGGTGTGAGGGAAATGTCAGGCAGATAAGTCAGTCATCAGCCCTCTGCAGTTGCTTCATAAAGAATATAATCAGCATGGAATGATGTACAGCAAAGAGAAAAATGGAACATTAAAATTTTTGGAAGTCTGCATGCTGTAAGGTTCACTTTTAACCCTAAACTTGGTGATAAAAGAAAGGTATGAAATGTTTGAAAAGGAGTTGAAAAAGGGTTTCAGATGAAACAGATGCTCATAGATCTGGACAGCCTACCGTTACAAAAATCTCAGGAACATACTGCGGTGAGACCTCTGACGTAGCTTATCATGAATGTAATTCTCTGTTGTTTGAGCACTGAGTTGAATTAGTTCACCTCAGGTGAGCTGAGGGGCAGAAAAGAAACGCCTGCTGCCTTTTATATAGTGTTTCATTTAAGGCATTTACACATTCAAGACTCTGATAGACTAGTTAGTGCCTGTGATGCCAGCTCTGTTGTTGACCTGTACCACTGTAATTTACTCCTGCAACAAGAGAGGATGCAGCATAAAAATGTGATGATATAAATGCTTCACTGTTTGTTTCTCAGGGCTACCTGTTCACTTCGCTATGTTATCTCCACTTACCCCCTTCCACGCCATCTGCACTGCTTGCCTGTGTCCCTGGTTCTAGGGTGCAGCAGGCACACACACACTGGCTTTGCACTTGCTACCCACCAGCAGCCGCTTTGCCTGTTTTCTAACTTTGGCACATGCTGGCCTATATTCCTCCTGTTAATGCTGCTATTTGTTTATGCTATTAATACCATCTTCTCCCCTCTTCTATCCAAAGAAGATTACTGAGAATAATTCTTTTGGAAGATGTTTGTCCTCTGCCCCTGAGGTAGTTAGGAGTGTCTTTAAGACTGTTTAAAAGGAATCCTTTACCCTCTAATATCTCCAGCCGATGTCCCTGTGCTCGGGGAGAATCGCTAGCAGCATGCCAGAGCCAGGTCCTAGAAGTTCAGGCTGCCACGGGCCCCCTCAGCATGGCTCTGCTGGCCCAGGCAGCCAGCAGACACTTCCACTGGGGGCTTCTGTCACAACCCCACAGATGCCGGTGGCTCCTCTAGCATTACCCTGGATGTGGCTCCACCAAGCCTGGCACAGCAAGCAGTTGATGGCTTTTCCATGTGCCCACAGAGGCAAGCAGGACTTCTAGACAAGAAGCAGCTTGCATCTTTCTCCTTCAGAGCCTGCGACTGGCTGTTGTTACTCCAATATTTTCCTGCTCTGTTACTGTTCTCTGTAAAATCTGCATTGCTAGAGCTTGGTGCTTTGGGATTCACAGGTACTCCTGCTTTGTTCCATTTTTCAGGCTTGTCTTTAGTTCTGGAGTTGCAATGAATGCTTATTGTGCCTGAGTAACAGAAAATGGGATTCTGTCAAATTTCAGTATTTGAATTTATGAACTTAACCGAAATTGGCTGCAGACTTGTCATTGCAATGCATCCCACTGCATAAAATGACTGTAAACTTCTCCATGCAACCCTGCTCTGTGAGTATATGTACATGCATGACACCGCATCCTTTATTACTTATGTAACACATATCAATATTTTATTAATAAGTAGGCATTGATTTTTACTGAGAACATAAAGATTTATGAAAGTAGGCAGTGCCGTGTGGCAGAAACTATGAAATCAGTTTCTAGAAAATCTATGAAATATTTTACATTTGAGATATAAATCTAAATAGACAGCCCTTCGTGGAAAATACATTGCTATTGTTATTGGGCAAGGGCGAGATTTAAAGGCAACTGGTTTGCAAAGGAATGAGACTCTTTGTCCAAATTTGAACACAAATGGCTTCCTTTTATATTACGGGGAGATTGAAGGAGGCTCTCAGTGGAGCAAGGAAAGCACAGGCTAAACACCTGCACAATGGCCCTGAGGCAAAAGGGCTATGCTAAGCAAACAGGGAGACATACCCCTGTCAGGCTGACAGTAAAACTCTGCTGTTGCTTGGAGTAGGAAAAAGTATAAAGTGTGCTGATGCAGATCTGCTGGTAACAGCAAGAAGTAGAAGCTGTAATAAGGACCACCTAGAGAGTTCCCTGTCCATGTTACACCACCCAGAACTAAGGATTGTAGCAGTGCATGAGAAGTACACATTTTCCAGTGTTGGTCTTTTTTTTATGCGGACACACAAGATAAATCTAGGGACTGATTTAGAAATTGTGCTACAGCAAACACCTCAGCATCCAGCTCATACAGAGGAAATGCCCAGTCTTAATTCTTCATGATATCATACTCAACAATTGTCAAGAGCAAGCAGAAAAACACACTCCAGAAGCATAGTATATCCCAGATACTATAGAAGGAGCATTACCTACACCATCAGAAGTACAAATGCGGTCTATACAGCTGATTTCCTCCTGTACTGCATGAATTCCTAAATCCTGCAGAATACTCGGGCTGTGGATGTGTGTGTTTCTGCTGATGTGTGTGCTATACAAAAGGATAAAGGACTTAATGTGCTTAATGTGCGAGAGCTTTTTTGCTGAAATGATCCTATGCTTTGACAAGGGGATGAGAACAAGAACTGTAGTGATTTTAGAGAAGAAATGTATCAAACTGGGAAAGTTCTGGTGATTTTATTTGTAGCTCTTAATAATTAGCTGTTTCTATCTTTACAATTAATTCTTTGTCACTATTACTACAAATGCCTTCAGTTTCCTCCCTGTCCCCCAACGGACTCCAGCTCATTAATATGCAGCTTTAAGCAAGTATCGGAGCTGTCATGCATTTCAAATCTCCCTGAGGAAGGTTTTTAAAATTGTAAGTAAGACCTGATACTGAGACTTATTAGCACCAAACTTGGAAACAAAGCTTCTGTGCAGGCAGTGATGACTCTTCAAGTTGCTGTCACCCTTTTTATCCTGAGATTTATTATAAATGTGAATACCTCAAAGGACTTCTTTGATGCAACCAGTATTTCCAGCTCTCATAAACTGCTGTTTATTCATAGAACTGGGCTTGTGCCAGCATCTCAGGTTTGAGTGATGAAGCTGAACTTCTAGGTCAGATTTAATTGCACCCACACCGAGATACACTCAGAAGAAATCCACTGAAAGCAGCAGAGTGATAGTACACCACCACAAATGCACTGCAGTGTGATGGAGAAACTGGAAGTTTGTATACTAGCTAAAAGACAGGTCACAACAGTCCCTAGAGGTGCAATATCTAGATGAAGATCAAAGACCACCCTCAATGCTTTGAGATGAGGTTTTGGTCGAACCTCATACTTTTGCCTGCATCCGAGGCTTTGGCTCCTGTCTGCTTACTTATAAATGTCTGAACAGCTCCATTTTTTCAGCTCTGTCTGAAATTAAGAACAATTAGTCTAACTTCTGAACTGCTAGCATAAATGATTTGCCAGGACTAAGGTTAAGGCAGATTCCCATGACTACCAGTTACGATAACAGAAGAAATGTGTGAACTTGAAACTGAGAGGTAGCTGTGTAGCTGCCTGTCATTGGCATGTTGGTGATTCTACTAATAGTCTTTCCTTAGTGACACACGGAGCAGGAGGGGTTGTAGGAGGAAACCTTATCAACTTCCACACAAGGGAGCCTAATGAGAGGGAGAAAGCTATACCTGAATGCTTCTCAGAAAGGCATTAACCCAGAGAAAGTGTTCCTAGCAGAGCTTCTTGCTGGAGTGATACCATAGTGTCCTATACTTTGGCCAGCACAAAATAACAAGAACTGGAAAGATTTTAGCACCAAAATACCTCAAACTGGAGAATTTGGAACATCTCAGCTTCCAAAAATTTTCACAATTCAATAAAGCCTTTCTTGAATGACCCAAAATGTCAGGAGGGACACAGCGGCACCAACAGCAACAGAGCCATCGCCCAGGCTCGGCCAATAAAGACACACAACATGGCAAGTTGGAAGAGGAGCTCTCTTCTTAACGGTTCCCCCAAACCTGAGAGGTCAGCAGGTGGAAATTTGCCACTGAGACTCTTCAGGCTCAGAGGACAATTTCACCGTGTTCTGAGGTCCTAATTTCCTGACTGGAGGTGTTCTTCCTCCTCACCACTCACGACCCTACTTCTCCACCTCAAACCAAACTTCGCCACCAGCTAAGGACTGAGAAAGCCGTGGGCATCCTCCTCAAGATCCTGCCATGTGGATGGGATCCGGTTTTCCCCCCCCGGGCTACGCCATCTGCTCCACCGCCCCTTTGCCAGAGACGGCCTCCCCCTCAGCCGCCCTGCCGGCAGGCACCCGGGCTGCCAGCGCCTCCCGAAGCCCCGGCTACGAACCCAGGTGGTTTGGGCTGCACTGCTGGAGCCCTCACCCAGCCGGGCAGCGGGCAGGAGGGAACACTGGGAGGGGGGATGCCAGGCGGGCGGAGAGCAGGCACCCCACCACAGGCCCAGCTCTCTGCGGGAGCACGGCACAGAGCGGCACACCGGTAGGATCTGGCCCCGGGAGCGGCGGGGCAGAGGACCCCGGTTACCGTGCCCTGCCGGGGAGGCAACATCTCCTCCCCTAAAAACCCTGGGAGGAGTTCACCCCCGGAAAAAGGCACGCTTGCAGCCGTGCCCGGAGAGGAGCCCAATCCCGCCCCCCCCGCCCCAGCGACGGCGGGTATTTCTCCGGAGGAGGGACAGCGCTGCTCGCCGCCGGGCACCGGCACCCCGTTCCGGTGCCCCGGCGGAGCTGGCGGCTCGCCCCCTGCCCCCGAGCGGTGCCGGCGGAGCGGTGCCCGCCTCCTTCCCCGCGCCTCCCCACACGGCACGGGCCCCAGAAGAATGAGATCGAGGAGCTGTACCTGCGG
>JANHGO010000027.1:34382092-34408897 GCA_024606505.1 Aquila spilogaster | reverse complement strand
TCCCGGAGCGAGTACAGGCGAGACAGAGCCTAGCAGAGGCTTCTTGATTTCTGGCATTTGCTCTGCAGTCTTCAAGGATGCCCCTCTGTACCCCCCGAGCACACACCTGCACCTTCAGGAAGCCACACATCACCTGCGCAGCCATGCAGTGGGGCTGGGCAGCCAGGCGGCAGCACATGCTGCCATACAGCGGCCCCTCAGCGCCGGCGGCGCCGCTCGCCGGCGGGTTACGCGGCCTTAACCCCCCCCCCGCCTCCCGCCCAGGTGGGCCGGTAAATTGGCCGTTTAACGGTCGGCCCTGCTGCTCGCCCCACGGCGGAGACCGGCTGTGGCGCGGCGGTGGCTCTGGGGTAGGGGGCGAGGGTCGGCGGGCGGCACCCGCCTCGAACCTGCCGCTGCGAGCCGGGGAGGAGCGCGGGCACTCACGGCCCGCCTCGCCTCCCGCGGGCCGATGCCTTCCCTCCGCTCTCCCCCTGCCCGGCTGCTGGGAGCCGCGCAGCCTTGAAACGCCGTTTTGTTCCCCGCGCTCCGGCAGCCTGCTGTAAGGCCCCGCCTCATGGCCCCTGCCCGAACCGTCGCGGGGGTCCGCGCACTGCCCCGGGCCCGAGGACCGGTGGAGAAAGCGAAGCCGGGGTGCCGGCAGAGCTCGGCCTCCCGGTCCCCACCCGGCCCTGGCGTGCCGTTTGGAAGCTGTCAGCGCGCTCGTCAAGCTGCTGCCCCTTGCCCGCAGGATAGCCATCGTCTCCTGAGGTAGGCATGCCGTTGCACACAGGATGGCGGTCACTGACAGAGCAGATGTGGTTAGGCAGGCATAGCTAGCAGCTTGGTAATTAAAGGCCTGTTGAAAAACGACGCAAATCTGCCAGTTCGCCACCAGAATCGCTGAGCCCAGAAAATGAGCAGTTACATACCGTGGTGCAAGTGGCACGTGGCTGCCTACAGTGTCTTGGGGCCTACGGAGTATACCTGCTCTGTACTGTCATAGACCTGCACGGCATTTTCCTGCGTTGCCTTGTCATCCCTATCACGTCTGCTTACAGAACAAACCACGGGATCTCTGCATGCGGATTTATGTGAAACCCATTCACATGCAGTAGGAGCTAGGGTGCATCTCCTTTGTTTGCCCGTTTGATCAGCTTTTTGGAGGCACCTGTGTAAATGCATAAGGTGCTACTGATGCAGCCTGGCTACCCTGGGCAACATCGCTTGTGTCAGCTTTAGATTAAAGCTTTCTTAACCAGATCCAGAATGGCTGTTCCACTCTAAGGGTGATAACCTAGTGAAGTTAAAACACAGCAGAGCATCTTGCACATCTTTACCACTGGCAGAGTATCTGTGAAAACAGAAAGGCACTGGGAGATTCCTTGCTTAGTGATGCAGTGGGCTGGTTTTGTTCCCTCACAGCTGTTACAGCCCAGGTACATTAGGGATGCTGGAAGGATGCATTTATACGCAAGTAACAATAGGAGGTTGCAAAGGTGGATGGAAGTCCCCTGTGTGTTCTGCCCTCCCAATTGCATCAACCCATCCGTGTTATGACCCTATCAGAGGATCTGGCATTTAGCTCTTTATTGTATCCATTTCTGAGAAAATCGCCAACTTGTTTTGAGGAGGAAGATTTATTAGAGATGATTGTGCTATCTGCAGGATTTGAAATAAAAAAGGATATGTAACCAGATACATGACGTGCAAAAAGAAATCATAATTAGAAGGGAAAGATTGATAGGGACACAAGTCTGTGTTTCATTGTTAAGAGACCAATTTATTATGCCCTTGACTGCAAGTTAAATTAATACACATAAAATTACAACACAGAAAAGAGATGCCAGTGACTGTCATAAAAACAGCTTGCTTTTCTTTCCTAGTTATTTAGGGAGGATTGGGAACACTTGTGAATCATGTTCATTAAAGCCCTGAATAGAGGCAACTAACCAATAACTGCGGTGGAAGCAACAAGGTTCCCCCCTCTGCCCGCCCGCCCGCCCTTTTCAAGAAGAGGGGGGAAATCACAGACGTCAATCAAGAAATACTGCAAAATAAAATGGACCCTCCTGGCAGCCGAGGCATCGCGTAGATCTGCGGTGAGGCTCTGGCAGTCTGCTCGCAGCCGCCGGCCCGGCAGCTCCGCCGCTGACCGGTGAGCGCACAGGGCTCTGCCGCCCGGCTCTTCCCTTCCCTTCTCTTCCCTTTCCTTGCAAAACTGTCAGGCCCAAATGGGCAGGAGGATATTGGCTGCGAGGGACGCGGAGGCTCCTCCCAGAGCCTGGATCCCGATATTTTTGGAGGATTTCTTTTAACTCAGTTACAAACCTTGGCGAAGGAAACAAGTTGCCGCGGTAGCGGGGGCAGAAGGCGTCCCTGCTAGGGCGACCTCGGCTCCCGCTCCTCCTTCACCTTCCTAAAGCTACCTTGGATGCTTCGCCTCACTTGCGGAGGAGAGCTGTGCTGCCTGCCGGGGGGAATGCTCCTACTCTGGATGTTGCTGTTTCTGTGAAAACAAGGGTTGTAAGGGAATGAGAGGGAAGACAATGAGGAAAAACCGACCGGGAGAAAACCCCAGCCCCAGGCGTTTTCCCGAGAATTGACGGCGCTTTGGGGCTGAGCGATCCCGTCGGAGGCGGCGGCGGCGGCTGCGCCCGGCGGAGGGAGCAGCCTGCCCGCTCCGCGGGGCACTTCCCGGGACCGGCTATTCCCTTCGGATGCGGACTGGGAAACCTGTAGGAAATTCTCCCGCCGCGCTGCGAAGCCACCATGAATTCAGTGGCTGGAAATAAGGAGAGGATTGCCGTCACGGCGCGGAGCAGAAAATACGGGGTAAGTTGTCGGCGGAGGGGGCGGCTCGGAGCGGTGACCGCCGCCGTGCCGGGGCTCCCGCGCCCCTCGCCCGGCGGTTACCGGCGCCGCCGACTATCACCCCCCTCCCCCGGCCGCGGCCCCGCTCAATTTCCGCGGTGCGGGGCGGCGGCTCCGGGCGCCCGCGGGGGCGGGCGAGGCGCGGGGGCCGCCGCGGTGCGCGGAGCGTCCGAGCGAAACTTGCCGGCGCCGCCGGGCCTCCCTGCCTGACCCGCTGCTCCTTCTCCCGCTCCAGGTGACCGACCCCTGCTCCCCCACCAAGCCCGCGGCCCCCTTCTCCCCCGAGAGCTGGTACCGGAAGGCGTACGAGGAGTCCCGGGCGGGGAGTCGCCCGGCGCCGGAGGGAGCCGGCTCTGCCCTGGGCTCCTCCGGCACCCCGTCCCCCGGCTCCGGCACCTCCTCGCCGGGCTCCTTCACCGGCTCGCCGGGACCCGCCTCGCCCGGCATCGGCACCAGCTCCCCCGGCTCGCTGGGCGGCTCGCCGGGCTTCGGCACCGGCTCGCCGGGCTCCGGCAGCGGCGGCGGCTCCTCGCCGGGCTCCGACCGCGGCGTCTGGTGCGAGCACTGCAACGCCCGCCTGGCGGAGCTGAAGAGGCAGGCGCTGAAGCTCCTCATCCCCGGGCCCGTCAGCAGCAAGGTGAGCCAGGGACTGGGGCGGAGCGGGGTGGGGGGAGTGGGGGGGTGCCTGCGCGGCGGGACCGCAGCCGCCTGGGAGCGGCCCCCTACAGCCGGTGGGGCAGCGAGCCGGCTCTCCCTTGGGGCTGCCGGCCACCGGGGCTCCCCTCGGCCGGTGTCACCGCTGAGGGTTTTAGGGTCCATTTGGGTTCTCCCCCTTCTTGGTCTTGTTCCCTTTCCCCATCCCCTCCTCCTGCTTCATGTGGAGCAGGGCGCCTCTGTCTTTGGGCGGCATCTGTGACAGTCCTTCGGGCTCGCTCCTTGCCTCCCCCTTTCATTGCGTTGACGGTGGTTTTGTGTTGTTATTTCCCGACTACTTGTTCTTGTTCCCAGTGAGGGGCAAGCAAGGGTAGGAATGCCACGCGGGAGTCATTGGTCCCTTCCCCTTTGGGTTTCTTTGATCCCTACAAGATGGATTTACAAAATACCCTGAGACTTGGCAGCCAGCTTAGTGGTAAGGCGTGTACGGTCTGATGCCCACGGTTTGTACTTCCATTGCGGGGCCAGGTGCAGGAGAGACCCTCCTGTAGCACCAGGTTCAGATGAGGTGTTGAAATGCTGTGTGAGCCCAAAGGTCACCCAGGGAGGCTGCTGCAGACCACGGCATTGGAGCCAGCTCTCCTGGGTGTTATTAATACAAGGACAGATTGGTGATGCTTCTCTCTTACAGAGAAGCAATAGATTTTTTTTTTTTAGTGTGGCTTTCTTTTTTTTTTCTTTTTTTTTTTTTCTCCCCTAATAGGAAGACTTAAAAATACTCAAAGCTGTTGGACCCTGCGTGATCAGTTGAATAATCCTGTGCCTGCAGAGCATGCAAGCATTTCTGAAATCTGGCCTCAGGTTTTAAGAGTTGACTGATCATGGATAGAGTTGGAAGTCTGCTTTCTGCCTCTGTTGGGGAATCTGGTACCTCCAAAGGCATACTCTGAAATTCCTTGTTTTTGTTTTGTTTGGCATGGCTGCTTTTTTTTCCCTGTTTGTTGTGCATAGAAAGATTAAGGCTAACTGCCCTAAAAGAGTGACCAGCAGCCCTTGGCTGACCCCATGCTACCAAAATAGTAAGCATTGGGTTCCTCCATAGCAACCCTGTGAGCGTTGTATTGTCAATGGGTCTACAGCTCCCAGAATGTGATACAATGCAATTTTGTTTGCCCTGTTGGGTCCAGGTACTATCAAATGGTAATATTTACTCTTCAACTTCAAAGAGTTTTCATTAGTGGTTATGATAAAGAGGTGTCATGGAAAAGAGCTGACTGCTGAGAAAGGGTCCCTGGTACTGCTGTTGTGTTGTACTTGTACTCTCCATTATTTATGTGCTGTTTGTGAGGGAGGTTGTGCTCTCTTGAACAAAAGGCTCGAGGGCTGGTTGTTACCTTGTCTCAAGAGCTGGCTTAACTGAATTATTCATGAAAAGGGAAAGGTGGAACCACCAAAATTAATAGTCAATTTAACCATATTAATACATGGTTGATTCCCTGGAAAGTGGCCCTGTACTAAAATCTTCACAAATTTCAGGCTGTATGATTTGGCAGTGATTACCAGCTGTGGGTATAGGTGTCAAATTACTGATACAGATATGTCTCAGAATAACTGAGATTGGGGGTGGAGGGAGGATAAAAAGTTCAGCATCAAGGCTTTGTATCCCTTGCACAGTGTTAAATAGAAATTGACAGATTCTGCAGTCGTGTAAAGATTTGTACAGGCTTCTCGTATTGTAATAGTGGTAGTTGTTGCCCATCCTCACCTTCCTGAGATGTTACCCTCGTGTTACTATTATTTGTTCTGTTCTGTTGTTCACATAGTTTAGCTGATGGTGTTGTACAGGCCAATCTTTATTCACGTCAGTAGTAAGCCTTACTTCTCTGTCTTTAGCCCCCTTACCTGTGTTCTTTTTTTCTTCTTACACCTTCTTTCCAAACCTTCCAGTTCTGTAGGAGTACCACTTACAAAACTGTTAATATCCAATGTGTGCATTTAGAGGGAAGGAAGGAGGCACAAGTAAGGTGGTCTTTGCAGGCTCTGGTGACCTTCTGTCCTATTTGCTATGCTTAATTGTACTTGTGGGCTCAATCCTGTTGAGGAGGTACTCTGGCCTTTTGCACACAATTCCCTTCTGCGGATGGGTGCTATCTGGCTGTGGCTATTTGCAGAAGCATCCCTTTTTCTCATCCTTTCTGGCTTATTTACAACTGTTCAGAACTGTCTGGGCTTGTGATTTCTGCTTTCAGCAGACACTGCCCAGCACAGTGAGGCTTTGGTCTAGGTGATACGGGATACAAATATCACAGCTGGTGCCATTGACTACTTTGGATCAGGTATGCTGTGCTGGTCTTGCAAGTTTGGTTTTTGCTGGCATCCACGGGGTAGCCTGATCAACGTCTGCTTAGGGGAAAGCAGGGTGTTGGCATGGGCTCGGCCAGGGCCTGTGAGCTGCTTTTGTAGGTGTGTGTCACAGCAATGCTCTGAGGTCGCGCTCTGAGCGCAACAGGTACAGGGTCTCTTGCAAGAATCTGGAAACCTGTCATGTGTCTGAGGAAAACTTACTTTGGCTTGGGTTGAGGCTGGAGTCTACCATGCTGTGTTAATGTAGCTGGCATTTTTCAGGGTCCTGTGATGTCTGCTCTTGATTACTGCTATGGGAATAGGTTTTTGGTGGGGTAGAATTGATCCTGCCACTGGGTTCAGTGGAAGAAGGAGCAGATCACATTCCTGGCTCTGGGTATTCCCTCAGAACTTGCGAAGCATCTTACAACTAAGACTGTGGTGCCCAGTAGGACACAGCTAATTGGTGATATGCCTTTATTAGAACAATTAAATGGAGCATTTGAGTGTATCAGTCATCTTCTAGTCAGATCTAGCTGACTTACATGATTTTTGTTGGTGCTGTTGAAGGCAGCCTAGAAATTTCATTCGCATTATAAATATAGTCTGTAGCACCTGTTTCACATTTATACTGTATTTAGAAATGCACATAACCTGGGGTATTGTGTGTTGCAGAACAAACAGAATATGAGGGTATCTGTGTTTTGACATGTATCTAGTAGCAGATATTGGAATCTGCAGTAATTTAGGCAAACGTAAACCTACATTAATGTTTTCTGCAGCGTGCAATCATGTGAAGGTTTGTGTATATCTGCAAAGTGGAATAGTATACTTAATTGCTGCATAAACAGACCAGGCTTTATGCATGAAGCTATGTACCGAAGCTTTTAATTTGGTACAGAAAAAGCCACATTTAACCTAGAGCAAACTGCTTCTGACTAGCTCATTGTTAGTGTTGAGGTGTTGAGCTTTCATTTTTAAATAGAAGCATTCTCTCCTAATATGTCAACAGGATGAAAACCTGGGAATTGGTTGGGGTTTTTTATTTGGTGGTTGTTTTGTTTTTTTTTTTTGGTGAGGCACAAAGGTAAGGAATATATAACTACAGTTGTGCTACTTTATTTTAACCATTTAAAATGCCAGGTTCCCTGCCACTTATAAAGAGAGAAATGCTAAAAACTTGTTATTTCTTTTTCCCCTCTTGTGATACAGATGTGACTTAATGATGTACAGTAATTATGTACATACAAGGGGTTATGCTTCATGAGAATTAAATCTTATTGTAACCCCTATGCAAAGCATGCCCATGGGAAATGACTGGCACAGGTGGTTGTTATAGTTGCACATTGCAGTTTGTAACTGAGAGGATCTTAGAGCATTTGGTGGTAACTGTGGGATTTTTATTACAGTGTCAAACACTTGCATGATAAGGATTGCCTCAAAAATTACTAATATTGGTTTTTTATTTTTAAATTTTAAGCTTTTTCATGGGCTATATTTTCAGAAGGGCATCAGACAAAGTTCTAGTATAGAAGTTTATGGCATCATACTCCCTGTTTATCAGAATTTGTGTGAAATCTGGTTGCTTTGAGTTCAAACCTGTGATATCCTCTGGCTTCAATGGAACACTAACCTTGCAGGCATCTGACAAAAAAAATCATTAAGTGTAACTGAAGAGTTGCTATATTTATGTGTATCAAATTATATTGTGTGTAAATATTCAAGTGAATGCTAATAAGAATAGTCTCAAGGTGGCGATTATAGATTTGTTAGTATGGGATTCCAAAAATCCTGAACACAGCCTTTAAACCAAGAGGTAAATTGAATGTGTAGACATGGATAGCTGCTTGGGCATGTTGTGATTTGGTCAGGAAGTAAGGATGCTATTTTAAATGCTTAGAGATGGATAGCACTCATGTTGTTAGGTGGTTTATATTGTGGACTATCCCCTAGCTAAAAAGTCTGTGCTTCTGAGTATAAGAATTGGGTAGATTCTGGTTTACTGCAGTGTGACTGTGAAGAAGGAAGGAAAGGGCTTGTATTCAGGGTACAGTTTTTTGTTTTTTTTCACAGATTTACTGATGCTCTATCTCACTTTTTGCTTGCATATTGTTGAATTAGCCTTTTCTATTTCAGAGGTGTTCAGTAGTCAAAGACTTGGCTAATAATTATTAATAATGAAGAAAGCCCTGAAACTGATCTAATGAAAAATAGGTTCCTGTTAGCTTGTAGCTACTTTAGAAACATTCCCAGTAGACAGGACAGTAATGAACCCTTCCTCAAAGCTTAGCAAGTGGCAGAATAATGGAATTTCATTTCTGTCCAGACCTTTAATTTGTGAACAAGCACGGCCAGTCTGTATGGTGACTTAATTCACTGTGCAAAAAATCTCAGGCACCTAATCATTTCATCCCAACTCATTGTAATGCAGATAGGATTATTGCATTAGAAATGTGATTTTAAATGGCCTGAGGCAGTAATTTGTCAGCATTTGGAAGGATTAACTCCATTAAAGTTTAGGCAACAACAACCATTCTTTTGTGTTGCATCACAAGTCACAATACCAAAAATTTAGTGTAACTCATCTGCAAATCTTCTTGCCGTTGTATGTTTCCTGGCAAGTTGGGAAACCACAAACTACCTCACTTGCACTGGAATTACAGCTGCTTACAGAGGTCCAGAGGAGACAAACATATATGCCTTCACCCCTGATGAATTAACGTAAACCCTTTTCTAGGAGCAGCTGGAAGTCTTGCTGCCACAATCCACAGTGTCAGCATGTGAAATGATACAAATACTTCTTTCAAGCTTGCAAATATCTTTGAGTTAAGGGTGAAGATACTGTATATTAAAGACTGCTTTTTAGGAAGCTGTCAAAACTGTTAGCTCTGCATCTTTCTCCATGGGATCAAAGAGGCTTGCCATTACTGACTGCCCTGGAAATTAGGAACAGGCCTATGATTATATTTAATGAACTGAGACTATAGTGTTTTTCCTATCAGAAAAGAAAATACTTTTAGATGATAGATAGACCTGTTGCGGGGGTGAGGTGGGGGGGGAAGTATTGATGTTTTATCTGAAGTGAATCTCTACGGAGGAAGTGAATCTGTACGGAGGAGCAAAACTTTGATCAAATTTTGTTGGTTTTTTTTTTTTTCCTTTTTACTGAGACTTGGCTGTGCATCTGAAAACATTGTGTTCAGAAATACACAGTCAATGCTTAGTCTGTAGCTGGCCTCTTCATGCCAGGCTATTTAGTGACAAAGTTCCTTCAAGGTGCTTTATACATGCCATGAACGCTGCACCGATCTCTAAAATCACGTTGTACCTTTAGATAGCCTTATTTTCCTAGAAGTAAATTTTGCAACATCTGTAGCAATCTTGTATAACAAGCGTAGGATTTGGGCGTACAATTTTGGAAGGGGAAGAGGAAGGAAGGTAGTCCATGCTGAATTCCCCAGACAGTGTTAGAAAAAATGTCACATGTTACCAGTACGGGCCTTTGGCATGTAATGGGATTCATGCCTGTGTCAGCAGATTATTAGAATGTTGCAGTGTTGTGTATGTAGGGTTGAAAGACATTGCAGTTTTGCCCCATCAGCAGCTGTAGCCTTTGACATCATATAATTGGGGTGCTTCCAAGCACTGAACTTGCAGCCCGCCACCACAATAAACTTGACTGTCACACTCTATACATAATGATGTAGTAGGAACTGTAGCATTTTGTGACATGCGGTCTGCATGTCAAAAGTGTGAGAGATGTTCTAAGTTAAATTGCTAGCTTAGATCTTAGCAAAGCGTCACGCTGTAGCTTGAGAGGCAGGTATGTTAATAAAATGTGAGGAATACAAGCATATGGGCTCTCCCCTCCTTCTCCCCCCCCATTGGATAAATAATTCCTAGTCCACATTATTTGTTGCTGAAGCTGCAATTCATGAACTATCCCTGACTTCAGAAAAGCAGATTGGATGTTTACTTTGAATTAAGCAAGCTGTAGTATGTAACAACAACCTGATAAACAAAATAGTATCCCAGGAGTGGAAAGTTCTAGAAGTGTCTTCCACAGTCTTTCCCATTATTGGACCAAATTTTGGTTACACTGTGACACTGATGGAAGTCACATCAGTTAATTAAGGTATTGCTCTTCTAGAAAGCAGTGGTAAAGTAATAACTGCAAGCAGTCTGCTGCAAGTCACACATTGAAATGCTATTTTTCTTTAGAAGCTTCAGCTTCCACGTTTTAAAGACTTAGCAATGTTTCATGGAACAGTTTCTGTTAACATGGGGTGGTCACTGGAGTAAGGTTGTTTTAGATGATCATACCATTGCTACATCCTTATTCGTAGGTTTATGGAACTCAAATCCCCAGTGACTTATGTTGCCCAGTTTTATTTTCAGTTGTCTTCAATGCAACCTTCCTACATTAAAACAGGGTTTTAAAAAAAAAAAAAAAGCATAATGAAGCTGTGAAGAACTGTGTTTAGATGTCTGGTTTTGAAACCTGAAATATATAATCAGACACCTTCTTGGTGCAATTGTAATATCCTGTAGCATCTACAGCCAGAATATTCATTTGTTTATGCTTCTTTTCCATCCAGTTCCCTCTTTAGCTGATATTACAGTATAGCTTAGTAATGTTTTGATGAAACCATTTTTAAGGTTTTTCCAAGTAAAAGCATGGACCCACACAAGACACCTCATAGGACAGGGGAATGTTGACTGGACTGTTCTGAGCTTGGGATGGAGGCTGTTCAAAAGATCCTGCAAGAAATGTCAAATACTGAAAACTCTTCTTTATATAACATGAACTATTGCTGGCTACTTATAAAAACAGTGCAAGTGGAGGGGGGGAGAGAGAGAGAGAGAGGGGAAAAAAAAAAAAAAAAGAAGCGGTCTGGATCTGAACCTTGTCAGTCTATTCACTTACATGAAATTGGCCCTAGTGAGGGGATTCTAACTTCATCGTAATCAGCAGTGTTTCATTTAGGCCACAGCTCTACCTATCGTATACCTCTAACCGCAGAATACTTGCATGCATTTAAAGCAGCAGTCAGACATGCTGCTTGGGCTGAGCAGGGCTAAGACATCCTGGCCACTTGTGGGTTTCCCAATGTGCCTTTTCTTTCTCCTCTCCATGTGAAGGTCATAAGTTAGCATCCCTGCAGGTCTCCTGTGTGAATACACGGTGGTTGCTCCCTGCCTTAGTTCTTATCAAAATGATAGATAGTTCAAATGCTTTCAATAGCCCTGCTTTCTAAACTCAAATCCTTTTGATTGAAAGGTCAGGGAGTGACTAGATGTGCTATTACAACAGCAGATGCGAGGAGCCAGTGATCTCTGAGAAGGGTACTGATGAGAGCAGCACAATGCATCCAACCGTAACCTCAGCTGTAACTAGTATAGAATATAGGGATTACTTTTTAATTACTTTATGAAAGAGAAGGTAACGGAAAATATGATACCAGCTAGACAAAAGAATCAGTTTTAAGAAATTGGTGTATTCAATTGCAGCTCAGATTTATTGTTGTGGTACCAGAATTCAATTTATTTTATTTGAAATAAGACAGTGTAGTAAGGCTGTTAAAAGCTACTTGCCATTCCAGCATTGGTATACTTAAAATTTATTTTCATCTTCAACTGTGTTTACTTTTAGGTGTCACCAAGACCTGCTTTCCTGTTCAATCTGTACTATTAAATTGTATAGTCTATGGTTGATCTTGCATTTCTTATATATTATAAAATATTCTGTGTGTTCTGGGAGGGAAGAAAAGATTTCGGACTGAAGAAACCTTCAGGCTGGTTTCCTCTTCTCAGCTTTCCTCTGAAACTGTATTCAGTAGTAGTCTTTGGTGGGGGGGGAAATTGCCAAGGAAGTTCTGTTTGAGAGACCTGAGGGAACCGATGGGGTATTAAATTGGACCAGGTTTACAGTTTATGATGAAAGCAAAAGACTTACTTCTCCTCAGAAGGAACTGGACACTTCTAGATTCACATAAGTAAATCCTGTGTTGGTATAAGATTTTTGTAATGCATATTTAAATTTGTTGTGCCTTCCTATTAAACAAAGTAGGGCTGAGTCTGCTCACTTTGTTGCCCTACAAGTAGGAGAACTTAACTTACAGGCTCTATGGTATCTGCTTTGTTCGTGGCTGGTCAATGATCTTATTCAATGGATCTGGTGATTCAGGAAAAGAGCATCAAATGCCTTTTAAAAATTATTTTATTCTAGTAAAAAAAATACTGCAAGCCAATGTGAGTGTGGCTTTGGAAAACATTTTAAATTTCTTGCTGGTGGTGTCTGTCAGAGGAACTGTGTATGCTGGAGATAGGATATATGTATCCAGTGTGATATGACTGATGTAGAGCATTCATCCAGGTCTAGTGTCTGTAGGAAAATCTTAAATTGGGAATACAGTCTGCTTAAGTGTTCTGGCTTCCAAATTACCTTCAAGTAGAACTTGCTTTATATGTATTTGTTTTTTTTACAACTGTGTTTCGACCTGCAGATGTTCTGTGATGTGTTAATAACAAACCTGTACTCTAACTTACTTCACCATGGCCCCATAATCATAAATACTTTGACGTGATTGTTTATTTGCACCTGAGTATTCACAACAGCTTCTCTATTCCATGGGCTTGCATGGGAACAAAATTCTACTCACATGAATGTTTGGGGAAAAGCAAATGAAAGGAGACTTTGACACCCACCACAGTAAATATTTTCTTTTTCTGAAGAAAAAGAGAAAATTCACAGTGGTTTGGGGGTTTCAACTTTGTTCAGAACTGTTTGAGCAGACACACCTCAGTGGTGGAATTAATTTTCCCCAAGTTGTGCATGTTTCATTCCCTCTTTCTCTCCCACCCTCCTAATTAACTGAAGATAAATGAGAGTTCAGGAATACAACCCCTCAATTTCTGAGGGCTACTGTGTGGTTCTGTTGGAAATTGCCTATTCCTTTTATCACAGGCGCACTTGAAGATATGAAAGAGTCCTGCAGTGCTGAAGGTGGTTGCTCTGGAGTCCTTTGCTAAAAGAGGGGCGGAACTTGACCTTTGCATGTTTCTGTCCCAGCTCCTGTAAGAGTCACTTGGGCAAACTCCTGTCTTACCAAAGCCAAACTTGGACTTGATTGCGCTGAAGTTATTCAGAAGAGTGGGCTTCTGCCTTCTAACCAATAACCTGAATGATTGTATGCTACTATTTCAATTGGACAGTTTTATTTTTCTGTGCCTCTTAGCTAAATGAACCTCTGACCTGCTAAGTGCCAAATGCTGAAAGAATTACCCGTTTACTCCATCCACCTGACAGACTCCAGCAGAAAGCCTAGTGGGCAATAAGGCGGTCTTGGCTTTAAGCAGGCACTGAACAGCAAGAATAGAAGTCATTACTCTTCATTTCTCTATTAGTTTCACTGCTCATTTAATAGTGCCGGGCAAAGAAAAACATTAATATCCTATTCAGCAGCCAAATGCACCAAATTGGGAGTTGTGACTTGTGTGTTTTTCCTCTTTTCTAATGGTATCATTAAAATTTAACAAGTCCTCTAAATCATGTTAGTATTCCCAGGGTTAATATTGCTGAAATTGCTGGCAGTGTTCCCACAGGAAGAGTTAACAGTGGCTGAGGCTGTGCGGCTGGCATTTGTTGCTTGGAGGGAGGTGTTGGGACTGGAGAAGCCCTGGCACCAGAAAGGCACAATGAACTCTTTGGTGACAGGGGGCATTTGCAATACACATACATATTCTTTCCTATTCACCTCTCCCTTTTCACCCCCTCCCCCCTTTTCTCTCCCCACTAGTCCTAAAGCTGTCACTTCAGCTCATACTCATTAGATTCCTAATGGCAATTCTTGACAATAAGCCTGCATACATGTGAACCTAGCAGGAAGGCATACAAGTGTGCTAGTTGGTGTGAGTGTCAGATTTAAGAGATTGTTAGACCATAGATGGCTTTTACTGGAGGTTGAGAAGGCTAACAAAGTGGGAGATACAATTAAAATGGTATTTGTTAGAAAGGAATAGCTAGCTATCTGGGCCGACTGAATGTGCGGAAATGATGGGTAGCTGGAAGGCCATTAGTGATGGCTTTGTAAGCGGTTTTGCAGCATGGGTGGTAAGCCTAAATCCACGCTGCTCTTTTACCATGCCTAATAAGACTTCCTTTTTTTTCCTGTGTGTCAAATCCATTTTTGAATAATGGATTTGACAAAATTTCTGTGGATTTTGGGTTAGATTTAGAGGTGGGAGAAAGAAGTTACGGTGGGTAAGGTGAGTAAGAGAAAAAACTGGCTTAAGGGAGCTTTTGGGTACACTCTCCCATCACCATGAAAACAAGGGTCTGCAAGATTTTGCAGAGTTGGCTTTTGTGAAGTCATTGATTCAGTGCTCTGCAAAGAGGCTGTTTGGTGAGGAATATGAGATGGGACAGGCAGCTCATTGAAATGCCTTCTCATTTTAAATGAACAGTTGGGATCTGGTTCTTTTAAGCTCTTGATGAGAGCGCTGATGTTAAAAAAAAAAAAAAAAAATTTTAAAAAAATCTTTTCAGAATTGCTTTCCCTGCTGCAATCAGCTTTAATTGTTAGAGGTATTTGATCACATATCTCCTTTATCCTTTTCTTGACTGGTGAACTGTTGGGTGTTTGGCTTCAACATCACTGTTAACAATTTTTAAAGTTGCGAGGGGTGAGGGTAGGCACTTACAGCAGATTGGCCAATGCATTTTTGGTGTCCTAAAAGACATAAGCTGCTGTGAGAATAGGAAAGGCCCACTGCAAGGAGAAGTACGGGGCTTTGAGAGGAAGAAGACAGGCTATGGAAATGAGAATGAAGTGTGCCTTGGTTGGTCCAGGCAGCAAAGAAACAGTGCTTCCATGGGAAAGGTGGCACACTGGGGAAGCAGGGAGAAATAGGTGATAAACCCAAGTTCTTTAAAAGGCTGAGCTCACTGCTGATGTCTTTAAAGCTTTACAGAAATAATTCATATGAAGGTTGTGTTTTGTTTTGAGTTGTTGGGTTTTTTGGTTCTTTTGAAAAAGCCATCCCTATAATTTTTCATCTCTCAATTTCTTTCTCTCACAACAGAAACCAGCAAGCAGCCAGAAGAGTAAAAGGCAGTTAAACCAAAGTTGCCTTTATTTTAATGCACTTTAGTATTTTTCATTCTGAAATTAGGTTTTCCAAAGACTAAGGTACTGGTGCATCCTGTGATCTAAGGATGTCACTAGATTTTCCTTCTTACATCTAATTCACTTGTTTCTCTTTTGTTTACCAGTCACAAAGACCTATACATTCCATACTGTCCATTTGAGACTTGGTATAAAATAGGGACTCAACCCTTTACACTCACAGTTTCACCCAACATAGAAAATAAATGACATACATTTTAGTGCATCAGCAATAGTTATAAATTCAGCCTGGCTTCTCCTTTCCATGTGCCTGGCTCTGGAGGAAGAAATGTTTGATTTCCAGTTTAATTTGAATTCCTAGTGTTGAGCTTACTAATTCTGTAGTAGTATTATTATACTGGACACTGTAAGGGTGTGCTATTAAGTAGTAGTACTTGTTCCAAATACTTTAAAAGCAGAATAGAAAAGACTTAAGGTGTAGAGGAGAGCTAAAGGTGGGGGGGTATATATGAGGGCTGAATGCACTGGCACTGATGGCTCTAAATGAAGCACTTCACAGACTGAAGTGTTTTAAATTGCCAACCCTCTTTGTCAATTCCTTACTTAGTTTCTTCTAGCTTGTCTGCCACTGTCTTGCCTGTTTAATATTCCAGTTAAGTTTAACAAGAGATGAAACATCCAGGATGGCTGTATCCTCCAGGAGTCAGCTCTACTAATGTTAATATTTGTTAGCTCTTTATAAGCAATGAACTAAACAGGGGTATAAAGAGGAGGGGGAGAAGAGGAAGGGTAACTGTTGTGACTTCTCTTAATTTGCTGTTCTTTTTACCAGCAAAGGAAATAAATTCTGTCCCTTTTCTACTCCAAACGCATGCACTTTGGATAATAGGAATAGTTTCAATAAGCACACACTGCTAAGGTCCAGATAAAGGCTATTTCTGTCTGAAATATCAAGGACCAGAGTGTGCTATGTGGGAAGCTGGTGTGGAATCATGCTGCTGAGGAAGCAGTGTGTAGTAATGCGCATGGGTGACACTGATAAATGGCTCCTCTAAGCAAGCATCTGCAGCAAATTGTCAGACTGAGAGTTCCCAGCATACCCAAGACCTCTGCATGAATGAAATCTCTGTTGTGCCATTATTTACCCACCTCCATATGAAATGAGAGGATAGGATTCATTGCTTCAGTGCAGCTTTTATGAGTTTGCTCTCTTTATGTTCATATATGTGTATGTGTGTATATATTTCTTTTTCTGCACCGCTTTCTGCAGCAATGACTGCAGAACTCCCAGTGTCCTCTCACTCATTAGCCATACAGCTTTTTGCAATTGGACAAAAAGGCTTTCAGGGCAAAGGACAGGCCTTTAACTTCTGGAAACCTAAAATGAAATGTGTTCTATGTATTCTGTTCTTTGGCCAGGCGCATGTATAATTAAGGTCAGTAATAAGCATGGGATTTTTTTTGTTGTTTTATTTTGTTGTGGTTGTTTTAGTAGAAGTTGTGGTGACTGGGAAAGAAAAGGGAAAGGTCTTGGATTCTTTCTTTTCCTTTTTGAAGAATCATGATTACTGTCTTCAAAAGGCAGTGAGACAGTCTGCAAATCTATTTTGCGCTGGAGTAAAGCCTCTCATCTTTTCCTTGTTACCACTGGCCGTCACTGCATGAAAGGAATCAGACTTGCTCTTTGCCTTTCTTCAATATGTGTTTTTTTTGACTTCTTTGAGGTGATTTTCTAGAATAACTTGTCATTGAAACAAACTCTGGTGATTTAAGCTTTGATGGAAAGGTCTCTTGAGATCAGGGTAGAATTTCTGGCCAACCTAGAAAAAAACCATCGTTTGGTAGTTAGCATATACTTCCAGTACATAAAGATGCAGATAAGTTCTCTGCTCGTCTTAATTCCAGCCAATTTGTCAAACCTTGGGGCTCTGAGAAATGAATGCCTGTGGGTTTAGCTGCAAGGATGTAAAATGGTAACCTCTGACAGAGCAGCAGAAAGGTAACACTGTGCGTCAGGGCGGAAGGACTTACCATGCATGCATAACTTACCTACCAGATTACACTAGCAAGCACCTTAGCTGAAGTCTGCCTTCACTGGCAATGTAAATAAATCTGACAGGGGGTTTGGGTGCTGCTGAGGTGAGGATATATGTCCTGTCCCACCACCCTGCTGTGGTGTTGATGGCTGTCCACAGCTGTCTGCTCCACTCTGGTGCTGCAGCTCTCTTAAATTGTTGCTTGACTATTGGAGCCATCAGCTTCTTGCTATCTTAGCCTTTGTCCTCAGGCTATTTCTGTCTGTTTTGCTGGCTTTTTGTAAAAAGCTTTAATATTTGCTCATGATGTGGAATGGGACTTTCCTCACAGAGGTTTTGATAGTAAAAGTCCTTTTAAAATCACTCCATGGAAGAGGACAGATGGTCCTAGAGGTAGAGTCAAGTGGTTTGTAACACTTAGATGCTCATGGAAGTCACAGGACTTCTCACAGTTGCATATTTTCACATCAATGAGCCTATTACTGGAGTATGCATGTAGATCTCATCTCAGTAAAACGTCTTTCTCTTCTGTTTTTTACAGCTGAGGAGAGGAGATACAGAGCAACTTGGTGAACTAATTAGTTGCATAAAACACAGTCCAGGTTTCTTGCTTGTGCTCTTGACTAATGGGCTTTTTCCTTTCCTGCTAATGTTGCCCGTCTCATTCTGTAGCAGCTCTTGTGTGCTGGCTCAGCATTGGCTCTTCTGACTCTGTACAGAGAGGAAGAGAGGAGTTGTGGTTTGCATTTCAAAGCTGTTGGTCTTAAAGGGATTTGAATATGGCAGTTGAATATACAGTAACTAATTACCCACTTATGACAAAAAGTCTCTTAGAAAGACCTTGACTTCTGATTGATACCAGAAGCTGGCTGTTAGTTTAACAAAAAAAAAAAAAAAAAGAGAGAGAGAAATTGCTAATGGGGTTGGGTACTTTTTTGGTGATTTTTCAGAGAGTGTTTATTAATTCTTTCTTTTTTCCTCCTACCTTGGACAGTTCATATCTATGAATAATTTAATTGTCCTTGGCTGTCTGCTGTTGTGAATGGCATGCTGTTAGGCATTCTGTATTCATGTGGTATTTGTTAATGTTTGTTTTGTATTCTGTCTGCCTCTCTGCCTTTCCAGAGATCAAATGGATGATGCAAGGCTTGACAACATATAAATGCTATTAAACTGTATCTGAAAGAACAGAAAGGGGGCCTTTGTCATTTCATTAGTTAGAACATTAATTGGAATAGATTGTTCAGTGTTTTTCTTGCCAGTGGAGAAGTAAATGTTTATGTGAAAGCATTTTTCTGCTTCTTGAAAAGTTTGTCTTGAGAACGCGTCTAGAATTTAAGTAACAATTTGTACTGGCTTACGTGATATCTCAAATGTGTTCCCTCTCTGTTTCCTATCCCTAGACATTCTTTGTTACTGTCATTATTCACAAGGTTTAAACTGCAGAAATACCAGTTTTCAGATTTTAATGCTCTTCCTTTTCATTGAGGTTTGTATTGCTTTAACTGCTCTTATGATGCTTGTCAAGCAAAGAAAAGCATCTGTAACATTTCTCTGTTTACATCCTTTCTGATCCAAACATAAACATCATTATTAGTATTCCAAACATTTATTTAGATCCTGTCTATAATCCTCGTAAGCCTCAGGTTGAGACCCTGAGAATAGCAGGCAGAAAGCACACCCCAAGCTACTCTGTTGTCTGCAGTTTTGCCAGGTGAATGGGAAACTAGGCTAATGCTTTACTGCAATTCTATAGAGTGATCTTGGAGATGAACGTCCGTTCTGAGAAAGCTTCATCTTTCAGAAAAAAAACATGCTAAGAACAAGAAATAATAACATTTGCTCTCATGGGTGAATCACTTAATGGCTGCTTTCTTGCTGGCTGTTACATTAATAGTAACTTTTTAAGGTAACATTGAAATTTTTCATCATCCACAATTAAAGAGTGTTTGAGTGTATGCTGCTGCTCTAACAGTCTCCACTTTTGTAGATATTTTGGCCAAGTTCCTCAAAGCTGTTTATCATCTTGTGTTTCTTGTGGTGCCTACCAGAGTCCACTACATGTTGCTAGGCTTCATAAAAAAGTTGCGTAGCCCTGTAGGTAGCGGAGGGTCTTTCATAGTGCTTCTGATGCTGGGTGCACCTAATGCAGAGGAATAACTTTCTGTAAAGCTGACCCCACTGTTGCTGGATGGCTGGATTGCAGGTACGTGCTTGCTTTTTTTGGCCAATGCTTTGAGAGTCCAGTCCTGTAGATCTTGTTCCTGGATGTCAGCCAAGTGGCTGTGGGTTCTGAGCCTGGGCATCAGTGCTGCAGTGCCTCTTGAGGCAGGCATGTTTGGAGACACTGTTCTCACTGTGGGCAATGCTGGATGTGCTGCCTCTTTGTCTGTGGAATGGCTTGTTAGGCTGCCTTTAACTTGAACCATCTGTGGCAACCTGCATGCTCTGTTATAATACTGTTTTTATGTCAGACCTCCAGTAGCATGCTGTGAGTGAGCTGGAGACCAGCATGGGAATTAAGGTAGAAAATCCACTGGAAACATATTGCAGTGCATGTACAATTAACTGGAAAATAATTATGTTCATTTTAAACTGTACATCCTGCACCAGACTCCATCTTTGTTTTTATTCTGGCAACTGTAGTGACTCTGGTGAAATTACAGGGTGTAAAACAAGGGTGAAATGTTTCTGTAGATGTTCCAGCATTTGTTAGAGGCCTCCCCTGTGTTGGGTGAAGCAGTACTGGAGTTTGTGCTTTCCTTCTTCATTGTCTCTTGAAGGATCCTGTCAGACAGTCTGAGGCTTGTTAGAGCACCCAAAACATGGAGTAGCTAATTGGCTACAGCCCTATGCTTTCTTTATATATTGCTGTTTTTCTTCCTGTAACCACCAAACACACTGTACACCTCTTTCCTTTAAAAAACTTCTATGCTGTTTTAACCTCTCTACCCCATTTTCTGCTCTCTTTTGATAATTTTCTTTTTCCTAACTAATGACTCACCTGGATAGGATTGCTGCTGGCTCTATGATTATAGCAATTAACTCTAACCCTAAGGAAATGGCTTGCTGTGTTGCCTGGCAGCCAGGGTCTACAGGAGCTGGTAAACCAGAATGGATCAGACTTTAGTCTTCCTTCATTTTAATCTTGTTATTGATTAGCAAGGAAAGCAACTTACCGTGAAGGATCCTGTCAATTTTCAGGTTGGTGAAGTTATTCCAAAATCTGTTGACTTGACTTTTCAGAGTTGCTGTGAATTCCTTACAACCTCTAGTAAACTGCAAAGGCTTTGGTGGTTCTGTAAACAAGGCTTCTTAAGCTTGGCTTAAAGGAATTGAGAACTACAACTGGAATCACTGTTGCAACAATTTTCTCTTCCGCAAGTTAGACTTGATTTTATAGCCAAGCTTTAGTATTGTCTTTCATTTGGTGGTAGAGAATCATGAAAATACAGTTTTAAGTGAAGTTAGGGCCTTGGGAATACATTATTGCCTTTAGCAAGCTTGCTCACGCATTAATAACTAAAAGCAGATGTGTAAGCAAGAGTTTTGAACACTGAACAAAATGGGAGCGAGTGGTGTGTATGGAGGTGTCTCAAAGCAGGCCTAACTCTGGGTACCAGGTGTTATCAAAGAGCACCTCTCAACTAACATCAGAGGTGATAATGTGAACAAGCTGACTGAATTGGGGCGACATGGCACAATTAAATCTTTATAGGGCTAACCACAGCCTGCTGAATTGGCTGCATGAGAGGAAAGGTAGATCTGCCTACAAACAAACACAGGCCTAATAAAGCTACAATTTGTTTTTGTACCCCCATTGCCCCTTTTAATCATTCTTTTACCAAATGTCAGCACAGATGGAAAATTCAAACCAAGCTCACTGATCCAATTCTGTGGAGTTGGAAAGGTGTGTAGTATACCAATGCAGCTCCCCTGGGCTGGAGTGCTGCCAGGCTTGATGGCAGATGTTTTAGGTTGGAAGGGACTCCTGGAAGTTACCTAGTCCAGCCTCCTCTTCAAAGCAGGGTGGACTTCAGTGTTAGATCAGCTTGTTCTGGGACTCATGCAGTGAAATTATGAGCATCTCCAAGGCCAGAGATTGTACAGCCTCCCTGGGCCCCTGTTGCCTTGCCTCTGACATGCTGTCCTCTCAAGTGCGCATTCTTGCCCTCTCTTTAGTGCCAGCACTTACTTTTCTGATTTTCTGACCTTGTGGTGAGCTTGTTAGGGAGCTAACCTGGCAAAACTAACCCCTTCCCCAAACCCCTGGTACCAGCAAAAAGGGGACTTGATGCATGAAATGTTACTCAGTAAATCAGACCTTGTTTCACCTATGTTCTCCTTCAGTATGGAGGTATTTGTGTTTTCTAGAGCCAAACATCTACACCCAGCTGAGTGATTAAGACATGAACTGCTCATCTGATATCAGAATATTTGTAAACACTATGACTACATATAGCTGCAGGCAAATGATTTTTTTCCTCACAGTTTATGACTGCATGATGAAAAAATGTACTTGTAACTAGAGAGGGAAAAAGCCAGCTTTTTCATATACTGCAGTCTTAGTTATTACACTTCTGTTAGTATTCCTCGTATTTTTTTTTTGGTAGGTGATAGAAAAATGGGCAGAGGTGCCAATTTAATTAAGAGAATGGCTACCCTTGGAATTGGTCTGAGGGCAGTGAATTTAGTCGGCCAATGCAAGTAGGTGGACAAGTACAGTATTGACAGTACTAACAGTCTAAATACAGTGTTTCATGCTCTCCTTATGTGTGGTTATGAGTGACCACTTGCGGTGACAAATAGTGGATTAAATACCATCTAACTGAAGAAGGTCTATAAGAAGGGGAAAGGTGCTTGAAAACCATAAATGCCTCTTACAGACATATCTGTGTTCCCCCTGTGCAGACTGAAAAGATGTGATTTAACTCTGCTGAGACTGAGGTGTTTGTGCTGGGCTGTCCTAGTGTCTGTCTCCTTAAGTCAGTCCAATGCAGAAGGTTTCTTTTCTGCAGCTGTACAACATGGAGACCTTCTACCTTGAGCTGCTTTTCCTAAATGGCAAGACAGTCTACTGCAGGGCTCTCTGCCTTTGGGAGGGAGTGTGACAAGAAGTGTGTGGGGCTCTGCTTGGTTCTGTATTTCTGGTCAGCACAGGCAGTAAGCCATTAAGCTCCTTTGAGACACATGCCTTAGGTGTTCGGTATTCTCCTTCGGCCCTGCCATGCTGTGCCTATGAGCGAAGAGGAATATCTACTTAATGAATCAAATGCTGCATCTGCATTGCAACAGAACAAATTTATATTTGACCCAGTGCTTGCAGTTATAACAGTAAATCGGTGTCACTTCTTAATCTGCAGTCACTGAAAGTTTCTGCCTTATCCCTTTGGTGTTCAGGAAGGCTGAAATCTGTGAGGTCTGGATTGCTAACTGGAAAGTGTCAATGGCTCAGCAATTTATGTTCAAAATACAGATGGACATGTATTGTGAAAGATGAGGACTTCTGCTAAAGCACCATGAGATTTAACTCATCTGCATTTTAATTACAAGGGGGATACTGAAAAAACAACTTATTAGCCACAAAATAACACATCCCGGTAATACCAGTTTCTTCCTGGGTTGTAAGTTTATTGTGGGATACCACCGCACTTCTTAAAATTATATCCTGGGTGCTTTACTGTGCTTCAAAACTTAGTTTTGTTATAGCTCTCCATTAGCCATAGACCTTAGGGCTGATCTTGTGGTCCTGTAGGCTAAGATTTCTCTACTGAAGCTTATGGTGTTCCACTGATGCAGGGAGTAGATAGGAACAGAAATTGGATTTCCATCTTTTTGTGGCTATTGTGCTGTTAATTCAGTTACTCTTCATTCAGCTGTGGTGGAAAAAAAGAACTAATTGCAAGTCCCCTGGCTGTGACTGCTGATCATACTTTGGGGTTTAATACAAATACAGGGCTCCTTCTACCTGTTAAAGGTATTTCAACAAGTTCAAGGAATCCTTGGAGTAGAGTAAACATTGCTCTATTTCTCTTGCGTCATCCAGTGCCCTTTTCTTAACACTTCTGCCCCATATACCCAGTAACTCTGTCTTGGTCCTTTTTGGAATTGTAGCTATTTTGACAAGCCTACAAAAAACGCCTCAAGTTCCTTGGCAGAAGCTTCTTGGTAAAAATAAACACATACCTCTAACTGTTAAATTTTAAAGAGATAGTGGGACTAATATCAGACCCGGATGCCAGACACCAAGCAAGCATGCTTTTGAATTCACGGGATTCTGAGCTTGTTCTACCCCTGTCCATTCTAAGGAGCAAATCTGAAAGCTCACTTATTGCAATTGTCTTTTGGGCCAAAATAGTAACTATGGACTGGCAAGGTAGAAATGAGCCCTGATAATCTCCTCTCTTGGTGGAGATGGATGTGCCTGCAGTGGTGGGAACACTGATGTGGTAGAGGAATACGGGTGCTAGATACCCATTTTCTACCTGGGCAAATCCTCTAGAGGCTGGTCACCTGGGCTTGCTGGCAGAATTGACTAGTGTCATTCTGGTTCCACAGGTGGCTGCTGTCCTGCACTGTGGGAACTTGCCAAGCATGAGTGATGGGAAGAGAAAACGCCAGGGAAGAGGAGGAAAAAATCCCCCAATTTTTTCATTGCTGTCAATTTCTAATGTCCTCTGAACTGCCTACTTGTACCAATGAGAATCATACTTAATAGGAACCTTCTTCCCATGTTCAGACAGTTTAATTATTCAAAATGCATTAAGACTTTTTTAATACCTGGACTTTGTTCTAGAATAAATACTTTAGTTTGGTTTTGAAAATGCATTCAAATGATTCACAAGTATTAATGAATTATCCTTCAGCCTTTTGTCTGCTCTAAGGGATTTATGACTAGAGATCAAAGGTATGGAGGAGTGAAATGACTTGTCACAGTCACAGAGAGCCTGATAGTTTGATTCCCAGGACCTGTGTTTTAATGACAAAAAGCAACGTGGCACAGTGAATAGTTGCTAACCTATGTGGAAGCTGGAATTCTCTTTTTTGCAGTAGCATAGACAAATCACATGGCCTTGAACAAACTGTGCTACCTACAAGTTATTTTTACCTTTGTTTCTTTGCCCTGACTCCTTTCTCTCTCTAGTAAGACTGTAAATTCTAATTGGGAAAAAGCTGTCTGTCTTTGTACAGTGCATGGCATAAGAGATCTTGATATTTTTTTAGTTATTTTTTTAGCTGTTGCCTCTAAGTGCTATCAAAATATGAAACATAGAATAATAAATATAGAAACAGATTTTTTTGTGTGTTACATTCTTTCAGGTTTTACTTTGTTTAATGTATTTTTGCATTGCTACTTTAGCTCTGTGGATGTCCGTAGTGCTCTAGATTGCCATAAAGCTTTATATTCTACGTACCTGCATACAAAATGACTTTCTCCAGCCTAGTTGCTGCTATTTTACAAACTAAATGCTCAAACAGCAGTCTGTTCCACCCTCTCTCGCTTACCTTCCTCTTAGTTTGGATTACAGAAGAACCAGGTAGATTCTGTTTTGCTAGTCATGCTCTGTGTTTGTTTTTTTTTTTATACACTGCCTATAAATACCCTGGCAAATTTAAATTAACTGCAACTGTAATTTACTGTTGGACCAGGACTGTTTCCATCCTACTGTATCCTTTAAAGAAAGAAGTGGGTGTTAATGTCACAAACATCTTCTCTCTAAAGGCTCTGTAGTATTAAGCAGCCTGGTTGCCTGTGTAATGCTTGCTGACACTCAGAACTTTGTCTTCTAATTGTAGCAGGGGAAAAAACAACCCCTGTCAGAGTCAGTGGTGGGTCAATGGAGAACAAAGGCAGTAATCAATCCAAGGCCTAATTAAAGGCAGTGGTGCCAGGAAATGATAGGGAATTCAGCAGCCTGACACTCAAACTTCCCTAATTGGACTAGTGTTCTTTGTAACTGCCCTGTGCCCCATTCCATATTGCCCCAGCTATGATAGCAGTATCTCACTCTGTTTAGTGTTTTGCTTTGCTCTTGAGTTAAAGGCAGAGATGGTTAGAGGGATCCACTAGCAGTGATTGCTGTAGCTTTATACTTTCGCTTCACTTTTTTTTTTGGTGGGGAGGTAAAAGCTTGGTTACTGAATGATGGTTATAAGCAGGTTGATACTCTATTATAGTTGATAATCTCATAAAAAGAGATGGTATGGCTAAGAGAAACATGCTGAGGCTGCTGCTGTTCTCATGTTATTCAAATGAGAAAGCAAATAAGAGAAATAGTACTTTTGGATGAAGAGGATGACTTTGGTTCATTAACAATTTCATTTGAAGTGTTGTGGTTTCTACTTCTTCATGAGATTAAAAAGAACTCCCTCTGTAGAACTTAAGGCCAGAAGAGGAGCTTAAACAGCAAGTATTTGTGACCAAGAAGCAAAATTGCTTTCTGCATCCTGTAACTGTATGATAAAGTGTAGCACTTGCTGCAGGAACCTGAGAAAAATCCTACAAACCAGTTAGGAGTTCTTTATACATGTAAGTACAATAAATATCTGTTAGCTTGAGCTGTGTGATATATTCTAGTTAAATAACATTTAAATAAAGTTCTGTCATTTCTGCAGGAAAGGATCCTGCAGAGCATCTTAAGTGCAGAAAAGAAATCCTGATGGAGTCTTCAGTAGCTTTGCAGAGAAATGCATTTTAAGCATCAGACTAATTTGTTGTACTTCTGTGGAAATCTCCCCTCCCACACTTGATATTTTCCTGTGTATTGGAGGTTTCTGTACAATAATGAGAAATAGCTAATTCTTTCTGAATTTCATGCTGAGAAAAAACTGCTTGGGAATGAAGTGGAATGAGTGTCTGGAAAAAGAATGGCAAGATCTAGCTTTTTTTTTTTTTTTTGGACATGAAGGTCTACAGCTGGGGACAGTGAGAAGAGAAGATTGTGGGTGGTAAATCGCATCATGACAACGAGTTGATATATAATTGGTAGCACCATGCAGGATTTGATTCTGAATTTTTGCAACTGTATCACTTCTGTCATTCCCTCCTCAGCTATGTAATAAAATGTCATAGTACGAGCTAGTCAACCATAAGTAATTTCATGGACTTCAATGGAATGTTGCCCATGTAACATATACCAATGTGTTTTTGAAGGGCTGGGTCACAGGCTAGGCTGTGGTGTTAGTGTGTGCCTGGTAGCAGGGTGGTGAGACAGAAGCCTCACCATGTGCCAGCTGCCCGTCAGTATCAGTGAAATGTGCCCATTCAGTTTGCTTAGTAATGTGAATGCCATGTGTAGTGGAGACAGATGTTTCCCTGTAAACATAATGAGTTGAAATATTTTTGTTTTCTTTTCAGAGAAATTGCAGGAATATAACCACATCTATCTAGCTACTCACTGGCATAGTCAAGTGAGCTACCCCTATGACTCTTATTCCCAGGTATTTTTTAATTGAGAGTTGGACGTCACTGAATAAAGGGATTCTTCACTGTGAAGTGGAAAGACCATTATAAAACTGTATTTAAAATACAGAGAAATACAAGTTACGTTATTTGTATTGATAGCACTTTTTTCATCCCTGAGCCATATAAATGTTTCAAGAAGAATTTAATTTTGTGTGTAGGTGAAACAGATCTGAAGGACCTGGATAGTCTCTGGACACAAATGAAGCCAGGTCTCTAGTCTTTTTGTCACGTCCACCACACCTGACTGCAGACTGAGCTCTGTAGATGAAAAGGTATTGAAGGAAGCACTGAATAACATCCTCCCCCCCCCCCACCTGCTGGGCGC
>JANHGO010000027.1:34354889-34381992 GCA_024606505.1 Aquila spilogaster | reverse complement strand
CCGGGCTCCGACCGCGGCGTCTGGTGCGAGCACTGCAACGCCCGCCTGGCGGAGCTGAAGAGGCAGGCGCTGAAGCTGCTCATCCCCGGGCCCGTCAGCAGCAAGGTGAGCCGGGGGCCGCGCCGGTGGGCCGGGGTACGCCGTGTGCCGCAGCCGCGCCGGCTTGGGGCGGCTTTGGCTGGGGCTCGCCTTTGCCGGTGCCGCCGCTGACGTTTTTAGGGTTTGTTTGTGCTGGTTCCTTCTTGGTCTTGTTTCCCTTTCCCATCTCTTGCTTCCATTTCTGGGGGGCTGCCGGGCTTCCGGGGTGTCTGTGACAGCACCTTCGCCTTGCTCCTTGCTTTCCTCTTCCCTTGTGTCTGCTGTGGCTTTGCGTGTTGATTTCCCGTGGACTTGTTCTTGAGCCCGGTGAGGGGCAGGAAAGGGTGGGAACGCCACACAGGAGTCGGTGGTACCATCCCCTTTTGCTCTCTTTGATCCTTCAGCATGACTTGATAAAATGGCCCAAGATTTGGCAGCTAGCTTCAGCCATAAGGTATGTGCGGTCTCATGTCTGTGCCTTGTGTTTCCATTGAGCGGCCAAGGGTGGCAGAGATCGTCCTGCACCTCCAAGACGAGGCACTGAAATGCAGTGAGAGCCTGAAGGTCGCACAGGAGGCTGTGGCAGACTTTTGCATTGAATCCAGGGTGTCGTTAGCATAAAGACAACTTGGTGGTGGTGTTCTCTTACAAAGAAGCGCTGCTTTTCCTTTTTATCGAAGGAGATCTAGAAACACTCAAAGCTGATGTGGAATAATGTGCAACATGCAGGCACTTCTGAAAGCTGGCCTTGGAGCTAGCTGAGCATGAGTAGAGGTTGGAAGTCTTTAGAAGGACCAGGTTCCTACCAGAGGCAGAAAGCTGACATACTCCGGAATTCCCTGCTTTTGTTTCATTTTGCGTCGATTGTTTTTTTGTTTCTTTTTTTTTCTTGTTTGATTTGTATGTAAAGATTAAGACTAACGGCCCTCCAAAAGTCCCCAGCAGCCCTTGGCTGACCCCACGCCACCAAAATAGTGAGCAGTGGGCTCCTCCATAGCAACCTTGTGAGTGTTGTATTGTGAATTGGTCTGCAGCTCCCAGAATGTAACACAATGCGATTTCATTTGCCCTGTTGGCTCAGGTACTATCAAATGAAAATATTTACTCTTCCACTTCAAAGAGTTTTCATTAGCGGTTACGATAAGGAGGTATCGTGGAAAAGAGCCGACTGCTCAGAAAAGGTCCCTGATATTACTGTTGTGTTGTGCTCTCCATTATTTATTTATGTGCTGTTTGCCGGGGAGTTGGTGCTATCTTGAACAAAAGGTAGGGTCTCAAGAGCTGGCTTAATTGAATTATTCATGAAGAAGAAAAGGTGGAACCACAAAAGTCAGTGTGGTTTAATTGATTGTTAACACATGATTGGTTCTCTGGAAAGCAGCTCTGTACCAAAAGCTTCACAGATTTCAGGCTGTGTGATTTGGATGTCTTTATCAGCTATGGGTATAGATGATAAGTTATGGGTACAGATATGGGAGCCATCAGAGTAACAGATCAGGGATGTAAATCTTGCTGCTTGCATCTCATCCCTTGCAAAGTATTTTTGTAAAAATAAGACACTTTTGCAGTGACAAAAATTTGTGAAGTATTCCCTTAGTGATGGTCATGGCCTGTCCTGGCCTTCCAGAGATGTTCCCATCCTGTTCCTGTTGTTAATTTTTCTGTTCAGAGTTTAGCTAATGGTGTTGTCCAGGACAGTCTGTATTCACAACAGTGCTAATCCATTTTCAGCCTCCCTTACTTTATCCTCTTTTCCTTTTCTGTCACCTCCTTTCTGAATCTTCCAGTTCTGTAGGGTTGCCACTTACAAAACTGTTGCTACCCAATGTGGATGTAGAGTTAGGAGGAGGGGAGAAGCATGGGTAGGGAGATCTTTGAGGGTTGTGGAGACCCTCTCCCCTGTTCACTGTGTTTAACAGTGCTTGCAGGATCAATCCTGTTCTGGTTCTCCAGGCTTTCTCGTGCAGCTCCGTTCTGATTGCTACCTGGCTGTGGCTATTTGCAGAGACATTCCTTTCTGTCTTTACAATTGTTATGAACCTTTTGGGCTTGTGAATTCTACCTTCAGCAAACACAGCCCAAGACAGCTGAGGCTGTGGTTTAGGTAACATAGGATATAAATATCGTGGCTAGTACCGTTGACTTCTTAGGACCAGACTTTCAAGTTTGTTGTTACTGGCATGCACTTGGCAGCCTTAACAGGTGACAGTGGGATGTTGGTGTGGGCTCTGCCAGCTCAGCCACGGCCTGTGCATTGCCTCTGTGGGTGCCTAGTACAGTTATACACTGGGGTTTCTCTCTGAGGATGAGGGATACAAAGTCTCTTGTAAGAATGCATGTGGTCATGTATCTTGGGAAAAACTTACTTCTGTTTGGGTCCAGGCTGGAGTCTATCATGCTGGCGTTTTCTTCAGGGTACCGTGAAGTGTGTTCTTAATTGCTGCTGTGAAAATAGGTTTTAGGGAAGTGGATTTGATCCAGCCATTGAGTGGAGTGGAAAAGGAAACTGATCCTGTTCCGGAGTCTGGTTATTCCCTCCAATCTTGCAAAGCATTCTACAGTTCAAGATTGTGGTGTCCAGCAGTATTATCAATTACATGTGTCCATCATTATTATTTCTAATAGAACATTAAAAAAAAAAAAAATCTTCTGGATCTAGCTAACTTACATGGCAGTTCTTCTTGATGTTGTTCAAGACAGCCTAGAGATGCCATTAGCATAATAAATATAATCAGTGGCACCTGTTTCACATTTACATTGTATTTAGAATGGCATATAACTCTGGGAATTGTGTATTGCAGAACAAGCAGAATGTGAGGGCATCTGAGTTTTGTCATGTCTCATAGCAAACACTGGAATCTGCAGTAAGCTATCTGAATGTGAACTTAAATTGCTGCTTTCCACAGTGTGTTATCATGTAAAGGTTTGTATATATCTGCAAAGTGTAATAGTACAGTTTAGTGCTGCATAAACAAACCACGCTTTATGCGCGGAGCTGTGTACTGAAGCTTTTCATTTCATAAGGAAAAACAACTCTTAACCTGTAGCAAGCTGCTGCTGACTAGCTCATTGTTAGTGCCGAGGTGTAGAGCTTTTCAGTTTTAAATAGAAGCATGTTATCCTAATACAGCAGCAGAATGAAAACATTGGTGGTTTTTTTTTTTTGAGAAGAGTATGGAGGATTGGCAAAAGGGTGAGGAGTATATAATTATAGTTGTGCTTCTTTATTTTAACTGTTTAAAATACAACAATCCTTAACAAACACAAAGGAAAAAAGCTAAAAACAGGGAAAACAAAAAAGCTAAAATTTTGTTTTTTTTTCCTCTCTTGTGATACAGTTGTGTGTAAATGATGTGCAGCAATTATCTGCATACAAGGGGTTGTATTATGAGAATTAAATCTTGTAAGCCCCGTATGAAGCACACCCATGGGGAATGACAGACACAAGAAGCTGTTCTAGATGCGCACCGTAGTTGGTAACTGAAAGGATCTTAGAGTGTTTGGTGACCATTGTGTTTTTCTATTACAAACATTTGTATGGCAATGAAAGCTGTCTTAAATTACTATCTTGAGCTTTTTCTCAAGCTGTGTTTTCAGAAGAGTATCTCTGAGTTTTAGCATAGAAGCTAATGGCATCACACTCCATGCTTATTAGAATTCAAGTGAATTCTCTTTGCGTTTAATTCAAACTTGTGATATCCTCTTTCTTCATTGGAACACCAACCTTGTGGATATGCAACAAAGAAATGATCATAAGTTTAATCAAAAAGTAGTTACATTTATGCATATCAAATTATATCACGTGCAGACAATCAATTGAATACTAAGAATGAGTAGTCCCAAACGGGTGATTATATTTCGTTAGTGTAGCTTTGGAAAAAATGATGAATGCAGCCTTTGAAGCAAGAGGTTATTTGGTTGTGTAGATGTGAATATCTACTTTGGTGTGCTGTGATGGGGTCCAAAAGTAAGGATGCTAATTTAAGCGCTAGATTGATGTTTTTAGGTGATGTATTCTGGACCCTCTCTTAGCTAAAAAGCCTATGCTTTGGAGTATAAAGAATGAGTGAGCTCTGGTTTAGCAGTCTGGCTGTGAATGGGGAAGGAACTGTGTTCAGGGATACAGGTTTGGTGGTCTTTTTTTCCTTTTTTTTTTTTCCACAATTTATTGAAACTCTCATATTTTTTTTGAATGCGTGTTGTTGGATTAGTGTTTTCTGTTTAAGGGGTGTTTGGGAGTCAAAGCCTTGCCCGATAATTATCAATGAAGAAAGCCCTGAAGCTGATCTCATGGCTAATAGGTTCTTGCTAGCTCATAGCTACTTCAGAAACAGTCTCAGTAGACAGCACAGTAATGAATCCTTCCTCAAAGCTGAGCAAGTGGCAGAATAATGGAATTTCAGTTCTGTCCAGGCCTTTAATTTGTGAACAAGCACAGCTAGGCTGTATGGTGACTTAATTCACTGTGCAAAAATCTCAGGCACCTAATCATTTCATCCCAACTCATTGCAATGCAGATAGGATTATTGCATTAGAAATGTGATTTTAAATGGCCTGAGGCAGTAATTTGTCAGCATTTGGAAGGATTAACTCCATTAAAGTGTAGGCAACAACAACCATTCTTTTGTGTTACATCACAGGTCACAGTACCAAACGTTTAGCATAACTCATCTGTGAATCTTTTTTTTTTGTTGTTGCAATTGAATGTTTGCTGGCAAGTTGGGAAAACGTAGGCTACTTTGTTTGCCCTGGAATTACAGCTGCTTAAAGAGGTCCAGAGGAGACAAAGAGGTATGCGTTTGCCTCTGAGAAATGAATGTAAACCCTCTTCTAGAAGCAGCTGGAGGTCACCTGTCTTACTGTCAATGTGTGAAATGATGTAAATGTTTCTTTCAAGCTTGCAAATGTCTTTGAGGTGAAGATGCTGTATGTTAAAGACTGTTTTCTAGGGAGCTGTTAGCTCTGCAGCTTTCTCTGTGGGATCATAAAGGCCTTTACTAAGTGCTCTAGAATTTAGGAATAGACTTATGATTATGTCTAGTGAATTGAGACTTTGGTGTTTTTTTCTTATCAGAAAAGAAAATGCTTTCAGGAGACCACAGACTGAGCTATTAGGACAAAAAATTCAATTTTTTCCTCAGTAAATTTCTAAGGAGGAGCAAAATTTTGGTCAGATGGCTCTTTCTACACAAAGACTTGTCTGTACATCTAAAGAAACTACGTTCACCAGTAGTCAATACTTTGTGTAGTGGGCCTCTTAATGGCACGCTATTGAAGTTCCTTTGAGGTGCTATATACATATTAACAAAGCCACGCTGATATCTAAAGTCATCTTTTATCAGTAGGTAGTTTTATCTCCCTGAAAAGTATAAGTTGCAACACTGGTAGTAATCTTGTGTAGTAAGTTTAGTATTTTTTGTATATAGCTTTGGAAGGGAAGGGGAAGGAGATAAGACAGTCCATTCTAAATTCCCCAGACGGCATTAGAGGAAGCGTCACATATTACTGGTACAGACATTAGCATTTAATGGGATTCATGCTGATGCCAGCAGATTATTAGAAAGCTGCAGTGCTGTTTATGTAGGGTTGAAAGACATCTGCAGTTTTGCCACATCAGTGGTACATAGACTTTGACATCATTCCATTGGGGTCCTTCTAAGCACTGAACTTGCAGCCTGCCACTGCAATAAACTTGACTGTCATGATCTATGTAATGATGCAGTAGGAACTGCAGCATCTTGTGACATGTGGTCTGCATGTCAGAAGTGTGAGGGATGTTCTGACTTAAAATACCAGCTTAGATCTTAGTGAAAAGTCATGCTGTAACTTGAGAGGTTTGTATGCTAGTGAAGGGTTGAAAGTACAAGCATGTGGGCTTCCCCTCTGCAATTGGGTGAGTAATTCCTCTTCTACGTCATTTATTGCTGAAGCTGCAACTCAAGAGCTATCCCTGACTGTAGAAAAGCAGTTTGCAAGTTTACTTTGTATTAGGTGAGCTTTAGTGTGCAACAACAACCTGTAAGCAGAATGGTATTCCAAGCGTGAGAAGTTTGAAAAGTGTCTTCCAAAATCTTTCCAATTACTGGTCCAAACTTTGGTTGCACTGTGACACCAATTGAAGCCACAACCATTAATTAAGGTATTAATAAAGCTCTCAGTGGTGTGGCGGTCTGCAAACTGTCTGCTGTGGTCACATGCTGAAAAGCTTCTTTTCTTTGAAAGCTTTAGCTTACAGCTTTGAAAGAAATGGCAGTTTCATTTAGCAATTTCTTAACAAGAGCATGCTTGTTGCAGCAATGTTAAGTTTTAGATCATACTACAGCTGCATCCTAGTGGTTTTATAGGTCCTATGGATTTGTAGGACTCAAATCCTTAGTGGCTCTTTGCCTGGTTTTATTTTCAATGGCATTCTATGCAACTTTTCTACATTAAAGCAGTGTTTAAGAAGTATGTGAGCGTAATTAGACTGAGAACTGCTTTTAGATTTCTTGTTTTGTAATGTCTTATGTCTGATTACATATTTCAGGTTTCAGTTGTACCAAGAAGGTAATGTCTTCAACCAGAATATGTAGTGCTTATGTTGACTTCCTCCCTCTCCTCTTTTTAGCTGATACTACAGTATAGTTTAGTAACGGTTTGAGGGGATTTTTTTTGATGTTTCTCCAAGTAAAAGCACAAACCCATGATGTTTTCATAACGTTGACAGGGCTGTTCTGAGCTTCAGATGGAGGTTTTTTAGAAGATCCTGCAAGAAATGTTGGATATTGAAAGCTAACTTTAAAAAAATGTGAGCTCTAGGTACTTATTGTAAGTGCAAAGAAGTTGGAAGGGGAGAGAGAAGAAGGAAATGAAGGTCCACATCTGAACCTCATCTTTTGGCTTGTATGAAATTGGCACTAGTGAGTGTATTCTGTCCTCACTGAAATCAACAAGATTTCATTTAGGCCACAGCTCTACCTACTGCATACCTTATCAGGAAATATCTGCATGCCCTTAAAGTAGCAGTCAAATGCCCTGCTCAGGCTGAGCGGGGCTGAGAGGTCCTGGCCCCTTGTGGGCTTCCTGATGTGCTTTTTTTTTCCCCTCTCCACATGCAGGTCACAAGTTAGCCATCCCTGCAGGTTTCCTCTGTGAATACATGGTGGTTGCACCCTTTCTTGGTTCATATCAAGGTGATAGATAATTCAAACGTCTTCAGAAGTGCTACTTTTGTGACTCAGATCCTTTTGATTGAAAGGTCAGGGAGCGCTATTATTACAGCAGATGAGAGCAGACCATGATCTCTGAGAAGGGTAGTGATGAGAGCAGCACAATGCTTAACTTCATCTGTAACCAGTACAGAATACAGGAGTATTTTGTAGCTACTTTACAAAGGAGAAATTAAAGGAAAACATGATACTAGCTGTGTAAAAGAATCAGTTTTAAGAAAATGGTATATTTGTTTGTGCCTTGGATGTATTTAAGGTAAAGTTAAACTTACTGTTTTTCCTATGTACTAAGTACAGTGTATTAAGGTTAAGAGCTGCATGTTGTTCCAACACTGGTATGCTTCTTAAATTCTATTTTCATGTTAGACCTGCTATTCTGTTCAATGACTCTGGTTGATCTTGCATTTCTTTATTTATTATTGAACATTTTATATTTTCTGAGAGGGAAGAAAAAAGATGTTGATCTGAGAACCCTTCAGGCTGTTTCTTCCTCTCAGCATTCCCTTGAAGCGGTGTTCATCAGTACTCTTTGTAGAAGGAAAAAAATTGCAAAGGAAGTTTGAGAGACCTGTGGGAGTTAATAAGGTCTTAAATTGGTCTTGGTTTACAATTCATGAGAAAAACAGAAGACAATTCTCTTTTTAAGAAGGAACTGGACACTTCTTGGTTTACTTGTAAGAATCCAGTATTGGTAGGAGACTTTGTATTGCATATTTTAACTTGTAGTACCCTCCTCCAACAGAGTAAGTTTGTCTCCTCACTTTGCTGCCCTATAAGTAAGATATTTTTACTTAAAGACTGTACAGTGTGTGTTTTGTTAGTGGCTACTGAGTGATCTTAGTTGATGGATTTGGCGTTTCAGAAAGAGCATCAAATGCTTAATCTAAAATGATCTTTTTCCTAGTAAGAAAACCATCCAAGCAGACAAACAAAACACTAACCCACTGTGAGAGTGGCTCCGGAAAACATATTAAATGGTGGTGTGTACCAGAGGAACTGTGTATTTGGAGATAGTTGTCTGTGCCCAGCACTACCTGACGTGAAGCAATCGAGGTCTAGCATCTGTAGGAAGATCTTCCACTTCAAGTGGAATTTGCTTCATGTACATTTGCCATTTACAAATGTTTCAACCTGCAGATTTCCTGTGTTCTATTAACAGCAAACCTCTACTGCAGTTTGTATTTTGCTAGTGGCCCCTAAATCATAAGTACTTTGACATGATCATTTATTTGCGCTTGGGTATTAACAACAGCTTCTCTATTCCATGGACTCGGACAGGAGCAAAATTCTGCTTGCATGAACATTAGAGGAAAAGAAAATGAAAGGAGATTTTGACATCCACCATAGTAAAATTTGGTGTTTTGAGTGTTTAGCTTTGTTCATAATTGTTGGGTAGATATGCTCAGACAATGGAATTACTTTCGTTCTGTCTCTCTCCCTCAACCTCACAGTTAACTGAAGAGAAATAAGGATTCGGGAATAGAGCTCTTCAATTTCTGTGGGCTCCTGTGTGGTTCTGTTGGGAAGTGCTTATTCCTTTGATCGCCACAGGTGTACTTCAAGATGAAAAAGAGGTTCCTGCAGTGCTGAAGAGAGTGGTTGTTCTGCAGACCTTTGCTAAAAGTGGGGCGGGACTTGGCCTTTGCCTGTTTCTGTCCTGGCTCCTGAAGAGTCACTTGGGCAAAATTCTATCTTACTAAAGGCAAATTCAGACTTGATTACATTGGACTTCTTCAGACTGTGGGCTTTTGCCTCCTAGCCAGTGTTTGTATGCTATTATTTTGAACGGACAGTTTTATTTTTCTGTGCCTCGTAGCTAAATGAACCTCTGACCTGCTAAGTGCCAAATGCTGAAAGAATTATCCATTGACTCCATCTACCTGATGGATTCCAGCAGAAAGCCCAGTGGGCAATAAGGCTGTCTTGGCTTTAAGCAGGCTCTGAACAGCAAGAAGAGAAGTCATTACTCTTCATTTCTCTATTAGCTTCACTGCTCATTTAATAGTGCTGGGCAAAGGAAAACATTAATATCCTATTCAGCAGCCAAATGCACCAAACTGGGAGTTGTGACTTGTGTGTTTTCCTCTTTTCTAATGGGTATCATTAAAATTTAACAAGTCACCTAAATCATGTTGGTATTCCCAGTGTTAATATTGCTGAAATTGCTGGCAGCATTCCCACAGGAAGAGTTAAGAGTTTGCTGGGGCTGGTGGCTGGCATTTGCTGCCTGGGGGGGAGGTGTTGAAACTGGAAAAGCCCTGATGCTGTAAAGACACAATGAAGTCTTTGGTGACAAGGGACGTTTGCAATACACGTACATATTCTTTCCTTTTCACTCCCTTCCCCCTTCTCTCCCTAATAGTCCTAAAGCTGTCATTTCAGTTCATATATATTTCTAATAGAAAGTCTTGACAATGAGCCTGCGTACACGTGAACCTAGCAGGAAGGCATACAAGTGTGCTGGTGTGCTAGTTGGTGCAAGTGTCAAATTTAAGAGATTGTTAGACTGTAGATGGCTTTTACTGGAGGTCGAGAAGGCTAACAAAGTGGGAGATGCAATTAAAATGGTATTTGTTAGAAGGGAATAGCTAGCTGTCTGGGCAGGCTGAACCTGGGGAAATGATGGGTAGCTGGAAGGCCGTTAGTGATGGCTTTGTAAGCAGTTTTGCAGCATGGGTGGTAAACCTAAATCCGGAGCTGCTCTTTTAGCATGTCTAATAAGACTGCCTATTTTTCCTGTGTCAAATCCATTTTGAATAATGGATTTGACAAACTCTGTGGATTTTGGTTCAGGTTTTGAGCTGGGAGAAAAGTTTTAGATGGGGGGAAAAAAGGAGAGGAAGCTGGCTTAAGGGAGGTTTTGAGTATGTTTTCTCACAGCCATGAAAACCAGATCCTGGCTTTGGTGGAGTTGATTTTTGTGAAGTCATTGATTGGTATTCCTATAAAGAGTCTGGCTGATGTGAGATACGATATGTGATGGGACAAGTAGCTTACTAAGAATGCCTTTTCATTTTAAATGAACAGTTGGTATTTGGTTCTTATAAATTTCTGGTAAGAGTTATGATATTGGTATTCTGAAAAAGTCTTCAGAATTTCTTTGCTCACTGCAATTATTTTTAGTTGTTAGAAGTATCCGATCACATCTCTTATTTGTGCTTTTCCTGACTGGAGTATTGTTGGGTTTTTGGCTTTAACATCAACAACTTCAGAAGTTCCAAAGGGTAAAGATAAACAATTAGGGCAAATGGTGCAAAACGTTTTGGTGTCCTAAAGGAATTATGATGTTGTTTTCATGGGGGAGTTTTATATGGTTTATCTTCTAGGCATGGTAGCTGCAGAATGAAAGCTTGTAACTCTTGATGATGGAAATGCATGGCAAATACACATACTGCAGGACAGAAATAGCAGACAGTGGCCTCTCATGATTATTCTGAATACTTTACAGCCTGAAACAGCTACTTAGCCAATAGAGAAAGCAGAAGGGAAGAGACCTTCAGAAAACTAAAATAGACTAAAGGAATAGCAGCCATGCAACATGGTGGTGGGTAAAAGCAAAACCAGCAACTGTTCACATGGGCCAGGATCTGGCCTTTGAAGCTATGGAATCTGTTCCTCTGGTGTGAGGAGTAAGCTGAGGTGAGAATTGGAAAGGCATGCTGCAAGAAGTGCAGGACTTTGAGAGGAAGAAGTCAGACTATGGAGATGGTGGGAAACAAACTGTACCTTGGAAGGGACAAGTGGCAAAGGAGCAGTATTTCCATGGGAAAGTTTCCCACTAAGGAAATGAGGAGTAATGGATGACAAACACAGATACTTTAAAAAGCTGAGCTCACTGCCAGAGTCCTCTCCCGGTGTCTTTCAAGCTTTACAGAAGGACTGCTTATAAAGGTTTTGTTTTCTTTATCACTTTTCCTCTTGTTCTTTGAGCTACTAAGCAGTTCAGAAATCAGCAAGCAGCTAGAAATGCTGAGGGCAATTTGAGGGAGCTGCCTTAGGTTTAACACACGTCAGTATTTTAATTCGGAGCTGGCTTTTTCAAAGGCTAAGGTACTGGTGCATCCTGTGATCTAAAGGTATAACTGGACTTTCTTCCATCTAATTTATTTCTCTTTTGCTTTCCAGCCTCAAAGACCCATACATTCCATACTCTCAGTGTGAGACTCCCTATAAAATAGGGACTTGACCCATTGCATTAACAGCTTTGCCCAACATAACAAATAACCGGTATGTCTTACTGCATCAGTTTTAGGATAGGACGTTCTAGAGTGTCATTAGGAATTCAGTTTTTTCTCCTTTCCCTGTACCTGTCTCTGAAGGAAAGAAGGTTTGACTTTCACACTAATTTGAATTCTTAAGGTATTGAGTCCACAAATTTTATAGTAGTATTATAGCAGACACTCTGAGGGCATGCTAGTAGTAGTAGTGTCGAATACTTCACAAGCAGAAAAGACTTAAGATGTGAGAGGAGTATTCAAGAAAGAGAGTGCATTATTCTTGAGGACTGAATGCACTGTCAGGGATGGCTCTAAGTGAAGCATTTTGCAGATCAGAGTGCTTAAAACTGCTAGCCTTCTTTGTCACTCCTAGTTAGTTACTTAGTTCTTTCTAGCTAGGTCTGCCTCTGTCTTGCCTGTTTAATATTCCACTTAAGTATAATGAGAGATGAAACATCCAAGATGCCTGTATCCTCCAGGAGTCAGCTCTAGTGATGTGAATACTTATGTTAGCTGTTTATAAGCAATGAGCTAAACATGGGTATAAAGAGGAGGCGGAGAATAAGAGAAGTCACAACAGTTTCCCTTCATTTACTGTTCCTTTTATCAGCAAAGGAAATAAATTCTTTCCTGTTTCCACTCCAAATGCACACACACTGGATAATAGGAATCGTTTCAATAAGCACACAGTGGTAAGGCCCAGATAAGGATTATTTTGGTGCCTGAAATATCAGGGACCAGAGTGTGCTATGTGGGAAGCTTGTGTGGAATCATGCTGCTGAGGAAGCAGTGTGTAGTAATGTGCATGGGTGACACTGATAAATGGCTCCTCTAAGCAAGCATCTGCAGCAAATTGTCAGACTGAGACTTCCCAGCATACCCTGAACCTCTGTATGAATGAAATCTCTGTTGTGCCATTACTTACCCACCTCCATGTGAAATGAGAGGATAGGATTCATTACTTCAGTGTAGTTTCCATACGATTCTGCTCTCTTTACACTTGTGTATGTATTCTTTTTGTTTTCTGCACCATTTTTGGCAGTGATGGCTGCAGAACTTCCAATGTCCTTCTGCTGGCAAGCTGTGCAGCTCTTAGAAATAGGACAAAGTTACCTTCAGGTAGAGTACAGGTCTTTTATTTCTGAAAGCTAAAGATGAAATAACTTCTACATATTCTGTTCTTTATGCATAATTAAGGCAAGTAACAAGGATGAGTTATTTTTATTGTGATTTTGATAGAGTGTGTGGTGGCTGGGGGAGAAAGGGGAAAGTTCTTGAATTTTTATCTTGATTGTCCTCTTCAAAGGGCAGGGAGATGGAAAAGATTTGCGGACTGCATTGAAGCCTCTCATCTTTTTTGTGTTACCACTTGTATGGGAATTGCTAGGTCACAGCCTGAACTGGTGATTGAGCACCAGGTGAGAAGGCATGGCTAATCCAGGGAGCTCAGGTGCAAGCAATGTACTTGGGAGACTAAAAGGGACCTGGGGTCCACCCCTCCTCACCCTCATTTAAGGGTTAGCAGCTGAGAGAGTAGCGTCTCTATTTGGAGGTTGTACCCTTCTCAAGATTCCATGAGCCTTTGGAAAAGGTGAGCTGCTTTTCGTTTATTGCTTTCTAAACTAAATCTTGATGAATGCCTTTACAAGTGTGCTCCTACCCTGGTAGAAGGCACTATCATTGCCTTCCATTGCTTCACACCGCTGATGCATGAAAAGGGTTGGAGTCATTCTTTGCCTCGCTTCAATGTGTGTTCTTTGGACTTGAAACCTTGGGGTAGGGTAGTTATCTAGAATAACTTGTTGAAACTGAAACTCAGATAACTTAAGCTTTGGAAAGGTTTCTGGGATCAGGAATTTCTGACTAACCTAGAAAATAAGCTGAGATTACTCAATATGTAGAAATTAGTGTAAAGGTAAGTTCCCTGCTCTTCTTAATTGCAGCTAATGCATCAAACCTTGGGGCTCTGAGAAGTGAACTTCTCTGGTTTTAGTATGTAAGGTAGTAACCTCTGACAGAGCAACAGAAAGGTAGCACTGTGTCAGGACAGAAGAGTACATCGTGCAGATGTACCTTAGTTACCAGATTTCAGTAACAAGCACCTTAGCTGAAGCTTGCCTTCACTGGCAAGGTAAATAATTGAACAGGGAGTCTGTGCGCAGCTCAGGCTATTCTCATCTGCCTTGCTGGCATTTTTGTAAAAAAGCTTTTAATGTTTGTTTGTGATGTAGGATTGAACTATCCATAGTAAGAGACCTTTTTATTCACTTAGCAGAAGATAGTGTGTACTCCTAGTGATAAACTCAGGTGGTTTGTAATGCCCATGCTGGTGGAAGTCACAGGACTTCACACAGCTGTGAGTAATCATGTTGATGGACCTATTACTGAAGTACACCTGTAGGTCTCACCTAATTAAAATGTAGATCAGGGCAGTTCTTTCTGTTTTTGCAGCTGAGGAGAAGAAATGCTGAACAACTTGGTGAACTAGTTGTATGAAAACGAGTCTGTATTTCTTACATGCTTATGCTGTTGACAAATGGAATTTTTCCTTTCACTATTATTGACATCTTGTTCTGCTGCAGCTCTTGTATATTGGCTGTGCATTGGTTCTTTTGACTCTGCAGAGGGGAAGAAGGGAGTTTATATTTGAAAACTGCCAACCTTGAAGGGGTTGGAATATGGCAGTTAAATATGTGGTAATTAACTTATGATGATAAATCTTTTAAAAAGACCTTGATTTCTGATTCTATGATTGGTGAGAGGCGCTACGTGCTAGTTCAACAAAGGGGAAAAGAAAAAGGAAAAAAATACTCATGGAATTGGGTGTCTTGTAGTGTAGGGTTTTTTAAAGTGTGTTTATTCTCTTCCTTTTTTTTCCTCCTACCTTGGACAGTTCATATCTATGAATAATTTCATTGTCCTTTGTTGTCTGCTGTTGTGAATGGCACGCTGTTAAGCATTCTGTATTCATGTGGTGTTTGTTAATGTTTGTTTTGTATTCTGTCTGCCTCTCTGCCTTTCCAGAGATCAAATGGATGATGCAAGGCTTCCCAACATATAAATGCCATTACACTGTATTTGAGAGAACAGAAAGGGAGCCTTTGTCATTTCATTAGTTACAATATTAATTGGTACAGATTGTTCAGTGTTTTTTTCTCCAGTGGAGAAGTAGCCGTTTGAATGCATTTCTCTACTTTTTGAAAAGTTTGAATGTCTTAAAATTTATATGTAATGATTTGTAGTAGCTTAAGATACCTCAGATGTATTCCCTTTGTTTCCTAGCCTGAGACATTCTTTGTTAATGTTGTTTTTCATAAGGTTTAAATGGTAGAAATACCCGTCTTCCTTTTTAAGTTATTTGAGTATTTTTTTTGCTCTAATAGTTTGATTTTTTTGCTTACCCAGAACCATTTAAATATTTACTTGTTATATCCTCTCTGATCCAAACATAAGCATCTCTACTAGTATTCCAAACACTTCTTTAGACCCTGTTTGTAATCCTTGTGATCCCTAGGCTGAGACTCTGAGATCGGTAGGCAGAAAACACCCCCCCCAAGCTACCCTGTTGCCTGCAGTTTTGCCAGGTGAATGAGAAAGCAGGCTAATGCTCTACTGTGCTTCTGTAGAGAGTGATCTCGGTCATGAATGTCCCTTCTGAGAAAGCTTCATTCTTCGGATGCATTGTGTTAAGAAAAAGATTAATAAATGATTTGCTCTTGTGGGTAAATCACTTAATGGCTAGCAGGAAAGCAGGCATCACATTAGTAGTAACTTCTTGAAAGAGATAACACTGGTGTTTTTTGTTGTCTCTGATTCTCTCATTGAGTGCATTGAGTATTTAAGTGCATGCTGCTGCTCTTACAACCTCCATTTCTATAGGTATTTTGGCAAAGTTGCTCAAAGACTTTGGGCTGAGAGTAGTCTTCCAGCTACTGGTTATTCCCTTGTTTCTTGTAGGCTATCAGAGTCCACTGTGTGTTCCTAGGCCTCATAAAACTGTTGCAAGACCCTTTGCAGGGCTATACAAAGTGCTTCTGTAGCTGTATACACATTCATTGTCTAATTTCTGCCACATCTATGTAACTGGGTTTCTGTATGTCACCTCAACCTTGCAGAAATCCTCACAGCAGTCATTCCCTTACAGAGTGGGTGCTTACTCGAACCAGAAATGGCTGAGGAGGAGTAGCTGTTGCAAACAGGATTGCCAGGCTCATGCAGGGGAGGAAGGTATTAGCCTGTACCTTCCCTTTGTCAGGTCTCACTGGCTGACCTCTCCTAAGAGGAATGCTCCAACTACTGCCTCACAGGAACTCAAAGAGGGAACATTGTGCTTTGCTAGTTAGTGACTCCTGAGATCAGCACTTATCAGGGGCGTATCTACTAAAAGCAAGATGTTGCAAGGCAGCATCTTGTTTCTGTACGTGCAAGGGATGAAGGAAGAAGGTTTGTAGGTGCCTTTGACCTCCATGCTTATCAAGAGCTGTTGTCTCACAATCATGTATCTGCCCTGATATGTCTTTGTTACCAGTCAGTTAGGAAGCAGACCTAAAGCAGACGAGTAACTTCATATAAAGCTGACCATGCTGTTGCTGGATGACTGCATTACATGTATGAGCTTGTTTTGAGATGCTGATGCCTGGAGAGTCCAGTTTTCTAGCTCTCATTCCTAGATGCAAGCCATGGGAAGAAAAGTGGGTTTTGAGACTGGGTATCACCTATGCTTCATGCTCTGCAATGTGTCTCAAGGCAGGCATGTTTGGAGACACTGTTCATTATGGGCAGCACTGGATGTGCTTTTTCTTTGTCTGTGGAATGGCTTATTAGGCTGCCTTTAATTTGAACCATCTGTGGTGACCTGTGTGCTCTGTTACAATACTGTTTTTATGTCAGACTTCCAGCAGCATGCTGTGAGTGATCTGGAGACCAACATGAGAATTAAGGTACAAAAACCACTGGGAACATATTGCAGTGGATGTACAATTAATTAGAAAAATCATTGTGTTCACTGTGAACTGTACATCCTGAACCACGTTCAGTCTTAGTTTTTATTCTGGGAACTCTAGGGGCTCCAATAAAGTTGCAGGGTGTAAAAATGAAGGTAAAAAGTACATTGGCATTTTGGTGTTTGTTAGAGGCTTCCCGTTTGTTGGGTGAAGGAGTAATGGAGTTTGTTTTCCTTTGTGATTGTGTTGAAGGATCCTGTCAGGCAGTCTGAGGCTTGTTAGATCACTCAAAACATTGAATTGGTGATTGGCTACAAATCAAATTGTCAAATTATGAGCATCCCCAAGGAAAGAGATTGTGCAGCTTCTCTGGGTCATTGTTGCCATGCCTCTGCAGTTCTGTCTGATCAAGTATATGCTTTTGCTGGCACTTACCTGTCTGATCTCATGGTCAACTTGCTGATGAGCTAATGCTGCAAAGCCAGCACCCCCACCCCAAGTCCCTAGCACTAGCAGAAAGGAAGATCAGTGCATACGGTGTTACTCAGTAAATTAGACCTTATTTCACCTTTGTTCTCTTTCAGTCTGGAGACGGTTGTTTCCTAGAGCCAAATATCTACACCTAGCTGAGAGATTAAGACATAAACTGCTCATCTGACATCAGAGTATTTGTAAACAGTGTGACTACACATAGCTACAGGCAAAGGAATTTTTACCCATAGTTTGACTGCATCATGAAAAAATGTACTCATAACTAGAGGGAAACATAAACCAGACATTTCAGACTTCAGTCTTATTACCCTTTTGTTAGCCTTTTTCACATTTTTTTTTCTTGGGTAGGTGGTAGGAAAATGGGCAGATGCCAGTCTGATTAACAGAATGCTTATGCTTAGAATTGGTCTGAAGGTATGTGAATGCAGTATGGCAATGTGAAACAGACAAGTATTGTATTGATGGTAGTAACTCTAAATACAGTGTTTTGTGGTTTCCCAGTGTGTCCATGAATGAGTTACAAATAGCAAATTAAATACCACCTAAAGGAAGAAGGCCTATGAGAAGATGAAAGATGCTTGACAAAAATTTAGATAATCTTAGAGATACCTATGTTCTCTGCAAAGCAGACTATGAAAAGGTGTGATTTAACCCTGCTGACGCTGAGGTATTTGTGCTGGGTTGTCCCTGTGTCTCCTTAATAACCATTAAGTTGCAGGCTTCTTTTCTGCAGCTGTAGAACATGAAGACCTTCTACTTTGTCACTTAGTAGGAGTGGCTCGAACAATCTACTGCAGCATTCACACCTTTTGAAAGGGGCTGCGATAACAAGTGCATGGAGCTCTTGATTCTGTGCTTCTGGTCAGTATAGGCAATGAGCCCCTCAGCTCCCAACCCATTAGCCACAAAGTACAGCCTCCTTGTAATGCCGGTTTCTCCTTGGTTTGTGAGTTTACTGTGGGCTACCGCTGCACTTCTCAAAATTATATCCTGGGCAATTTACAATGCTGCAAAAACTCAGTTTTATTATAGCTTTCCAGTAGCCACAAACCTTAACCTGATCTTGTGGTCCTGTAGGCAAAGATTTCTGTGCTGAAGCTCGTGGTGTCCAGTCATACAGGGGATAGACAGAAAGAGAGACAGAATCTGTCACTGTGGCTTGTGCTGTTAATTCACTTTCGTTTCCTTCATGTTGAAGGTGGTAGCTGGAGAGAACCAATTGCAAGTTCCCTGGCTGTAACTGCTGTTCATGCTTTTGGGTTCAATAAAAAAAATGTATGGCTGCTTCTACCTGCTAGAGGTATTTCAACAAGTCAGGGAATCCAGTGAGTAAATGTTACTCTTTTCCTCTTGTGTCACCTAGAAAGCTTTTCAGGCTCACTTAATTGCAATTATGTCTTAGTCCAAAATAGTAACTATAGATTGGCAAGGCAGCAGTGAGCTCTGACAATGGCTTTCCCCCTCTGAAAGAGGATGAGTATGCCTGCAGTGATGTGGCAGAGGAACATGGGTGCTATATGCCAGTTTTCTATCTGGGAAAATCCTCTAGAGGCTGATAATGTAGGTTAGCTGGCAGACTTGACCAGCGTTGTTCTGGTTCCACAGGTGGCTGTTGTACTGCTTTGTGAGAGCTTGCCAAGCATGAATGATGAGAAGGAGGAAAGAAAAATTGCAACAACAAAAAACCAAAAAACTGAAGGTCACTGATCTTTTTTTCTTGTTGTTGTCCTCAGTAGCCCATGTTTTCTGAGGTTCCTACTTGTAACAAAGAAATCATAGTGGGAGCCTTCTCGTGTTCAGACAGTTTAATTAGTCAAAGTGCATTGGTATCTTTTAGTATCTGGACTCAGTTCTAGTAATGACTGCAGTAGTTCAGTTTTGGAAATCCATGCAAATAATTCACAAATATTAATTATCTTCCAGCATTTCATTTAAATTGGGGGAATACTTGACTGGAGATCAGAAGTATGAAGGAGCAAAATGACTCATCACTGTCAGAAAGGTCTTGATAGCTTGATTCCCAGAACCTGTTTTAAGGATGAGAAGTACTGTGGTACAGTGAAGATTTGCTAACCTTATATGTGGAAGTAGGAATTCCCTTTCCTGCAGTAGCACAGGCAAGCCACATGGCCTTGAACAAACTATGCTACCTGTCTGCTATTTTTTTACCTATGTTTCTTTACATTGATTACTTTATCTCCATGCTAAGACTGTACAGTTTCGTTTGGGGGAAAAAGCTGTCTATCTTCATACAGGGTGTGGCATGAGGGTTCTTACTTGTGTTTTTGTTGTTGTTGCTGTTAAGTTGAAGAGAAGAAAAGTGCTACCACAATATGAACATAGGAAATGTGGGAAGAGATTTACCGCTAGTCACCCTCTTCCAAGCTTTAATTTCTTTAATGTATTCTTGTGTTCTTTTAGCTCTGCAGATGTCCCTAGTGCTCTAGATTGCTATGAAGTTTTATATCCTACATACAGAATGATTTTATCTAGTCTGTTGCTGCTGTTTACAAACTAAATGCTCAAGAAGCAGTCTGAAAGTATTCTTGTATTCTTCCACTCCTAACCTTCTCCACACTGCTGGATTACGGAAAAACTGGGTGAGCTCCATAATGCTGTCCTGCTCTGTGTTTCTCATAATATACTGCTTACCACGACAGCATCACGCTTTAACTTTGAATGTAATTTACTGCTGGACCAAGACTGACTCTAGCCTTCGGTATTCTTTAAAGAATGTGTGCTAATGTCACAAACACATCTCTCCTCTGAAAGCTCAGCAGTTTCAAGCCGGCTGGTTGCCTGTGTAATGCTTGCTGACACTCAGAACTTTGCCTTCTAATTGTAGCAGTGGAAAATACAACCCCAGTCAGAGCCAGGGGTTGGGTCAGTGGAGAACAAAGGCGGTAATCAATCTAAGGCCTAATTAAAGGCAGTGGTGCCAGGAAATGATAGGGAACTCAACAGCCTGACACTCAAACTTCCCTAATTGGACTTGTGTTCTTTATAGCTGCCCTGTGCCTTGCTCCATATTGCCCCAGCTATGATAGCAGTATCTCAGCCTGTGTTTAGTGTTTTGCTTTACTCTGGAGTTCAAACCAGAGATGGTTAGAGGGATCCACTAACAATGACTGCTTTGGCTTCATACTCTTCTTCTTTTTCCTAATAATCTCACTTTCTTCATGATGTCAGTATTTTTTTTCTTAAATGAGATGGTATGCTAAAAGAACACTGATACCTCTACTACTCTCTTCTCACACTTTAAACTTTCCTGTTTGTTTGTTTATTTTACTTTAAAGGCTTTGTTTTGCAGGCCTGATTGTCAGGAGAGACGTTTGCTTCCTGGGCGATGTAGTGGCCCTGCTTCTGGGAGTTCATAAAGTCATAACTGTGTAAGGGGGGGAACAGATAAGGGAAATCTTTTGGATGGAGGGGATGGCTTTGGCTCATTAACAATCTCGTTTTAATAACAACTTGAAGAACAAATTTATTAGCATGCATTTGAGTGGCGTGGTTTCTCTGTTGTGAGGTTAGAAGGAACTCCCTTTGAATAATTTAAACAGCACGCATTTGTGACCAAGAAATGAAAAGCTACTTTCTACATCCTTGTTAACCATATGACAAAACATTGCAGTTACCACAGGAGTAGGAGGAAAAAACCTTACAAACTGTTAGGAGTTTTTCTAGAAGTGCATTAGCTGTCTGTTAGCTTGAGTTGTGCAAGATGTTTTAGATGTTAACTAAGGCTGAGTAAGCGGTGCTTGTTCTGGCTTCTGTAACGTCTAGATAAAAGGATGCTGCAGGACATCTCAAACGTAGGAAAGAAACCCTCATGCAGTCTTCAGTACCTTTGAAAAGATGTATTTTGAGCATCAGATTGTTGTGCTTCTGTGGAAATTTCCCTGCACTATGTGATATTTTACTATCTGCTGGAAAGTCTCTGTACGATAGTGAGAAATTTGTAGGTTGGTCCTAGTAATGCCTCATCTTTTATTTCTGTAGAAACCACAACAGACACAATAGCAGTATTTCAGAGGGCAAATTCTCAGCTATGAAACACTATTTTTAAACTGTCACCACCAGTAGCTGTGTGCGCTTTTTGCCAGCGATGAACAGGAGCCTGTGTGCTGTGCATGTAACAATCGGCACTGGTGAAGGTGACCCACTGTACCTGCTGAACTGCAACACCCACTGCCTCATGTGCTCACATCTGCTGTTTGGCCTCCAGAAACACTCAAGTGTTGATAAATGTCAGTGGATGTCTTTTTTTTTCCATGTGGAGGAGTTCAGGGACACCCCCTTGCTTCATACATGCTTCCATGTTGAATGCCATTTTGTCAGACTGTCCCTCTGCTGCCATCTGTCACATAGCAAAGACATGTAATGGAACATTGGTGGGAAGGTTCAATTTCTACTACTGTATCACCACCATCTGCCTCTGATGTTGTGGGTCAACATAATAAAACAGAAGGCATTACTTTTGGAGCAGCCCTCATACAATGAGTTGTCTGAATTTTATGTGGAGAAGGAGCTGCTTAATGAACGGAGTGTAATGTGTTCCTGAAAAAGGAATGGGAAGAGTTTTTTATATATAAAATACATTATATATTTATAGAAGAAGATCTATTGTTGGGCATAGGAGAAGAGAAAATTGTAGGCAGCAAATGGCAGCATGGCAAAGAACTAACAGCAGCATAGAGGATTAGATTCTGAACTGTTGCAATTGTATCATTTTTTTTTCATTGTTACTACTTCTAAAGGATAAGATCTTAGATGTATAAGCTAGTCAGTATTTTCATGGTCTTCACTGGACTGGTGGTTGTATAACATGTATCAGCATGTTTTTGAAGGACTAGCCTGAGACTTTCATATGTGGGTCTGGTATCAAGATGGTGAGGCAGAGCCATCCTCTTGTGCTGGCTATCAGTGGAACACATGCTTGGACTGCTTGTGTAGTAGTGTGAGAGCTGTGTGTATAGGAGACAGAGACATTTTCCCTGTAAATAGAAATGAGTTGATGGTTTTTATTCTCAGAGAAATTGCAGTTACAGTTGGTGTAGTGAGCTACTCACGTAACTCTTAATCCCAGGTATTTTTATTTGGGAGTTGAATGTCAGAGTATGAGATTGTTCACTGTGAAGGGGAAGACCACAATTAAGCAACATTTAAAATACAGAGCTTTAATATGCAAGCTACTGCATTTGTGTTAACAAAACTTGAAACATTTATACGGCTGTGGGATAAAACAAGAAGTTTTTTTGTGCATGGGTTGAACAGATCTGAGGGAACTAGATGGTGTCTGGACACAAATAACAGTGAGGTCGCTGGTCTTTTTGCATTGTCTACCACACCTGACTGCAAAATGAGCTCTGTAAATAAAAGGGCAGTACAGGAAGCAGTGAATAGTTATTTTTCTTCCCTCCCCCCGGTTATAATTGGTTTTGATGACAATTCTAAGCACTTTAAAATTATGTGAACCTTAAAGCAACAGAGCAGTGCTTACCTATTCATGCCATTTTGAGCAGAGCTATTCTCTAGTACCTAATTACAATTACGGGACTTGGTCCAAGTTTGAACTTCAAACCATTTGAAGAGTAACTAATAAACGCAACTAATGAGTAGGTTTTCTGTGTATGTTAGAAACAATGTTTCTTTGTATGTTACTTTAAAAACTTGGAAATGTCTCCATTGCTTTTTATAAGAGGTGTGGAGGACTCTCTGCAGACTTGCCTGTCTCCTAAACCATCCAGCCTCCTGCAAATTATGTACCTTGCAGAGAAACATTATTAATTCCAGTAGGCTTGTCTGTAGCCCAGTCCAAATCTGTTTATGATCTTTCAGCACTCTGATATTGCCTGTGCCCCTAACAAGAAGTATCAGAGGCATGCTGAGTGGGGGAGGGACGGGCAACATTTCAGTGCAAGTACTTTGGAAAAAGAACACCCACTGCTTCCTCTTGAGCCTCTGCTGTTTAACTCAATTTAGTGATATAGTTCAGTTGCTTGTGAGAGATGATAATCAAATAAACAGTTCTACCTGACAAGCCATCCCTAATGTGATGGACCTACAGCATATTCTGATGCATTAATTTCAAATCCTTTTCTCTAAACGAGAGTCAAGATTTTCTTGGGGAAAAAGCGTAGTGAAATCATAATGTTGGGTTGCAGGCTGTGAAAGGATCGTTATTTATCTTAGGCAGGGTTAGTTGCATTTTTTTTTGTGTGTGTGCTATAATAGATTGCCACATTCTGGGAGTTAATAACATGTTTGTGCTACCAGCAAGATACTTAGCAACAAATGTAGTTGAGTACCAAGTTTCTTTGAGTAGAACTATCAGTAAAATTTGGGACTTCTAGCTAGCAAGGTAGGTTTTCCCACACTCATTCTGTTTGTCTATATCCAGCCTTGTGATTCAAGTCTGCTGCGTGAACATACCATATAGAATGCAGCATATCTTTGCTTAAATTCTCCTAACCTTGATGTAGGGAATAATGCTGACTGGAGGAAAAAACACAATAATTAGCTATTTTGAATAGACATTAAAGAGCTTCGTTGACTGAAAATGGAGAATTTTCCCTGGCTTTTGAGTGGAGAGCAGACTCTGTCACCACTGAGATTCTCTGATTAAATGGTTCAGAGGCATCCGTGTTATGATTGTTGCATGTTATTTGTAGTCTTTAAACATGAAATAATAATTTGACATCAACAGACGGCATGAATGTCGTACCCACTGTTTGATAGCTGCTGTTCTGTGGCATTAGGAGGACCTGCTATAGCAGGGAACACAGTGCTTTCTGCTGCTGCGATTCAGTCACCAGTTGCATTTCAAATTGCGCTTTGACTATTAACACAAAAGGTTTGGGTTGTAACTGCATTTTCCTTGGGCTAGTGGCAGTTTGCCCCCTTTCTGGCCCCAGGTGAAAGTGTGCAAGTGAGAAGCCTTCAGTGGCAGAAGGTGAAATCCTGCACAAGACTGAGGCCTCCGCTTGACAGGACTCAACCTTGTTCTGGGCTTGCAGATTGGAATGGTGTTCACACAGGGCTGTCTGTTTGGACCTACCTTTTTCTGAAATCTTTAAGTGTAATAGCTGACAGAATTGTTATCTTCTTTCTGATGTATATTTACATTTCTGCTATGTGTTTTCTAATCTGTAGCCATTGCTGAGCTTTCAAGCTTCTCTGATTCACTTAGTTTCTTCTTTGTTTTGTTTGCCATTAAAAATCAGTATTTGTTGACACCTAGTTGGCATTCAAAGCTGAAGTTCACTGTTGTGAGCTATGAACACTTGCTGCCTGTCAGATGCAGAAGGGCGTTAATTAAAGGGAAATGATGGACTCCTTAACAATGTTGTTGCATTTTTTCAAGGCCAAGCCTAACGTTATCTAGTATGTTACATTCAATTGTCATATTCGTAACAGGGCAGGTTAGGAGTGCAAAAAAATACAGCTCAGTGAAATTATTTACTGAAGTTTGTACACAATGTCATGTTCTTTCTTGCTTCATTAGCGCTAGCTGAGTTGTCTTCTGCTTTGTTTTGCCTTTGCATGTCTCTCAGCCTCTATCGTCTTGGCTGTTGCACCTTATTATTTCTGTCTTACAGTAAAACCTAGGTGTCTGTGGAAGCAGGGTTCTATTATGGCATGTACTTTGTACACAGAAGGGACCACTGTCAACAGCAACAGCTTTTAAGTTAAGTCTGAGGGTGTACCTGCTGGAATTTATTCTCTTGCTTGTGACATGAGAATACTAATTAATCATTTTAAAGCTGTAGTCATCCAATATAGGAAACTTTGTATTGTGATAGGTTAGGATTGCTTTTCTAACACCTGTAAATCATAGAATCATTAAGGCTGGAAAAGACCACAAAGATCATGTAGTCCTACCATCAACTTATCACCACCATGCCCACTAACCCATGTTCCTGAGTGCAACATTTCTACATTTCTTGAGAACATCCAGGGTTACAGACTCCACCACCTCCCTGGGCAGCCTTTTCCAATGCATCATCACTTTTTCTGAGAGGAATTTTTTTCCTAATATCCCATCTGAAATACTGCATGGTCCAGAGAATGTGGTTACCAAGCCCAAGCTATAGTCTCCCAGTATTTCCAGAGGAATCTGCAAGACTTGTAAAAGATTTCAGGCCATGAAATGGAGAGATGGGATTTTAACATACTTACTACGTAACACTCGGCAAATACTGATGCCTGAGTTTCTCTAAGCAAGTAAAGGGCCCATTGTACAAGGACCACAGGAAATTGTGGTATTACTATGTTTTCTACAGAAATCTTCAGGTGAAAGGTGTTGGGAAACTTCAATGCGCTGTAGTTTAACAGTATTATTGCTCTAACCTATCACCATAATTGAAATAGCTTAAATGGATTTGATGATTAAGTCACCATGACAAATTTGACATTAATTAAAAAAAAATAATTTTAAGTTGCAAACTGTAAACACAGCTGCTTGTTCTGCTTTTATTGCAGAAGCAAGTGAGAAAATGCTGTTGTACTGGTATAAGCTTCTGCCAAAGTTCCTGAACTTTTGATGGCTTGGGTAGTGGAGGGGAAGAAAACATTTTCTCAAATCTCTCCACTCCTTTTTCTCTTCCTCTGGGCAGCTGTTTTTATGACTGTAGGGAAACTACTCTGCAAGGGTTATTCACTACCTGGATCATTGTAACGCTATAACCTTTAGGATGTTTCTGCCCAGAGGCAAAAGGAGATAGAATTATAGGCCATTTACCAAAGCTAGGTCTTAGGTCTTTCACCTTGCCCTGTGTTGTTGCTTCCTGCTGTGCCTATGGATGTGGGGAAGCCATTAGACTGAGAAATCTAAAGCAGTGAAATACTCTCACAGATTGTTACCATACTTTCATGTCCTTCATTCATGTGTGTTCATATCATGACAGCCTCTTTCTGGGTATTGTTCTTCAATAAGGATCTGTGCATATGGCCATAGCTCTGATCTACAAGTGCTTAAACTTGCAGGCTGGTTCTGTGCCACAATGTCCATGCAGGTCGGTAATGGTGCCTGGGTGTTAAGAAGTTCTGCTGTGAGTGCAACTACGCCAGATATGTTGGCAAGCACTTATCTGGCTGACCCTCTCTCTCTCTCTCTGTTGCTATGGTAGTTGGAACCTGGAGCTCATGCAATTAGTGCAGTGTGGTTCTGTTGCAGCAGTCCCACAGCTGCCTGTAACAGGCTCTCCAAAATGGTGGTGCTGATCTGTGTATCGTGTATGTATTCCAAATTGATAACCTGTGCTCAAAGGCAGCATAGCATTATGGCATCTGTTTTGTTGCTTGGTACGTTAGTAAGGTAAATGGCACACATTAATTCTGTTATGTTAATGTACAAGTCCCCTTTCCTGCTCCTTGTCTTCATGGGATCTAGTGCAGGAAGTCTCAGATAAATAGTATATCCTGTGCTTGCAGGAACACAACTCTTCAGTCTTTAAGGAGCCACAGTACGGTGACTGCAGGAGGAAATCCTTGATTGAGTTTGTCTAGATGCAGACACACACTGGTCCTTAATTCTCTGTGGTCACTTGGGCTATAGGAAAATGAATGCACATCTTAATACTCATACCTACAGGCTTTTTTGTGCTCTTCTTTCTTCAAAAGCCTACAAATTTTTCTGACTATAATCAGTATTGTGCTGAGCTTAATGCCTAGTCTGCTGTTCAAGTGATATCTGGAGAAATTCCCATAACTTCAAAAATAAGTTCCGTTTGGATGATAATATCAGAGTTTAATCTGATGGATATGGCTATAAAATGTTTTGGAGGGGAGGTCGCATCAAAAGGAGTAATGTTGCCTTTATCTGTGCTATTTAAGAGCGCTTCAGATTTAACGCTTAATCTGTGTTGAAAGCATTAAGTGCTTTATTGGTGCTATTGTGTGGTCAGTAGTAGAAAGAAATCAGACTAGTGGAAGAGAACTTTGGCTTGGCTGGTTCAGGAAAGGTTGAAAGTAGGATAGATGGGCAATAGAATTACCTGTTCCTTTCATCAAACATCCAGAAAACATCCAGCAGAGCTGCAAGGCCCTCTGTGCTGGGCTGACCCCACCCCTGCATGCTTGCTCATTCTTTCCCACCCTGGTGAGATGAGGAAGGGAATCAGAGCGAAGGAAAATAAAAACATCATAGGGGAGATAAAGGGGATTG
>JANHGO010000027.1:34338927-34354789 GCA_024606505.1 Aquila spilogaster | reverse complement strand
GGCTAGGCTGAGTTACTGTAGCATACAGAGTCACTGAATATAGTAGAGCAGAGAATATTAATAGCTTCAACCAGAGTAAACAACTGGTGTTGATGACATTTCTAAACACTTCTAAATTATGCAAATCTTAAAGCAACAGAGCAATTCTTACCTATGCCTACAATTTTGAGCAGAGTTGTTCTCTAGTACCTAATCACAATAATGAAAGTTAATCCAAGTTTGAACTTCAAACCATTTGAAGAATAACTAATAAACACAACTAATGAGTGGGCTTTCTGTATATATTAGAAACCGTGTTTCTTTTTACATTACTTTAAGAACTTGGAAATGTCGCAGGTGCCTGTTACAAGAGGTGTGGAAAACCCTCCACAGACTTTCCTGTCTCCTAAGCTGCGCAGCCTCGTGCAAATTATGTACCTTGCAGAGAAGCATTATTAATTCCAGTGGACTAGCCTGTGGCACAGTCCAAATCTGTTTATAATCTTTCAGCACTCTGATATTGCCTACACCCCTAACAAGAAGGATCAGAGGCATGTGGAGGGGAAGAGATGGACCCATGTTTCAGTGTGATAAGTACATTAAAAAAAAAGAACAGCAACTGCTTCCTGTTGAACCTCTGCTGTTTAATTCAGTCTAGCGGTATAGGAATTTTATCATTTTTCACAAGTAAAAATATTTGAATAAACAGATCTACCCAACCAGCCAGTTCTTAAGAGATGAGATGCAGTTTTTTTGGATCTATAGGGTATTCTGATGCCCTAAGTTTTTGGTCAGATCCTTTTCACTAAAGAAGAGTAAAGAATTTTTTGGGGGAAGCCAACCCAAAATGTAATGAAATCATGTTGTATCCCAGGCTGTCAAAGGCTGGTACATCATTGTTTATCTTCTTAGACTGATGAGTTTATTAGTGGCTTTTTTGTGTGCTCTAATAGGTTGCCATGTACTGGGACTTAATAGCATATTTCTGCTGCCAACAAGATGTTTAGCTACAGATCTAGCTGAGTAGCAAGTTTCTTTGAGCAGAAGGACCAGCTAAATTCAGGACTCTTTCTAGCTGGCAGGCCAATAATACAGCTCTGCTTCTATCTGGCAAGATAAGTTTTCCCAGCCTCATTCTAATTTTCTTTAGTGCAGCATGTAGCAGATAGATTTGAATCACGAGGTTGGTTGGCTGATGTACCATATAGAATGCAGCACAAGATACATGTCTGTTTAAATTCTCCTAAACTTGGTGCAGAGAATGACACTGACTAGAGGAAAACAGGATGAGTAGTTTTTTGGATAGACTTTAGAGGGTTTGCCAACTGGAAATGGAGAATTTTCTCTGGCTTTTGAGCAGATAGAGTGCTGCTTCAATCGCAACTGAATTTCTCAGACACAGTAGGGCATTAATTAAAGGGAAACGACAGACTCAGTGTTATGTTTTCAAGGCCAAGCTTAATGTTATCTAGCGTGTTACACGAGATTGTGTCATATTCATAATGGGGCAGGTTAGGAGTAGAAAAAATACAGATCAATGAAATTTTTTATGAAAGTTTGTACACAATGTCATATTCTTTCTTGCTTCATTAGTACTGGTTGAGTTGTCTGCCGCTTTGTTCTACCTTTTCACGCCTCTTGGAGAGACTCCATCATGTTGGCTGTTGTATTTCATTATTTGCATCTCGCGCTGAATGCTAAGTATCTGTGGAAAGCAGGGTCCTATTATAGTGTGCACCGTGTACACGAAAGATAGGACCACTCTCTGCTCTTAAACAATAGCAACAACATTTAAACTAAGCAGAAAGTCTGAGGGTGTCACTCTGAGTATTGATTCTCTTGCTTGTGACATGGGAATACTGATTAATCATGTTACATCAATAGTCATCCACCTAGACAGCTTTCTGTTCTGAAAGATTGGGATTATATTTCTAACACTTCTAAATGCTGTGTAGCCCCAGAAGAGGGGTTACCAAACTCAGGATATGGTGTCTCCCTATGTTTCCAGAGCATGTGAGACCTGTAGAAGGATTTTAGGACTGAGGCTGTGAGATGGAGATGCAAGTTTCACAGACTTGCTGTGTAACTCTCTGCAAATTCCAATGCCTGAGTTTCACTGTCTGAAGTACTACAACCAAAGGACCCATTATATAAGGGCCACAGGAAACTTCAGCATGTTTTCTACAGAAATCTTCAGGTGAAAGGTGTTGTAAAACTTCGACGTGCTGTGGTTAAACAGTATTATCACTCTAACTTATCACCACAATAGTAATAGCATAAATGAATTTGATGATTAAGTTGCCATGAAAAATTTGACATGGTAATAAAAAAAATAAATTCTAAGTTGCAAACTGTAAACACAGCTGCTTATTCTGCTTTTATTGTAGAAACAAATGAGAGAGAAAATGCTGTTATATTGATAAAAACTTTTCCCCAAGTCCCTGAACTTTCAACAGATAAAGTATTGGAGGGAAGGGAAATGTTTCCTCAAACATCTCCACTCCTTTTTCTCTTTGTCTAGGCAGCTGTTTTTATGACCATAGGGAAACTTGACCCTGCAAGGGTTATTCACTACCTGGGTCATTATAATGCTATAACTTTTAGGCTGTTTCTACCCGAAGACAAAAGGAGGTAACTTTGGTAAATGGCCTATAATTCTAGGTCTTGCATCTTTCACCCTGCCCTGTGCTTAGTGCTCTCCTCTGTAGGCATGGGTGGGGAGAAGCTGTTGGACTGAGAAATCAAAAGCTGTGAAATGGTCTCACAGGATGTCACCTTGCTTTCAGATTAGCTAAAAGTGGCAACACAATCAAACCTTTGTGTTTATATTGTGACAGCCTTTTCTTGGGGATTGTTCTTTAGTAAATAGCGTATATGGCTATACCTCTGATCCTGCAAGGGATTGAACTGGCAGGCTGATTCTGTGCCGATATGTCTGCAAAGGTCAGTAATGATTCCTGGGTGTAGGTAAGTGGTTCTCATGCTGTAAGCGTGACTGCCAGCTTGACATGTCAGCAAGCACTTTATCTGGCCTTCCCCCTTTCTTGCTGTGGTGCCTGGAGCTTACACAATTAGTGCAGCGTGCTTCTGCTGTAGCAGTTCCACTGTTCTTGCTGGCTCTGGGCTAGCTGTAATGTAGAGGCTTCCCCACGAAGCACTGGGGGGCTGGTCTGTATCCACATATGTATGCCTACTTTGTACCCTGTGTTCAGAGGCAGCATAGTGTTGTGGCATCTGTTTTGTCAGTTGGTATGTCATTAAGGTACATGGTGTATGTGATATTCATATGATGCTAATGCACAGGCCCCCTCTCCTGCTTCTCGCTTTTGTGTGAACCAGTGCATGGCATTTCAGCTAAATTCTTTAGTCTGTGGTCATAGGAGCATGACCCTCTTCAGTCTTTTAAAATCCACAGTAGGATGACTGTGTGAGGAAACCCTTGATTTGTGAATCAGAACAGTTTGCCTAGATTCAGGCACAGCTTGGTTCTTAATTCTCTGTGGTCACTTGGGCTAGAGCAAAATGAGTGCAAAAGGGTGGAAATCATTATTCCATGTTTTGTTTGACACAGCCTGGTCCTAGTCAAAATGTGTAATGTGCAAGGCAGCAGGGAGCACAGGATGCTCTCAAACTGAGCTGATTCTGTCATCAGTGGTGTCAGGTAATTATGTCAGATTTTAATATTCAGACCTGCTGGATTTTCTGTCATTTTCTTTCAAATACCTACCAAATAGAGCCTTTTTTTCCTGAAATCAGCACTGTGCTGAGCTTAACACCTAGTCTGCTGTTCAAGTAATGTCTGGAGAAATTCTTGGGGCTTCAGAATAAGTTTTGCTTGGATGAGGATATCAGCATTTAGTCTGGTGGATGTAGCTATAAAACATACTTTGGAGGAAAGGTCATGTGAGCCGGGGATGAGTTGCCTTTGCCTGTGCTGTTTAAAAGACTATTTCAGATGCAATACGTTATCTGGGTTGAACACAGCATTAAGTGCTTTATTGCTGTTATGGTGTGGGCAGTAGTAGAAAGGAATTACACAGACTGGTAGAAGTGAGGTTTGACTTGACTTGCTGTGAATCACTCATCAGGTGTTCAGTGTGGGACTAAATATTAACACCTTTCAGGACACTAAGCACTTAAACTCTGCCTTAAACCCCTGTAAAGGTACTTGGCATGGAGTAGGCAGAAGCAATTTGTCATCAGGTTAGGCATGCATTTGAAAATGGTTCGTTGATTTGAGAGGCAATTCCTAATCAGGCCCAATGGTGAGCTAAATTTCTAGTTCAAATGCAACTGTATGTCAGTAATACTGAAAAAATGCTGTTTTCTGGATGTTTGAAAGGAGTATGTGATCAAATTGTACATGCGCCCCACTTCCAATCTTCCCCAACCAGTAGAGCTGCCACCTACCTAGCCAGCCCCTCAGTGGTAGGCTGACCACAGCTGGAAGGTAAGCCCCCAACCACTTGCTCACCCTCCTCCAGCAGGGTGGTGATGAGAATAGAAGGCCAAAAGCAAGGGGAAAACCCTCATGGGTTGAGATAAAGACAGTTTAAGTGAAGAAAAAAAGGACCCCCCCCATCTCCACCCTGAAAAACAAGCAATGCAAAAGCAATCACTCACCACCAGCAGACCAATGCCCAGCCAGTCTGTAAGCAACAGCTACTTTAGAAAATCTCCCTCCCTCAGTTTTTCTGCTAAGCATGATCTTATATGGTCTGGAACATCCCTTTGGTCAGTTTGGTCAGCTGTCCTGGGGCTGTGTCCCTTCCCAACCTCTTGTCCATCTCCAGCCTGCTCACTGCGATGGCACAGTGAGAAACAGAGAAAGCCTTGGGGCTGCATAGCAATAGCTAATATGTTGGTGTGTTATCAACACTGTTTTGGTCAGCCATCTAAAATGCATATAGGCTGCTCTGAAGAAAATTATCTTCGTCCCAGCTAAATCCAGTACACCTTCCCAGTTAACAGGTTGAACACTGGATTTCAGAGTGCAGTAACCTGATGGTTTAGCTGAAACCTATCTCGGGAAGAAGGAAAAACTTCAACAGTCAAGATTGCCAGCCTGTCCAAAGCAATGCACTGTTAAGAACCCAATTCTCCCTTTTCTTTTTGTATGACCTTTTTTTTGTTTGTTTGTTTTTCATTTCAGTTAGCGAAACAGAGAGGAAATTATGTACCAAATTCCTAAACAGATGTAGGAGATGGAGAGGAAAGGATGTAAGGCTCTATGTATTGTGGGGTTTGTTTTTTTGTGTTTTTTTTGTTGGTTTTTTTTAGTGTATTTTATTTGAGATTGCTTGTGGGTACAGATTGTAGATACCTGGTTTGTACGCAAAGTAAAGGCAGAAAGCACATCTCCCATCTCTTTCTCATCTCCCATTTCAAATATTAGTTTGTGACTTACCCTTTAATTCTTCCTTATTTTAAGTCTTGTAATTCAAGTAGTTCCCATCACATTTCTAACCCTCACTGTTGAATGGCAACTGAAGAACTTGGTACAAACAGGGATCTTGATCTGTCTATCAACTCAGGTACTGCTACCTGTGGAAAAAATAAGGCATATGAACACCTCTATTTAGAGGCGTAATTTTATTTTTATCACTAAAACTATGTGAACAAATAGAAGTAAAAAAAAAAAAAAAAAAAAAGCCAAAGTCCACACTCAGTTAACCTAATGCTTAAAGCATCTATTTTGGGTGAAGTTCTAGACCCACTCTCACTTTAGTCCTAAGTTTGAAAAATGTTTGAATAACAAAACTGTAATTGCCATTCTTCCTGATAAGACAGCTAGCTGAAGTTGCAGAGAAAATACTGAGTGTGCCTGTGGGCTTTCTCAACATGCAAAATAATCCTGAACTATAGCTTGCCTTTAAAAACATCAAATGCTATTACTGGAGAGCCTATATTCTTTAGAATAAGCAAGAGGGCGTAGGAAAGGAAGAAAGGGGTCAAACTGCCTACAGCAAGTCTTGTGCTTTAGGTAGTGATGGACTGGCAGGTTGTCAAAACACAGACAGACGCTTCTGTAACGTATGAACAACATTGCATGAGAATGAATGAACAGTGTTCTGCTTTTCCAGCCTCCTTCCACCCCCGTCGTGTTATTAGCTGCATTGCATAATTTGTGTGTGTGAAACATTTTATAAAGTCAGTATGGTGCTTGTCAAACTACCTGTCATTATCCTCCTTGTAAGGCAGTTATTCTGTCTACTTTTGCTTTGGTCTGCTCTCTTCCCCTAGGGAGATGCAGCACAGTTGACTTCGATTTCAGTTTCAACTGCTGCCTAAAATTGTCCCTTCCGAAAAGCATTGATTGACTTTTGGTGTGAGCATGATTTGTAGAGCTGGAGATAGATCTATCAATAAGCCAAGACTGACTTTTGGACCAGTGAGGGAACGCTGGTCATGTTTTCTTCTTCACTTGAATGAGTCTATTAACTTCATTGAGTTAATTGAGTGCTGACAGGAGAGATTAATCTCTCCCTTGATTTTGTATGTCCCTTTTAATTTTGTTATTTATTTTTATATCTTTAATTTTTTCTGATTCTCTTATAAAAGTACTGTACACTTTTGTTTAAGAACATGTACATTTTATGTTTTTGGCCTTCTTATTAGGAAATCCTGTTGCATGTGTTTGGTTTTCTTTAAAAATATTTAAACTCATGCTTGCAAAGACAAATTTTCATCACTCTTAAAATCCATAAGACCAGATTTTTATCTGGCAAAATTAGCAAGTGACAGTTGAGGGTAACTCCCCGCATTCTTTCATGTGTGTCAGGGTTTAACCCCAGCCAGCAACTAAGCACCATGCAGCTCGTTCACTTCCCCCCCACCCAGCAGGATGGGGGAGAGAATTGGGAAGAAAAAAGTAAAACGTATGGGTTGAGATAAAGACAGTTTAATAGGACAGAAAAAGGAAGAAAAGAATAATAATGGTAATAATAAAAGAATTGGAATATACAAAACAAGTGATGCACAATGCAGTTGCTCACCACTCACTGACCAGTGCCCAGTTAGTTCCTGAGCAGCAGCCCCTGGCCAGCTTTCCCCCCAGTTTATGTACTGGACATGACGTCCCATGGTATGGAATATCCCTTTGGCCAGTTTGGGTCAGCTGTCCTGGCTGTGTCAACTTCTTGTGCCCCTCCAGCCTTCTTGCTGGCTGGGCATGAGGAGCTGAAAAATCATTGACTTAGTATACTTAACACACTGATGTTTTTGGTTGTTGCTATCAACGTTATTCTCATACTAAATCCAAAACACAACACTATACCAGCTGCTAGGAAGAAAATTAACTCTATCCTAACCAAAACCAGGACAATGTGTCAGGTTGTATCTATGTGGAAAGAATGGATGGCAAAGGCTGGGAGGTTTTACTGCTGATGAAAAAGTTAGATGCAAAAGGTGAGTTTTCAGGTAATGTTTACTGAATGTTTTAGGACCTCACATAAAAACTTGAGGGCATTCAGTTGCAAATATATTTCATGTATCTATTCCCCTATAAATTACATCTATCATCTAAAAAGAAAAATATTTTTACTTTCTCCTGAAAGTAAAATGCATCTGTTTAATTCAGGGCGGCCTGAAGTTGCAGTTCTGAACTGCACAAAGATGGGCAGATTGTGTTGTAAAGAATAAAAGATACAGCAGACACATTAAAAAAAAATTTTGTAGGCAAAATTACATCCCAAATAAATGTTCATCAAATTTGCCAGGCCTAGTTATGGCTCTCTTTTTACTCTGACAGGTTTCGGGTGCCCTGCAATGTCACAGGCACTTGAGAATAGCTCTTGTCAGTGATGTGGGCAAGCCTCTGTGAGTGTGCCCATGTATGTGCAGCAGATGAAGAAGTAGCCAGCTGCTCTCATTTGAGTTTATGCTTATTTCTCCTGTTGCTATTTCTGCCTAGGTGGGCATAGCTCTGGGGAAAAACAAAGGGGGGCGGGGAGGGGGTTTCCAAGTGTTTCAACTGTGGAGATTCTGACATTGCAGTGTATTAAAATCACAGAAATAATTGGGCTGTCACTAACTCTGTGCCTGTAAGACAGATGCGTGCCAGCAACAGGCAAGGAGGAGGTAGGATGTGAGGGTGTGTGTAAGGTCAAGGGGAAGCATAGGCTATGGGAATCTTCAGGGAGGATGAAGGGATTGATGGGGTTATGCTGCAAGTTGCCTGGAAGTGTGAAGTGAAGCACAGAGCTAGGATATATGTGGAAAAACATTGGGTTTGGATGCAGGGTATGGCGAGAGAAGGGGGACATCCAGGCGCTATAGGGAATTTCCAGCTGCAGGTTTAATGTGCTGGCCTCTGCCCAGATTGCTGTGTCCCAGACTAAGCTCTGGCTCTGTTTGCTATAGGTAAAAATAGACAAGCACTGCTTGTGGCACAGTCTCCACAGTAATCAAGGAAGCAGTGTTTGGTCTTGTTGGGTAACTAGGTGTACTAGGTTGCAGGAGAGCTGATTGTTGCTTGTGTTCCTCCAAACATGTCGGTATGGGGACTGAGCAGTTGGGGCTACTTATTCCCTTGTGCTGCTGCAGAACTAGTGTTTTACTTGCCTGTTGCAGAGCAGCTTGTCAAGGTAATTCACAAATGGGTGTGCAGTACTCAATGTTATGAACCAAACCAGAAGATTAAAGTTCAGGTACAGGTGTTCTTGAGAGTAAAAGCCAGTGACAATAAACCTCTCAAGTGAAAAGAAGGTGTGGAAGATGTTTTTCTAGACCTGCTAAAATCAGTTTATGAAAGTGGCCCATCACTCTAAGTGCTGTCCTTGGTCTTTCAAGAGCATTTACTAGTCCTCTCTAGCAGCAAGTTCATCACCAAACGAACATTTCCTTTTGCTAGTGTGTGACATTTCTGTGTTAGTGTGGTACAGTTCCAATTCTCTCCTATAGACAGGATGATTTTCTTGGCAATCTGTGACATAATTATATGTTGAAGCATGCAGTGAGGGACTATTTTTGGCCAGTGATAAAATGACAATGATTGCACATAATTGCTGAAAACAATTTTGAATTTTATTAATGAGATACTCCAAACAACATCTTGTAGACTATTGTCTCAGTTAACAGCCAATTCGTAAGAGTTAAGTGTTGTGTAATTTGCATTTATTTCCCCTATTTATATTGAAATGACACTTGCTGTCCATAATTACCCATCCTCCAGATACAAGTTGTTGCTTTTTAGTTGTTGTTTCCCTTAAAAGAAGTGGAAATAAACACACAATTTAGAATTGTATTGATTAGTCTCATCCAGGGTATAAGTAGAGTTTTTACTGTGCATCTGCTTCCCTGCATTTTGGGAAGACTAGCTGCAGGCACAGAGAATAATTCTAATAAAGGTTAAAAAAGTGCTAAGGCTGATCACGGGGAAGTGTTTTTTAAATAGCATGAAATGGTGGTAGGAATCTCTCTGTTTCTAATCCAGCAAAGATTTACATATTTAACTTTCTATATTGTGCTATCATTGGGACTACTTAGAGTAAAGAAAATGAAAGGCACAAATCTTAGTGGAGAGGAAAATTCTAAATTACCATGTTGATTTAGGGTGTGGTTTGGCTCTACTCATGGGAGGGACAAGCAGGCGTGAGTGACAGTTACGAGGAGGTTGTTGTGGGAGTTCTTAACTGCTGCTGATTCTTCATGTGTCCTGATTTCAGGTAGTAGGGCTCATCAGCACCCCTCACCCCTCTTTTTCTTCTTCCCTTCAATCTTCCTTACAGTGAAGGTATCGATGTACTATGCTCAGGATGGCTCAGTCCAAACTGGTATGAGAAATGCTCCTTGGTGATAATGAAATCAGCTCAGCCGAGTGTACTCCTATCAACTGGCTCTGCTTTGGGAAGGAGGTTGGTTCCAAGGCTTCCTGAGGTCCCCTTCAGTCTGTGGGGTTCTGTGATCCTATTCTGCGATTAATGCATGCTTTACCCCCATGTTCTAGTGATGCTGAATCCAGTCTGAGGACAGGAATTACTCTGCCAGGTTATATGTAATGTTTCCCCTTTTTTTTTTGTAACATTGCTTTAGGAAGTTTATTTTAGGTTGAAGTTCTAGTAGTCATCTGGGATCAAAACACTAAGAAAAGCAGTTCTCCTCCAGCAGTTCAATAGAGGAGGCTTTTATGTGCATCGCTTCTTTCCATAAATATTTCAAAGTACTATAAGTGTGAGGAAATATAGTCTATTGCAGAGACATGGCAGGAAGGTGAATGTTTCCACTCTTTTTTTTTGGCTTTGTTCATCAATACTCTGTTTCAGGATAGAGGAAACATTGAGGTAAACGTACTGTTTTGGGCTAACCCCCTGCCCAGTTACTATAGATTTAATAGAAATGCATATGGTTGATAGACTTCTAGTTTGGTTTTGTCCCCCTTCCCATCAAATTGCTTATCTATCTGGGGAGGTATTACTGTCAGTTTCCTGTAGGTGGTGTTACGTGTTGTATAATGGTGATTTATCTGACTGCAGGAGAGGATCAAGAGAAATTTCAATTAAGCAATTAATTTTTCTGTTGTGAAATCCTAATGCTAACACATACCTATCCAGTGCTAGAGGAACTGCATCCACAGCCTTGATATTACTCTCTACAGGGAAAGAGCATGCAGTAAACTTCTGACACAGATCTGTCTTAATTACTGAGCCGCCTTCAGATTTCTGTGTCTCTTGGTAACTGAAGTTGTGTATACTTCTACAAATCGTGTGTCTAAATAGTACCATAAGGAGCAGTTTATGGAATAATCCAACTATTTGCTCAATCAAATAAGTGATGATATTCAAAGATTTTTTTTTTTTTTCCAGAGGAAATGCTGTAATTTTCTGATTTCCCAACCTCTGCAGGAGGAGCTGATACCTTAGTTGCTGTGGAATTCATAAGCTGGGTAGTATAGGCTGAGGAAAAAGAAATGAAGAGCGTCTTTCTCACTTTCTTCAATGAGGTGCAAATAGGATGTGTCACTGTGCAGTTCTGGTGAACAGCTATGTAGACAGTTGAATTTCTAGCTTATCTGATGAATTACAGAAATGTTTCCACAGATGCTACCCAGTGCAATTAAATATGGAAGGTACGTATCTCTCTCCCCTTTCTTTCCACTCTTAATTTGCTGCTGCTAGCTTTGCCTTTGTGCTGAGTTGCTCAGGAGGAGCAGAAATATGGGATTCAGAAATGCATTGCTCAAAACAAAAGCGTTCCACTTAGTTGTTACATCTTTGAAGCTGATCATAAAAGATTTGTTATGACTTTTTTTTTTGCTTGTGAATGTATGAGTAAATCTGTTGATGAATTTTTTTGTTTGTGATGTCTCCCAACAGTGAGTTTAACAGCTCTTGGCCCTTCCCCTCTCCTTTAAACACGACCTCAAGAGCAAGTAGATCTTGAATAAGCAAAAATGTAGCTCTTGTAGGGGGCTGAGCTGGTGGAAAGAATGGACTGGAGCACAAAAAGCTTGCAAGTCTGACAATAGGGATCAGTTGACCAAACTCTGAACTTATTAATTTAATCATAGTTTCCTTCAGCTTTTCCAGAGGGCTGCAGTAATCATAAAAATGAAGCATTTCCTTCCACTTCGCAGGTAGCAACACTGGAAACACTTTAGTTCGTTGGGTCAGCTTTGAAGAAACAATGCTATTAAATAGGCCTGTAATCAAACAGACATGCAAATAGTAATCACTGGGTAAGAAATGATGGTCTCTTTCAGGCACAGGGAATACCTAATTAATCCCTGAAGCTATGGGTGGGCTAGAACACACCCGCTGAGATGTCTGGAAGATGACATCTTAGGTGTGAAGGGACAGGAGAGCAGGGGGATTAATCCTCTATTTAGAAAAAAAAAAAAAAAAATTAAAACCAAAAAAATCCAACACCCCCCCACCCCCCCCAACAAAATACAGACCATAGTAGTTCTTTTTTTCCATGTTTATTGTAGAATTCTTGTTCATTTTTCTTTTGTAAAGGTCTTTCTGTAAAGGTCTGGGTTTTTTTTTTTTTTTTTGAGGAGAGGATCGGACCCAGATGCTAACATTCACAGCAAAAATATCTGTCTATCAAGAAGGCCTTGGATTATTTTTATTAATAGACATCAAAGGCTACACATAGTAAGCACAGTTATTGGTACTTGCAGGGGAAAATGGTAGTCTTGTGCGCAAGGGGCCTCTTTGATGCACTTACCTTAGTGTGAAGTGTGGGTTGGAGCCTTTCAATCTGTGGACTAGTTTTGACTCCTAAACAGATGTGTGTCTGCTTGCCATTTTTTTTTTTTTTTTCCTCCCCCCCCCCCCCCCAAGTCTTTATTATGAGTATCCTCAGGGGGTCTGCATGTGCCAACATAGCTTGTGTCAAACAGGAGTTAACTAATGTGTAAAACATGAGTCTATGCCTTTTCATAGAAAATCTTAGTTTTTCCTGTTTCCAAGAATAACATTCTTGGTCATCTGGTGTAATGTCTTCTTGTCAAAGTTGAAAAGTATTTCACTGTTAAAGATAGAAACATCTTATTTGCAAGACGATTCCAGCTGTACTTGTGGTTGGATGTGAATGTGAGACAAATCAGAAATATGGTGCAATTTTATTTCTTTCGGTGAGGTATGCACTATTTGCTCTGTGGTACACACCTTACTCTGTAGTGTTTAGAACAGTTCCTTGGGTGGTTGGAATTGTAAGTTAAGCCACTACCAGTGATGGTATGAATTTGGACTGAACTAAGAAAGTGAATAGGAGAATGTATTCTCCTTTGTCTTTGTACCGTCTCACACATACACTTCTGAAAAGCAAGATTTTTCTCCCAGATAATCCCGTTTGTACTGTTTTGTTTGGGAGAACAGTTGATGGCTTGTTTACAAGTATTAGTGTGCTGATATTTCTTTTAATTTTGAAATAGTTACATGCTCTATAAAGCTTAAAAAGGTTGGCACTGAGTAGGAGGTACAGCATCTGTAAACAAAGGGCAGCCCTTTCTACAGCCCTGGGTAGAAGCCCTGTCGAAGTCTGCTATTCCAAAAACGGACTGGTCCCAAGAAGCAAAGAAGTTGTGGGATGAGTGATAAGACATCTACTGTGCCACCTGTGGCCTGCTGCTGCCAGTTATGGTATCTGAGCAGTATAAAATAGAGTTTAATTTAAAAAGCTTTAGTCACACTTTTTTTTGCTACATACTCTATGTTTTTTTCCTTATTTTGTAGATTAAACTACCGAGGTTTTGTGTGTGGTTTTCCTCAAACTGCAGGTTCTGTGAAGGCTTGGGATTACTATCATGAAATAATGTGTCCCTTTCCTAAAATCTTGAATCGCAAATCTTCAAGAGCTGAAATCTGTAGTGGAATTGACAGTTTGTAAATTGGTTCTCCATTTACTTATTGAAATAGTGTTGCATATTTGCTCTATAGCCATGAGGTTGCATACAGAGTACGTTTTCCTCCCTTCTTCCTCTGCGTTATTGGTTGCCCCAAGGGAGACACAGGACCTTCAAAAAGAGGATTTGATTACATGAGCGAAGGAGAACCTGACCTTCAGATGTTGCACCCTCCATAACTGGGGGAGGGGAGATAATGGTTTAAGCATATACTTGATGGGAGAGAGATGTGCAAATCTTGCTTACGGAGGCAAAACTCTCGTGCTCAATTACTTTTTTACCTGAAAGAAGCTTGATGCTTTTGTCCCTGCTGTTTCATTTCAGGAACAGTAACTGATGTGGCAGACAGAGTAATAAGAAAGAAATCCTTACAAAAGCTTTCCAGAAGCTGACATTTCATTCTGGGCTTTTTTGTCTGGTAGCAGCTAGTTTGCCAGCTTGCAGTCTTGAGCTCCGGGTGTTGCAGCAACCTTCTTCTTTCCAAAAGCCATCCTTTATTCTACTTCATCTCCTCTGTCCAGTGATGTGTTTCTTGAAGTACAGGAGTGCTTACAGTTGCTGCTAATGGCTGCAAAGTGAGATGTTTCTGGGGTGCTAGCTATGCTAGACATAGTTGATGCTTGAAATGAAGCTTTGTGATGTCGACTCCAAGTGGTCATCAATATCTGTGAGGTAATCCTTTTTGCCCCAGGTCACCATTGTTTATGTGAAAATGAGCACATGAAAGGTGGTTTTGCAAGTATAATTCTATGTGCTCTTCAGAGCTGTTTTGATGCCAGTTTCAACCACTTCATGACACTTAATGTCTAGATGTCTCTGGAGGCTTGAAACCCTCATGGTTTCAAAAGTGTGGTGGAACTATTTATGTCTGAGTATTTCTGTTTAGCCTGATAGCAGCTCTCTTAACATGTGTTTGGGCCTAGGCAGTTAATCTGTTTGTCAATACAAAGTTCAGCTATTATTAACTTTCTGAAACTTTGAGTATACTCAAGCTTTTATAATAAACCATGACTCAGTACTTGTCAGGTTATTGTTACCATTGCCTGACAGAATGATTTCCAATGAATAGAATGAGCCTATCAAACATTGTGCTTCTTAGAGACAGCAGCTTGAAGAACAGTATCAAACCAGCAGGATGAGAGTGCTAGAAAGTTATACTTTTTCTTCTCTAAATACTGCAAGACTACTGCTCAAGCACTTGTACCCTTTCTTGAATCTGAGGGGTTTCTTTTTCCATTTACTGGATCAATAACTTTTAGTTGGAGAAATAATGAAATGTCTTTATTTGGGAATGGAGAAATGGTGTTGCATGTTAGCCCTGTCCTTTAAGGTGCCTGTAATGCTTCTCCTGGACTGGTAAGTTCCACAAAATCTGCAAGTGCACTCAGTCTTTCATCAAGTCACTGTTAAAAATATTGTGTAGTGCTGCACCCTGAGTAAACCCTTGTAGTGCCATGCTTCACATTTTCCTAGCTTGATAGTGAACTACCAAGAATGATTGATCAAGAATGTCTTTTCAGCCAGCTTCTTCAGGTGTAATTTGATATAAACCATGCTTCCTTAGTCTACAAATGAAATATCATGTGGTATAGCTCAATTATATTCAGGCAGTTGAGTTGCACATCTACTACTTTTCTGCCATCTTTTAAGTCATATATTGACTTGACATTATTTGCTCTCTGTTGACTGCTGTTATTCCCTACATGATTCTAAGTTTTCTTCTTTCATTTCAGTATTTTTATGGGTATCAAAGCTACACTGACCATGCCTTCTCATCACTTCTTTTCTACAGCTAGTAATTCGGTTTGTTCTTCTGGGATTCTACCTATCCTGTATGAATTCTTAAAAACTACTTTATTCTTTAAGCATCCTTGGTACATCTCATTAAACCATGCCAGCCTAAATATATCCTGTGCACCTACTTATATTATTTTATCTTTTTTCTATTTTTTCCTATCTTACAATTCCTAGTTCTTAATTCTGATTAAAAATGAAGTGAACCCTAAGGTAAAAGTAATTCAGTGTGTGCTGTGCCATTGGATATTTCCCCACATTCTCTGTTGGTTAACAAAAGACTTTCCTACAGTAATGGATCTGTCTATTCTGCATCCTTTCACTTCTAATTATTAATCTAACTTCCTTATTGTCATTTTCTATTTCCCTTGGTAGTTGTGACTCATAGTGTGCCTGTGCCTTAGCCTTTCTGACTTCTGTCTCTCTCTGCTTGTACTAGTCTCTGTACTCACCTGTATCAATGTATCTTTGTTTGCATTTTTATACCACTCCTCTTTTGACTTTTAAGATCCTGAAAGAGCTCTTGATGAAGCCTTATTGAGCTCCTGTTACATATCTTGACTTTCATCCCCAGAAGAACACTTTGCTGTTGGGCCTTTTAATGCTACCCTCCTATGGAAAAGAACAGCTTTTCATTTTTCCCTTCTGAGTTGCTTCCTGTGGGATCGCAAACTCCCTCGCCTCCCCCCCCCCCCACGGAAAAACATGGGGTGGGGGGAGGAAAGATGTTTTATCTCGGCC
>JANHGO010000027.1:34301272-34336716 GCA_024606505.1 Aquila spilogaster | reverse complement strand
GGGACAGGAAGGAAACTAAGAAACCCTATAACAACTGAATGTAAGTGGTAAAAGAGCAATGAGTTGCCAGTCCCTGGGCAACTGCCATGCTGGCCTGCTTATCCCACGTTGCCGAGCATGACAATGTGTGGTATAGGACGTCCCTTTGGATGGTACCTCAGCTGTCCTGGCTGTGTCCCCTCCCAGCCTCCTGTCCATCCCCAGCCTGCTTACTGGGGCAGCAGTGTGAGGCACAGAAGGCCTTGGTGCTGATCAGCAATAGCTATAACATTGGTGTCTTGTCAACATTTTTGAGTAGCCAGCTAAAACACAGCACTCTGTGTGTGTCTTTGAAGAAAATTATCTCCATTTTAGCCAAACCTAGTACACTCTCACTGTGAAAGTTACAGGATGAGCACTGGATTTCAGAGTGCAGTAACTTGATGGTTTAGCTGAGACTTACATTGGGAGGAAGGAAGTGAAGAAACCTCAGAAGTCAAGATTGCCAGGCTGTCCAAAGTACACTTCTAAGAATGTCCTTCTACATTTTCCTTCTGAATGACTATATTTTTCTTTAAATTAGCGAAACAGAGAGGACTTTATATACTAAATACCCAAACAGATCTAAGAGGTGAAGAGGAGAGGATGCAAGGCTCTGTGTATGGTTCTTCTGTTGTTTGTTTTGTTTTCTGTGGTGTATTCTGTTTGGGGTTGGTTATGACTGCGGACTACAGGTATCTAATTTGTACATGAGATAAAGGGAGAAAGCATATTTCCCATTTCTTCTTTTGCCTGTCAAATATTAGATTATAAAGAAGTAAGGGATAGATCACTTAAAGTTTTGTAACTTATGTAGCTTGCTCATATTTCCAGTCCTTGCTGTTGAATGTTGACTGAAAGACTTGGCACAGACACGCATCTTTATCTGTCAGTCTGTTTGGATACTACTACTTGTGGAAAAAATAATGCATACAAACACTTATATTTGAAGGCAGAACTTTCTTTTTATCCCTAAAAATATGAGCCAGTAGAAGTGGGAAAAACAAGGCCAAAGTCCACATGCAGTTGATCTACTTATCTCAAGCTACTTAAAAATATCAATTTTTTGATAAAGTTCTGGACCAACTCTCATCTGAGTCCTAAGTTTGAAAAATGTCTGAATAATGAATTGTAATTGCCATTCTTCCTTGTAAAAGAGATCTAGCTGCAGTTGCATGGAAAATACTGTGTGCCTTAAGGCTTTTTTCAACATGCAAAATAACCCTAACCTATAGCCTGCCTTTAAAAACATCAAGTACTATTACTGGAGAGCCTATATTCTTTAAAATAAGCAAGAGGGCGTAGGAAAGGAAGAAAAGGGTCACATTGCCTACAGCAAGTCTTGTGCTTTAGGTAATGATGGACTGGCAGGTTGTCAAAACACAGACAGACGCTTCTGTAATGTATGAACAACACGGCATCAGAATGAATGAGCTGTGTTCTGCTTTTCCAGCCTCCTTCCACCCCCGCCACGTTATGAGCTGCATTGCATAATTTCTGTGTGTGAAACATCCTATAAAGTCAGTATGGTGCTTGTCAAACTACCTGTCATTATCCCCCTGTAAGGCAGATATTCTTACTGCTCCTCCTTTGGTCCACTCTCTTCTCCTTGGAAAGTATAGCACAGCTGACTTGGTTTTCAGTTGCAACTGTTGCCTAAAATTGTCCCTTCCAAAATGCATTGGTTGACTTCTGATGGAAGTGTTTGTAGTGCTGGAAGAAGTGCTCTTGAGCCCACAGAAGAGTGCTGATCACATTTACTTTTTTACTTAAACAATTCTATTAACTTTGAGTTAATTAAGACAGGAGATGAATGTCTCCATTTATTTCATATGTCCCTTTAAGTTTTTTTTATTCTTTTATTTCTAACTCTTTTCTGTTCTTTTGTAAAAGCATTGTACACTTTTGTTTATTAAAAAAATATGCCTAAATGCTTTTGGTCTAATTAGGAAATATTCTTGAATGCATGGGATTTTTAATGTGTTTTTTTAGTATTTAAACTCATGCTTGTGAAGATATTCTCATTTATTTTATAAGATCAAATTTTACCTCACAAAATTAGCAAGTGACAGTTGACAAAAACAACTCCTTTTGTGTGTCAGGTTGTGTGGAGGGCAAAGTCTATGAGGGTTGTACTGCTGATGGAAAAAATTGGATGCAGAAAGTAGAGATCACAAGCAGTGTTCACTGATTGTTCTTTGAAATCACTTAAAAACTTGACAGCTTTACCATTCTATTACAGATATATTCTGTGCACCTGTTTGCCTAGAAATTATGCTCACCATCTGAAAAGCAAAATGCTTTTTCCTGTAAATAAAATGCATATGTTTAATTCAGTGACTCAAAGTTTCAGTTCTGAGCTGTGTGGAGAGGGGCAGATTATGCTGCAAAGAAAAAAAGATACAGCAAAACATGAAAAAATGTTAGGCAAAATTGGGCATGAAGTAAATGTTGATCAGATCTGCCAGGTGCAGTCACCTACATTATTCCACTCTGACAGGCTTCAGGTGGCCTCAGATGGAGCAGGCACTGTTGATGTAAAATGCTGTGCTTGGTCTCCTGATGAACACTTAGCGGCTTTTTTTCTAGAAGCAAGTCATCTCCAAACTAATATTTATTTCCTCTTGCTAGTGTGATGTTTGCCTGTCAGCATGGTACAGGTCTAGTTCTCTCCTACAGACAGGATGATTTTCTTGGTAATGTGATAAGATTATATGTTGACTTATGCAGTGAAGGGCTACTTTTGGCCAGTGCTAAAATGACAATGATTGCACATAATTACTGAAAACAATTTTTAATTTTATTAATGAGATACTCTAAACAACATCTTGTAGACTATTGTCTCATTTAACAGCCAATTCAAGAGTTAAGTGTTGTGTTATTTGTGTTTATTTTCCCTATTTATATGGAAATGCTACTTGCTGTCCCTGATTACCCATCTTTCAGATACAAGTTGTTGCTTTTTAGTTGCTGTCTCCCATAAAAGTAGTGGATATAAACACACAATTCAAAGTTGTATTGATTAGCCTTATCCAGGATAGAAGTTTTTACGATCTGTTACATCTGTTTCCTTACATTTTGGAAATAGCAGCTACCAAACTGGTATAAGCAATGCTAATCAGCCATAATGAAATCAGTTCAGCTGAGTGTATTCCTACAAGCTGGCTCTTATTGAGTTCAGGCCTCTGACCCCGAAGAAAGTAGGCTTTTATGGGCATCAGCTCTTTCAGTAAATATTCTGGAATGTTTTAGGTGTCTATTCCTTTAATTTTTCTGTAATAGAGTATTTTTTCACATTTTCACTTAACTTTTGGCTTTGATCATCAGCACTCTGTTTCATGATGGGGGAACACTGAAGCAAACCTATGTTTTCTGTTTCTCCCCTGCTTGTCAGGTTCCAGAGAAGTGCATATAGCTGAGAGATTTGTTTTTTTTTTCTGTCCCAGATTATCTTCTCTGAGAGGTATTACTGCCAGTTTCCTGTAGGTGGTGTTAAGTGTTGTATGATGATTTATCCAACTGCAGGGGAGGATGGGGAGAAACTGTATTAATTTTTCAGTTGTGAAGTCTTAAAGTTGACTGATACCTAACTGTGCTACAGGAACTCCATTCACGGCCTTAATATTACCTTATACAGGAAAGAGAATTGTGCAAGTTTCTGACATAGGTCTGTCTCAAATGCTGAGCCTTCTTCAGACTTCTATGTCTCTTGGTAAATAAAATTGTGTGTATTTCTATAAATCGTGTCTGTGGTAATCAACAATTTTTTTTTTTTTTTTTTTGCAGAAATGCTGATTTCTCAGCCTCTGCTAGAGGAACATGTATCTCTTTCAGTGTGTGAATTCATAAGCTGGGTAGTGTAGGCTGAGGGGGGAAAAAGGTGTTCTTCTCACTTTCTTAAATGAGGTGTAAATAGGATATGTCATTGTCCTGTTCTGGTAAGCAGCTATGCAGACAGTTGAAATACTTCCACAGATGCTAATCAATGCAATTAAATATGGTGAGTACATCTTTCCTCTATTTTCTCCACTCTCAGTTTACTGCTGCTAGTTCTGCCTTTGTGCTGGCTTGCTCAAGAGGAACAAAAATACGGGATACGGAAATGTATTGCTAAAAATGAAAGCATTCCACATAGCTGTTACATCTGTGAAGCTAACGATGAAATATTTGCTGTGACCTATTTTGCTTGAGTTATGAATAATTTCTTGAGAGTTGGCATAAAGTTCATGGAGTTCAACAGGGGAAAGTGCAAAGTCTTGCACCTGAGGAGAAGAAATGATCCCACGGACCGGTACGTGCTGGGGGTTGGCCAGCTGGATAGTAGCTTTGCAGAGAAGGAGTTGGAGTTCCTGGTGGACACCAAGTTGACTATTAGACAAGAAGTGTCCTTGGGCTGCTGTAGGAGCAGTGTTCCCAGCAGGCTGAAGGTGCTGATCCTTTCTCTCTAGTGTGCATTTGTGAGGCCATACCTAAAGTAAAGCTGGACACAGTAGGCTCCCGGTACAAGAGTGATATGGATGTACTGGAAGGAGGGCAATTGAGATCACAAAGGGACTGGAGCATCTCTCATTTGCTCAGAGAGGTTGTGGAGTCTTCCTCCTTGGAGATCTTCAGAAGTCACCTGGATGTGGTGCTGCACGATCTGCTCTAGGTGGCCATGCTTGAGCAAGGTCCTGAACCAAATGATGACTAGAGGCCCCTGCCAACCTAAACACTTTTGTAATTCTTTACATTTCTTGCTTGCAACGTCTCCAAACTGTGAGTTTTAACACCTCTTGGCTCTTTGCATCTCCTTTAAAGAGGACTTGAGGAACAAATAGATCTTGAATGAGCAAAAAACATAGCTCTTGCAGGGGACTGAATTGGTGGAAAGAATGGACTGAAGCACAAAAGAAGCACAAAAAGATCCCAAATATTACAATTGGGAACAATTGATTAAACTGATTCAGTTGAACTTATTGATGTAATCACAGTTTCCTTCGGTTTCTCTAGAAGGCTGCAGTAATCATAAAAATGAATGGTTTGCAGGTTTGTTGGGTTAGCTTTGAAGAAAGTGCTATTAAACAGGTGTATAATCAACACAGACCTGCAAATAGTAATCACTGGGTGAGAAATTATGGTCTTTTTCAGGCACTGGGAATATCTAATTGAACCCTGAAGCTAAAACACATCTTTTGTGATGGCTGGAGGTGAGATCTTAGGTAGAAAAGGGCAGGAGAGCAGAGTGATTAACCCCTATTTAAAAACAAAAACAAAATACAAAGCATTGTATTTCTTTATCTCCAAGCTTATTTGTAGAATTCTCATTTTTATTTTCTGTGTAGGTCTGCCTTTGATATTTTGAAGTACTTTTAAAATTTTTGGTGTGAGGTTCACACCCAGATGACCCCTTCACAGAAGGAATATCTGTCCATCAGGCAGGTCCTGAAATATTTTTGTTAACAAGCATCATATAAATGCACAGTTAATGTTACTTGCAGGAGAAAATGGTAGTCTTGTGCAGAGGTACCTCTTTGCTCTGATCTTTCTGTGAAGTGCAAGTTGGATGGGCTGGAGCCTTTCATCCACGACTACAGATCGTATACTTTTTCTTTAAAATAATTATTATGCATATCCTCAGGAGACCTGCATATACCAAAAAGGCTTGTGTCAAACAAGAGTCAACTAGCAGGTAAAACATAAGTCTGTGCTTTTTCATAGAAAATCATTAATTCTTTCCTCTTTCCAAGAATAAGGTTTTCAGTGATTTGGTGTGACATCTCATTGTCAAAGCTGAGAAGTATTTCCATTATTAAAGGAAGTAACATCTTTTAATTTGCAAAATGGTTCAGTTCTCTAGTGGTTGAATAGGAATGTGATGAAAAAAAAAACCCAGAAACAGTGGAATTTAATTCCTTTTAGACAGTTATGCACTGTTTTTGTAGTACACACCTTTTTTGTGTGTGTGCATGTGGGATGTGCTTGGATTTAAGTTGGAGTGAAGCAGGAGAGTGAGTAGGGGATTGAGGGGAATATATTGTACTTAGTGTTTTACTGTCACACACATCCACTCGAAGCCAGGCTTTTCTCAGATAATTCTGTCTTGTTTGGGAGAAAGACTGATAGCTTGTTTACAAATACTGGTGTGCTGATTTTTTTCCAATTATTATTTTCATTGTGATAATTACATGCTCTGTAAATTTTAAGAGCGTTGGTACTGGACAGGAAATAAACATCTGAATCCAAATGAATAGCACTGGATAGAAGCTCTGTTGAAGTTGGCTGTTCCAAAGATGGACTTGTCTCAAGAACCTAGGAATTTGTAGAATGAGCAGTAAGACATCTACTGTGCTGTCTGGTGCGTGTCTTCTGATTCCTCTGTTTGAACACTAGAAAGTAAAGTAGTGGAGTTCAAAAGCTTTAGTCATGTTATGTGCTATGTATTTTATGCTGTTGTTATTCTAGAGTTTTGTGTGTATGGTGGATTTTTTTTTTGCCCTCAAGCTGCAGGTTCTGCAAAGGATCGGGATTACTATCATGAAGTGATGTGCCCCTTCCCTAAAATCTTAAATCACAATTTTTTTCAAGAGCCCTACATCTGTGGTGGAATAGATAGTTCTCTCTTTAGAAATAGCATTACATTTTTTGTTTTAGAGCCATGATATTGCATACAGGGAGAGCATTTCCTTCCCTCCTTCTGTTTGATTTGCTTCCCCAAGGGAAGCTTGAAATACAAGATTTGATTACAAGAGTGAAGGAGAAACTGACCTTCGGATGCTGTCCCTTCTGTAATTGCAGGGAAGGAGGGTAATGGTTTAAGCATATACTGGGTGAGAGATGTGCAAACCTTGCTTAGAGAGTCAGAACACTTGCACTCAACTACTGTCTTACCTGAATGGAGCTTAACATTTTTGCTTATGCTGTTTCACTTCGGGAACAGTAACTGATGTGGAAGACATGGCAATAGGAATGAAACCTTTCCAGAAGCTGACATGTCCTGCTGGACTCTTTTGTCTATTTGCAGCTGGTTTGACAGCTTACAATCTTGAGCTCTGAGTATTGCAGCAACCTTCTTTCCAAAACCTGTCCTGTTATTCTACTTCCTCTCCTGTAGCTGTATGATCAGTGATGTGTTTCATGAGGTTGGGAGCGCATACAGTTGCTGCTCATGCCTGAGAAATGAGACATTCCCAGATCTCTAGCTGTTATCTAGATATAGTTGATGCTTAAAATGAAGCTTTGACATTAACCTCAAGTGGTCTGTGATGTAATCCTCTCTGCCCAAGGTCAGTGCGGTTTGTGGGAAAATGGATAAGATGTTTTTTTTAAAGCATTCTTTTATGTGCCCTTCTGAGTTTTGATGCCTGTTTCAGGCTCTTTATGGAGCTTAATATCTGGATATTTCTGGAGTCTTGAAACTTTCACAGCTTCACAATTGTGACGGAACTACTGATCTCTGAGTATTTCTGTTCAGGCGGATAACAGCTCTCTTATATATATTTAGGCTCCTTCCTTTCAGAATGCTGCAAGGCTACTGCTCAAGCACTTGTCCTTCTACCTGAATTTGAGGGTTTTCTTTCTCCATTTACTGGGTTAATCACTGTTGCTTGGAGAAACAATTAAATGTCTTTATTTGGAAATGGATAAATGGTATTGCCTGTTAGTCTTGTCTGGGTAAGGTACCTGTAGCACTTCTCTCAGGGTTATAAATTCCAAAAGAGCTGCCAATATGCTTGGTCTTTCATCCATTTGCTGCTGAATGCGTTGTCCGGTACTGGACCGTGAGTACCTTTGTTATGCTTCACATTTTCCTAGCTTGACAGTGAATTACTGAGAATTATTGATCAAGCATGTGTTTTCAGCCAGCTGTGTGCTTCTTTAGTTGTAACTTGATATAAACAATATTTAATTAGTCTACTAATGAAAGATCGTGTGGTATAGATCAACTACACTAAAGCAATTGAGTTGCACATCTACTACTTTTATGCTATCTTTTAAGTCTTGACGTTGCTTTCTTACTTATTCTCTGCAAGATTTGAAGCCAAGTATTCTTACTTTTTTTTTTGGATATCAAAGCTGTACGTTCCATACTTTTCATTGCTTCCTTTTTACTGCTAGTAATTCTGTTTATCCTTTGGGGATTCCTACCTATCCTGCAGGAATTTTTAAAAGCTACTTTATTCCTTGTGTTCATGATACTTCTCATTAAACCATGTCATCCTAAATATGTCCTGTGTACCTACATGTATTTTCTTTTTGTTGTTTTACAGTGCCTAGTTCTTAATTCTGATTTAAAAAAGAAAACTAAGTCTAAGGCGAAAGTAATGAAGTCTGTGTAAGATTGTGCTGTGCCTTCAGGTATTTCTCCACCTTCTCTGTTGGTTGTCAAAAGACTTTCCTACACTAATGGATCTGTGTACTCTGCACCCTCTAATTTAATTTGAAATATTAAGCTAAATTCCTTGTAGTCACTTTCTAATTTCCCTTGGTAGTTGCAATTCATAGCCTTAGCCTTTCTGACTTTCATTTCTCAGTGCTTGTATTAGCCTCTTTATATTCACCCTCATCAATGTATCTTTGTTTGCATTTTTTGTCCCACTCCTTTTTTGACTTTTAAGATTCTGAAAGAGCTCTTGATGAAGCTTTGAGCTCTTGTTATGTATCTTGACTTTCATCCCCAGAAGAACCTTTTTGCTTTTGGAGCTTTTAATGTTACCGTCCTATAGAAAAGAGCTGCTTTTCATTTTCCCTTCTGATTTGCTTCCTATGGGAAGGCAGACTTGCCTACCTCCCCCTCACCCTTTCTTGCTCATTGTTTCAGGATCACTTCAGTCTTCAGTCTCAAATGCCTTTTATGCCTAGAGTCTGGCAACTAGAGGCATCTGCGGCAGAGTGCTACAAGTGCGATCACTAATTTTGATATAATTGATGAACTAGGGTGACTGGAAGCTGAGGGAAACTTGAGTCCGGAAGGGCTCGTGTTCCTCACAATCAGATTAAATATCTAGAAGGGGAGGCACTCTCATGTATCAGGGCACAAATGAACCCCTAAATGAACTGGTATAAGAGATGGATGGACCATTACTGTGATCAGATATAGCTATTTCTGTGCTTTGCTGATAACCTGAGGGGTAGAAGACTGGTGTATGAGCTGTCAGAAAGAAGGGTGAAAACAACTGCTGTTTCCAGTGGCTGTCAATATGTGTGCCTTTCTGGATAAGGATTAAATAATTGTAATAAACATCAATATTGCTACTGGCCATGATAGGGAATTATTTTGTCTGTGTGAACTGCATACGGGATTAGATGCCAGTATTTCTAATGGTGGTCTCTATCCAGAGGAATTTCTTTCAGGGCTGGTGGAGTTGCTTTAAATCTACTCTTATACCAATTAATTTGGTTTATAAATAGAAAAAAAAAAAAAAAAAAGGAGGGTACTTGGAAAGTAATGCCTCCTATTTTATTATGCTGGCCCATAATGTCAGAGACAAATGGTGGTATGGCAGCAGAGGCTGAACCCCCCTCACCAGTATTCCATTACATGTTGTTGCTGTGCAACAGGGGCAGTCTGACAAAATGATGTCTGACATGGAAGTGTGTATGAAGCAAAGGTGTGGAACTGAATTCCCCCATGCAGAAAAAATCGCTCCCATTGGCATTCATCGATGCTTGCTGGATATTTCTGAAGCCCAAACAGTGGACCTGGGTACAGCAAAGTGGTGTGTTCCAGCGGTGGTGAGAACAGCAATTAGTTACCTCTACCGGTGCAGATTGTTATGAGCGCAGCATGCAGGCTCTTGGTCATTGCTGGGAAAAATGCACAGTTAATGGTGGTCTCTGTTTAAAAATAGTGTTTTGTTGCTGAGAATTTGCTCTATTAGATAGTGTTATTGTACTCTTTGTATCTGCTCTAGTTTCCATGGAAATAAATAGGAGGCATTACTTTTGGAGTGACCAACATATATACAGCTATTTCTAGAATATATGTATATGTAGGCACAGAGGTAGATTCTTTAAAGATTCTTTAAAGATGCTGTAGTTCTAACATCATAGTTGGTATATGGCACATTCCTTCAGTGTTAGCCATCACAATTGGCTTCATGCTTTTTGTCCATTCAGTGGTATTCTTGCTGCAGACACCTTCAGGTGCTTGACTACTTGAAGCACAGAAGCTCAGTCTCTGTATTGGTGCTGTGTCTGTGTTAGTCAAGAGCATCGCAAATAGCAATGGAGACTTCAGCCATAATATCACTCTGAAGTTTTGCTTAAAAAAGTACTAGCAGTCCTTCAGCTGCTTTTGTTTTTAATACTGCTTAAATCACATTCCCATAATACCCTTTGTCTCAACACTTTGGGTTTTTAAAAAAATTCTTTTTAATAGTCTGTCACTTGGTACATAATGCACATCAGGCTTTGTAAACTGGGAAATTGCTCTACCCAGGAGTGCTTAGTTTGTTCTGGGATTTGCCTGATTTCCTTACCAATTAACAGAATGTTTTTTTCCCATGTTTTTAAGGGCATTTCTGTGGAGGGTGCTGTGCTTTTTAAACAGAGTCTTACTATGAGGGAGACAGACCACCCATTTTCGAAATGTTCCAGGGAACAAAAGATGTTCATACTGGCAGATCATGTTCTGTCATTATAACACCAAACTATTAAATAAAACTGTCCCTCAAGGCAAAACGTTTCATTTATTTTCCTTTGAATGAGTAACTTGTTTATTAAGATGAACTAAGTGGCTAAATCCAGATTGTAAAGCACACAAGGAAAAAGGATTTATCGCAGCTATTTGGTAGTAGATGCTTCATGTCTAGTGAAATTATCTTTAGTTTTAGACTTAGTTTTAATATTTTGATGAAAGCAGTGGGATGAAGAATCCTGCCTGCTCTATAGTATGCAATGCATTGTTTTTAAACTCTTTCACTTACAAAATTATGGTAGTGGTTAATGAGAGATTCTGAACACAGATGCTCACAGGGAGTAAGCAAGAGAGATGAGCACTGTGCACATATCGCCTTCATTCAAGCTCTTACATTGAGCAGGAAAATACTTGGTATTCTTAAACAGGCACTAGATTTTCTTCTGGGGAATAAAGACAAACAGACTTGGTCATGTTGAACTTTTAAGCCAGATTCTGCTTATTTACTCTCAGTAAGGGCCATGTGGTCAACACGGACTGTCATTTGAAGACATGAAATTCATTTCCATGGGGTGGTATCAGTTCCTTCAGTGAGAGGACAGAAGAATTAAAGGGAAAGAAGGTGACTGGAACAAAGCAAAGAAGTTGTGTCTAAGGCATGGAAGCGTTTAAGAAATTATGTGCTTGTGCATGAATGTGGAAGTGGTAGGCAAAAATGTTCCATGTCTGCATTTACAGCTACACCTGGGATCTTGATCTGGCAAAAAAGAGACTAAAGTTCAGGGTGACAGTGGGCACACAAGAAGTAGTGGTAACAGATAAAATCAAAAGAATGTAAAACCCAGCACCAGATGGTCTAACCTTGTGCAGTGCTACTCAGTCATCTCATGGGGACACATGGTGCTGATTAAGCTTAAAAACTGCAAATAATGATATAAATTAGCTGGCTAGTGGTAGACTGTTTATGATCCCTAGCTTTGCAAAGTTTTGTTACCTCATCTGAAAGGCATCAACTCAGACAATCATGTCTAAGGCTTTTGGGAAACGGTTTAAGGAAGGCCAGCAGTAGTGTTGTTAATGATTTCTTCTTCCCACTCTCATTCTTCCTCTTCTTTTCTTTCACTTAACTCTCCTCTTTTCCATGCACTTTTATGCACACTGTAGCTTTTAGCTCATTCAAACTGATGATTTTTCATTCCATTCTGTCAGCTTGGGCTTGGTCCTTTGGACTTTGAGTTTGATTTAGGCATGGCTTTCTGACTCAGTTATGAGACTGAGATTTGGGAGTAAAACCTCTGGCAGGCTGTGAAGCTGAGAAAGTCACACTGATGATCAGCCCCACTTTCTCCATCTTTGAAAAGCTAAAAATAAGAAGGGTGGAATAAAGTGAATGATAGCTGCCTTGTTTTACAGGGATTGCAAGGTGCTCAAGGAATGCTTGGTACGTAGCAGAGCACTTGAACAGCACATAGTGCGTGTGCCCTTGACTTTAGCTGATTAATCTAAACCATAAACAAATGATGGTGGGATAGGTGCTATCTAGAAATAAGGATCATCTAGGGAAGGATTAGATTTAGAAGTCAGTCACTGGTGATGTAGCCACCTCAAATGTTGTTAAAAGATATTTCTAAATCGTTGGCCAAAGTTGATGCTATGGCTGTGCTGTATGTTGGAATCTGTTGATTCTGACCCTGTGTATGCTGAGTATTTTGTTCTGTAATCACCTCTAGACACCTGAGCAAATAGAGATAAAGCATGAATAATCTGGCCAGGAATATGTCTACAGTAATTGTGTAGAAATCAGGAACAAACTTCTTAGTGAATAATACTCTGCATTTAAGTTTCCCATCCAGGATGCTTCTCTGTAGCCTACATGCGATTTATCTTTCTGTTTTGCTCCTTTGAAGGAGGGAAGAAGCAATAATCTACAGAGCTTCTGAATCCAATCTTCTTTTTTCTTTCAAAAGTCTCATTCCCTCAGAAGATGCAGACACAGCCATTTGGTCTAAGTTCAAAATAGATTGCAGTCAACTCTGCCATCTGCTGATGATCTGTTCTGGCAGACTGCCACCATACATGTAATATGGGCTAAATCCAAATCATCTGAGGACATCAGGAAGATTCTTTTCACTGGTATCAGTAGGCTTGTATAAATAATGAGAGGTAAAACTTGCCTTGGCTTTTGATAAAATCCATGATTTTGTGCTACTGAATGTGCTACTGTGCCATAAATTGGGATTCACAGACAAGAATTGTATTTGGTTCTGTTACAGCTTTACTAAGTGTCATATAAATGTCTTAATTACTGCTGATTGTGAAATGTGGAAACTGGTCAGTGTTCTGAACCTGAATGTCCTCAGTTGCTGAGGATTTTAACTGGTAAGATGGGATTTGGTTTGTAAGGGAGCTAATCTTGCCTGTATTACTTTTAGGACTTCCTAAATTTGCTGCTTTTCCAATTTGATTGCAGCTAGAAGTCTCAGCAATGTATTTGTGTGCTGAAGAGTTGACGAGGAGGAGCCTTGCAGAAACAGGGAATCTCCCAGTACTCTTATTTTTGTGGGGAAAAAAAGTAAAGGAAGTGGTACTGTTTCTGACTGGTGATTTGCATCTATGTTCCTAATCCTTACCTTATTCTGTGTTTCCAGTATTTTTCTGAATGCATACAGTACCAAAACTTACCTTTTGAGCTCTGAAACCATTGAACCACAAAGGGGACAAAAGTGAGAGGAAATCTGCAATTAAAAAAAAAAAAGCCAGAAGTAGGTGACTTATGGAACATGCTCTGAGGATACAATTCTGAAACAATCTCTCAAGATACACCTTCTTGAACAATTGCTGTGTTTGCAGTAGTCAGGGTGGAAATGGTCTCAGATCAGGCAAATTATATATATATATATATTTTTTAAGGAGGCAGCTAGTCACTAGAGGAGGGAAGGGGAAAAGTCATTTGTGGTATGCTATGCACCAGGCTGGATTTTAAGAGTTTTATGTCATCCTCAGAAGAGCCAGCTGTTGTTTAGAGCATGCTTCTGGAAACTCAATGACTGGCATGGCAGATTTCCCCCCCCTCCCGGATTCCTCAACAAGTTGTACTATGACTTGGCCTCAATTGATGCCCAGGGTTGCCTTGTGTAAAGCACCAAGGGACTACTGTAAAAGCAGAAGGTAGAGAAAGGTTTGAGTAGACATCAGATAGTGACAAAATCATTAGAAATTTTAGCCTCCAGTCCTGAAAATATTTAAACATATGTTTTATTTTATGTACCATGACTAATTTGAAGAAAAAGCAGTGTGACTTCTGAGATTTTGGTTCAGTGCAAGGGGGAAATATTGCACAGCTTCAATACATAGTATGGTTTTGATCTGTTAAATGGCACCAACTTTGCAAAAAAGTTCACTGCAGTGTATTACACCCTCTCGATACCTCTGTGTTTAACTAAAATTCCAAGAGGAAATTGAAGAAGTGCGAAGAGGGGGAGCATTTCTCCCCAGCTGTGGCTTTTCAAATGCACTTGATGCTCACTGCTTTCCAGTTCTACATATTCTCCCTTTCCCCTATTCTTGACTGGAACAGCAAAAAATTACCCATTTGGTAGCAACAGCCCAGCAAAAAGACGGTGTAAGTTGGGGTGAAGGAGTGGAGAGGAGAGTGAGTGGGTATGAACTGAAGAGGTTCTTGGACTATGCAGTAATTCAAGCTCTGGCTTGGATTACTGCCAGCCACTGAGGGTTACAATACTGTGGGAGGCGAGGGAAAGGGGAGCTAGACTGATTTATTTGGCAGTTAACTCAAGTGGTTTGTAAGCTTTTGAATGGTGAGCAATCAGCCCAGTAGGGGAGCTCTTCCACTGTGTCTTGTGATGCACACTTGCTATTAAGTGTTTTATTCTGTTATAAACCATGTTGTGTTAAAATAGTGTGTACTTAACAAGCATTGTTGCCTCTTAGCTAATCTAACAGACATTCTGTGTTTGGTTGGAGAAGTATAAGAAGTTGGCATGGCCTTTTGTTTTCTTAAGTATTTAAATTCTTGTTGACCTTCATCCTCTTACAAATTAACTGAAAAGTTAGACTCACAAATTCAGCAACTTTTCTTAAAGCCTTAAGTAGTTCACTGACACAGGCATTGAGAAAGAAGGCATTGAAGGTCTCCTTACCATGCCTGAATGCCAGTCACTAAGCATGGATTTTTATTTGAACCTGTGCCACATATTTATTATTTCTGTTTTCAAGTACAGATTCTTAAGTGTGCTTCATTCTTAGCTGTGTCTGTACTCCTGGCTTGTATCAAAAGTATTAAACCTAAAAGTTCTCTTATCAAAGCTAAGCTTGGAAATGTGTGTTCTAGGGTGGGAACAGGTCGCCTTAAGTGAAGATATTAAATGTTCGCTGAAGGTGATTTATCCAGAATTTTAATTGTGAAGTCATAGTAAATGAATGTAAATAAAACAATGTCTTCTAAAGGATTCTGACCCAAAGCATCTTCTATTCCCAACAGTTATCTACAGCTGTCAGGATATGTGGCAAGATAAAATTTGGCAGGAAAGATGGAAGACATAGTAATGACTTTTTGTAGTTGTGAAGTAAGAAACAATAGGAAGAGATTTCTAACCAAGAACTTCAAAAGGTGAAGTGCTAGTTGCAAATAAGTGATAGCAAATAGTTGCAGTTTTGTTGGTTTGTTTTGTTCTAGTAAAACTTGTGGGCACCTTCCTGCTATAAATAAGCTTTATAAAGGGAAGATTTGTGGTCAGAGGGAGTTCAGGACAACTTTCCTAGCCTTTTCTTCATTTGGCTGTAGGCACAAAACCAGTTTAGCTATAAGCCTGGCATTTAAAACCTGGGGTGAGTGTAGAAGCTGTGTTTCAGGGAAGAGAAGCGTTTCTACAGAGAAGTTGTCCCAGTACAAACCAGTCTCTAGCAGGGCAGTTGCCAGGGTTTGCGTGTGTTGTGAGGGAGGACAGAGGCTGATGTTGCCTGATTCAAGACTATAGATTTGTGTTGCTGTGGGATCTGACTGACAAGTCCTGAAAGAGTGCAGGTCCCTTCCCAGAGGAAGGGACTGGAAATCTCTGCTGGCTGAAGCTGCTGTTGCCTCCATGTTGCTGGAGTGGATCAGCTCCTCAAGAGGTTCTTTAGATATGGAAAGGCTAGGCTTTGTCAGCTTATGTCTGATCTCTCTGTGGTGTATGCAGTCCCTTGGCACACAAGATTGGTTTAGCTCATCAAAGTAAATTTTATTACCCAACCTGGGAACCTTGTGTCAGGATGTTCTCTGAAACATCTGCTGCATTTAATTGCCAGCAAGCACTTCTAGAAAGAGGCTTAAAGATTGTTTTAGGGAATTGGAAGTGGTGTTACTGGTCTGTAGGCTGTAAGGCTGCGTGGCTGCACAGTGGCCAACTGCAGTGCTGAGGCACCCGGTGCTGACATCAGGCTTGTTTGTCCTTGAGGGCATTCACTGCTCTGCGCAGGATCTTTGCTTCAATTCACACTACGGTTATGGGAATTTTTTTCAGGAGGAAAAAAAAAAAGAAACAACAACAAAAGTACACGAGAATCCCTTCTATGTGCATTTCTGATGAGGAATGAAGACTGTCTTTCACATCAACAAATGACAATGTCTGCAGTGGCAAGCTTGTTTCTTGTCAGGGAATCGGAACAGTCTCTAGGTGATTTTGCAAAGCATGGATCCAAGCCACTGAACTTCTGTGAAGATAGCAGAGATCAGTCCTTCTTTTCAGGAACGAATAATGGAAAGTAAATAATGCATACTTGCATTTGGTGAACATTTGGAATTCTTGAGAAACTTTTGCTTGTTTCTCTCTCTTTTGATCGTATTCAAAATTCCCCCAGTGGTATCAGTTGCAGTGCTACCCACTCTGTCTCACTTGTAAAATCAATAACACATGTTACGTATACTGAGAACTTTGTAATCCCTCTAGTTTCTCTCTCTCTCTCTCTCTCCCATACAGTTTGGACTCTTTCTACAAGTGCCTTTTATTCTTTAAGCACCATTAGTCTTTTCTCTTATTACTTCAGCTTAGTTTATTTCATGATACCATTTCTATTCCTGTCTCAGAAGTCTTCTAGAATATTCCTCACTCCTTCCTCAGTGACCAATTCCTGTGTCTGAAAACAGCCTCTCCTTAGGGAAAAGGTTTCACTTGTCCTCTTGCTGATAGCTTTTCATCTGTCACCTGGTGCAAGTAAGAATTGCATTTGACCAAAATTTTTGGAAAGTACTATTCCCTCTTTAGCAGCCTCTTTAGCAAGTGCTATATGAAAACTGTTTTGGTTTAGATTAGATATACAAGGGGAATCTCATTGCCTATGCAATAAATGTTATGTTTCTGCTAAAAACAAACAGCTGTTGATAACAGACAGATACTGGGCCTTCATGTGGCTCCTATCCAAAGCAAAGGTATGTTCAAAGCTGCCACACCAAGTCAACAACCATCTAGTAAAATATTTACCTCCTTTCAGCTGTGCTTTCTTAAGACATAGCTACTTATGCCTTCAAAACCTGTATTTCCATCAAAGTTAGCTGTATGTTTCATAGAATGAGGAAAAAAAACAAAAACAACAAAACCACAACTGTTTCAATACAGCTTTACAAACAGTAGATACCAAGACCCCTCCTCCTTTTTTTAATCTGTAATACTTTCTACAAGTCATTGGTGCCAGTCCTGTCTTTGCACTCTTTATATCTCTGGAGAGGTTATTTTTACAAGTGCTTTCAGTAGACATGGCAGCAACTGTTAAAGTACATTTTTCTCACAGGTAAATAAATGTTTACCTGTGAGAAATGAAGTCCAGCATTTCTGAGCTGGGAGAGTCTTGTGTGCTAATAATAAGAGTCGCAAAAAAAGTGCTCAATCTCTGAAATAATTTCAGATCAAGGTTGAACATACTAAGCACCGTAACACTGTATGTAAACAACAGTATTTGAGTTGGATCTGGATCAAAGCTCTTTTTTTTGGTATGTTTTAAATGGCTAAAGAATGAACAGGTCAGTGACTAGAGACTGACATTCATTTTAGTCATTTCATGTCTGTGTGATTAGCAGCAGTTCTCTTTCTAGACTTCATGTGGAGCTACCCAACTGTAGGGCCTGCAGTTCTGCAGCTGAGTTTTTAGGAAAGCAAAAGACTATTCAGCAATATTATTCTAGGGATTCATTTGAATGAGAATATACTTTAAAGTAAGCCAAAGTACTTGTTCAAAACTCCCAGGTGATCTTTTGCTGCACTGAGGAACTGACTTTATTTCTGCCTTTTCTTTGTCTCTTGGCTGACTGCTGATGCAAGATATTTTACTTCTTACTCAATGCTTTAGTTTCTTCTGGGAAATTTTTCTGACGTTGTTTCTGGAAGTAGAAATAAGAAATTGCTTGCAATTCATTCACTACTTTGTATGCTGAGGAATTTGAATAGATGACAATTGTAGACCTTGCATTGTCTGAATTGACTAGCATGTTTTGCTGTGTGGAAGGAGCTTTCCTGTAGTCTTCCACTTGTTACAGAATAGATGGTAATGGCACATGCTTGGGTGCAGCTAATCAGGGAGGAATTATTCTCCTGTGTGCGTGGAGACTTCTACCTCTGTGGCTGCTAGCAGTTTGCAAACTGCCTTGATCTGAGGTATTTGTGCATTGCAGCCTCCCACTGTTGAATTTTAGGACAAGGCTGTCAGCAGGATGGAAGCTGTGAAAGTCACATAGCACCTATAGCAAGCCTCTGGGTAAAGTCACACAGAGTCAGCAGTGAAACCAGGATGATGACCTGTGGTAATGTGTGAAACCTACAGGTAAAGCTTCATGCACTGATTTCTGTTTCCCTGTTAAAAAGGAAAAAGAAATAGTACATGTCATAGGTTAAACTGCGCAAAGCAACTCAATTGCAAAGTAATGATCATTTTTGTGGGCTCTCTAAGCTGTTTTGGCATTAGCCTACGCTTCTTCCAGTCAAATACCAGGACCACCAGAGCACTGATCTGAAGATCTGTTCTTTCACTGTGTTTTTTCCTTCTCAGCTTTTTCTTTCTTAAAATTACAAACAGAGGGGAAAAAATGCCAAACAAACAAAACCCATATGGTCTTGTTGGCTCTTTTTCTGAGGCAAGCTTGGCATACCTTCTACCTTTGAGGAATCTACGCATCTTGTATAAGTCTGAGCTATGGATTTCTTTTATCTGCAGTGGTATTGTAACCTGTTGGCACTAAACATAGATCCTAACAATCAGTTTATCTTTGGTTATGTAGGAAAAAAAAATAGCCCCTCCTGCATTAGAAGCACTGATGTTGACAGTAAGCACGAAGAAATTATTTTAATGCAAAGATTTTGTTAAAAAACTTAACCAAACCAGTTTATCTTCTTTAGCCAGTTCATTCTCTGTTAGTGGGGAGCGTAAAGAACCTAGTTAGTATCCCAAAAACTTGCCTGCTGTCATTTGAAAAAGCAAACTGCTCCGCAGCAGTTATCAAACCTCTAGAGCGCTCTGTTCTAAAGTAAATAAGATATTCTGGCTTTGATTAGCAGATATAGATAAGGTCACAAGTCACGATAGAAGTGATGAAGAGATGGCTTTGAATGGATTTTCTTTCACTGGTGCGGTTTCACACAAGTTTTCAGAAAGGAGAAAAGAGGTATACTTTAGGTCAAATGTAGCTACTAGATTGTAATCCAGTGGGAAATGCCACTGATGGATCTCGTATTTCTTTATATGTGTATTCTGTGCTTCAAACAAATCCTGAAGATAGATTTGGCTTTCTAAAGGGAAGTGTAGAGATCTGAAGGCTGATTTACAGGGCAACCATAAAATACTTGGGCTTTGGGGATTTTAAGTAGGCTCACTGTTGTTCAAAGATTCTTACCTAATGATGGTGATGCCTTACATGGAAAAGAAATAGCCTATTAAAAATGTGACTCATAGCAATCTATGAAATATTCACATTTTTTTAGAAGAGTTGCTGTTCATCACCTTTCAAAGAGGAGATCACCAGTAGGAAGTAGAAGAAAATACTCTGGAGGTCTGATGTTTTGATTAACTTATGTCTGTGAGATTCCATGTATCTGTGTATTTTTTTTTAAATCAGAGTACACTGAAGGAATTATGCTATTTACAGCACATGCCTACTTGCATGGAGCTTTCACTTAAGTCTGTTTGATTTTTAAGTACAGTTTTGTACTTGTCATTACTGACTCTCCTCAACGTAACTGCTGGGATGTGAGAAAAAAGATAAGTTGTTTTGAAGTCAGTTATTTAAACTGCATTCTTCCCATAGGATTCAGAAGCTCAGAATATTCATAAGTTTAATGCAGGTAAGATATATTGGGCACAGTGTGCTGTTACAATGCTGTACTGATTACTGTAAGTAACAATGTGGAGCAGAAGAAAGGATAGCAAGGAGTGTGGAAAACATTCAGTTATTCAAAAGAAACTTGTGGTAAGTTCTGGTCACGCAGTAAAAGGCTGGTAATGGACCTAGTAATGGAAATACCTTTTTAAGTTCCATATCTGGTTGAGTGTCCATGATTGGTCGCTGCAGCCTCTTGTTAGTATAGTCTCTAGCTGAAGTAGAGTGAAAATAATTCCATTGTATGTAACTTCTCCTATTTCCACTCCTTCAGCTTTATTGTAAGCGTGTTGCATTCAAGAATGGCTTTTTTTTTTAGGAACTGTGTACTGCTTAGGTTTCTTGTGAGCCAGAAGTGGGTGCAGGTGGCTTTCTTTGTGTTCTTTTTTCTTTATGACACATTTTAGTTTTTTTTAGTATACTGCATAGACTTACACCTTCAGATTAATTTCCAGCAGAGTATTAGATGTTGAGATCTCTCTCTTATTGTGGGCTGCTTCTTACTCTCTTTACATTTCAACAGTGTCTATGTATGAGGGTGCAGTTCTATGCCCTTACTCCTCTTGTAAGGTGACAAGTCAGGAGGTGCTTTGTTCCTCCTTGTGTTATTCATGATTTCTGAGCTAATACACAAGGAAGCTGAAAATAACAATACTTAAATACGTGGAAAGTTTTTACCACATTAAATCCAGCATAAGAAGAAAATCAAGTCTTAGAAATTTAGCATGAGTGTATTTATTTCTAACTTGAGTGATGAGAGCATGGTTTGGACAAACTCTTGCCATGCTCATGCATTGCTCTTTTTATGTATCAGAAAGGAAGCCTGGAAAGACAGTTTATAAGAAAAGTGAGATTATTCAAGTCTGAAAAAGGAAGATGGTATTTGGTAAAATGATTCGAGGAGCAGTTCTAGGAGAGAAAAAATTACTGAATATAGTAATTTTTTACCCTACTATTGTGGACTAATTTCAGTCTTTATGCATAAATTTTAGTGGTTCATTCTTCATATCATTTACCTCACAGCTTTTCAGTCACTGAAGTTGATTTCACTATCATGGGATAACATTCTCAGTTCACTTCACTTGCTCCCAAATACTCACACGGTTCCACACTGCCTTACAGATAAACAGCAAACTGTATGTTTCATTATATCTCTTCCACGCTTCATGCTATACTGGTTTCATTGAATTGACTTGCACAGTACTTGTACCTGCTGCTGTAGGTAAGCCCATAGTACTCAGAATTTCACATTTCAGACCTTAGACTTTCTCTGATGTACTTACTGGAACAAAAATAGTGAATAGTGAAGTTTTGAAGTGAATAAGCATTCTGTGTGTGTATATATATATATTTAATAAAAAAAAGAGGAGGCACCTGCTCCTAGGTTTGAGAATGGGTTCATAGTTTGCTTACTTAAAGAGAGAAAATGAACAGTTCTATTTTAGAAGATCTGATACGCTCGAAGAGACTATTGGAACTGTAATGAAAAGCTCAAACATCTGTCAGAAGATGGGAGATAGTACCTGTGAAAATGGACAAACAACAGAGCTTGCATGGGACAAAACTTCTCCAGCTCTCTTATCGAAGGTCATAGGTTGTTGTTGAACCCCTTTTGCAGTGTCCTACCTTGTAACATGAATGAGAGAACAAATAATGTCAGGAGCTGCTGCAACAATTACTTATTTCCTTCTCTGTAGTTCCAAGCTTTTGTGTTTGTTTTATTTTTCATTGTTTCCTTTCTTTAGTATTTGAATACATGAACTTGTTCCATTGATAAACCCTTGAATTTGGAAAATATCCTGTGTTGTAGGTTAGGACGCCCTAATTTGTCGCTGACAAAATTTTAAGTGTAAAGGAGAAATCATTCCTTGAATTTTGTAATAAGGGAAATGTTGTGGGCTACTACTGATGATAGCTTATTTTAGGAAATTATGACTGGAAAGAGTCTATAAATTGACAAAATTCTTCCACGGGTTGATGTAATGATGGCAATTAAAGTTGCCGCGTTGTCAAAAATGAAATGGCTGACATGATGCGTACCTACACTCATATGACTCCTTTTAAATCTCTTTTCAAATCTCATAAAAATTTTGATGCTTAGTGGTGTGTTGTGTATGCTTAGTTGTGCATGTGTAGGAAGGAGAGGGGTGGGAATGATGCTTAGCTCTTCTGGAATTTTGGTACAGTGATTCTGAAGTAGCTCTTGGTGCTTCCTGATGATGTCCAAGTGTTGGTGTCACCACATTGGGTCTTATGCAAGCTCTAACAAATGCTGTTGTTCCCTGCTCCCCAACTTGTTTGGACCTTCTCAGGTGGGGCAAGCAGCCACTGACAGCTCCCTCTTTGGCAAGTGATGGAGGAGAATCATCTTGAGTGATTTTCTGTTGTTCTGCTTCACCAGGCCTGCTCCTCTAGGTAGAGAGGAAGAGCACATTCTTCCTGACTGCAAGAAGGGACAAGTTTACTTCCCAAAATATTGTCAAGCAATCAAATTATTCTGCTGGATCAGTGTTTCTATTGACTTAATATGTTTAGGGGACTTATTTTTAACAACATGAATGACTGAATAGCTTTCAAAACTACTGAACAACTGCACCAAAGAAGTCTGTTGACGAACACTGATGTATTTTGCTTTACAGTTATGTCAGTGACTGTTCCTTGTCCATGGCTTGCTCTGGTTATATGATTAGAAGGCTACTGGCTGATAGTTTAGTGCCTTTTCAGAGTTATTTGGTCTCTGATCAAACTCACATCTGAGGAAAAACACCCAAAAATAAAAACGCTTTTTTTTCTCTAAAACACTTTATCTTCTACGAATGAAATGAGTCTGTTCTCAGTAGATGTAGTAGTCTGTTTGCAGTAGATGTTCTGAATTTTTTTCTATGGAAAATATTGCTGGAATACATTTTTTTTCCTACTGGACGTGTTTTTCTTGAATATCTGAAGGAGATTTATTTCTATGTGGGCATTTTGTTCAAGGCAGGTGGATCGGATTCTGTCACGGGTTCTGGGATCTAGGTGAAGTTTCCAATGTGGTTCCACTCACTGGTTGAGCTGTCTCACCATGGTTTCTTCTGTGCCTGAATAAAACATGCTCCAGAGTGACCCAAGATAACTGGGCAGCTGTAGTCTTTTCAGTGAGTTCAACCCATGCAGGTAATTTAAGTCAAATAGCCACATTTCCCTTGGGATGTAAACTTGGAATATGCATTTTCTTCAGTAAACTCCTGATCACTGATGTGCATATGTGTATGTACCATGTCTCTGCATATGTCTTTATCAAATATGTAAGAACTACACAAACATACTGGTTTGTAGTCTCAGCAGAATTACTTAAAAATGGAAGAGCTGGGGATTTTTTTTCTGTTTGCCATTGATGGGTGCTTTCAAAAGAATGCCGTGTTCTAGTAAAATCTTAGCAGTGGTTTTTCCATATGCATGCACATAATTAACTTAATCTATTCCCTGTTCTCCTCAGCTGACTCTGTTGCCTCCTTCCAGTTAGGAAATTTGGTGTTCTCCAAAGCCCAGATAGGGGTTATCAATCATGTTCAATATTAGGTTACTCGCAGAAGTGAGTCATTACCTTTAATGTATAATAACTGTGCCATGAAGATAATATAATAAAATCCAAGAAATGCAATTTAGAAAGGCTTCCTGCTCAAGCTTTAATAAATAAATAAATAAAAATGTTATAATCTTATCCTTAGGGTCACAGAAAATCTTGTTTATTTTATTCCTTCTACTTTGTCTGCCCCTTTTGGGGCTTCTTGCAGAGTAATACATCATCTGCCTGGATGGCCTCTACGTGTAGGTCTGCTACATTCAACTATTTCTATAGAAACATCCAAGTGGTATAGCTTGTAGTATAGCTGCTGCAGCACAGAGAGCGGCTGTGTTGGACTGATTGTAACAGTCCTGCTAACATCTTAAGATTAAGATTAATTACAGGGAACAGGACTGTACTAGACTTTTGATATGGGTTTGAAATAAATCTGACATTAGGTTACAAATGGTACCCAAATGGAGATACTGGAAACATGGAAAAATAAGAAAGCCTTTTGTGTTTAGACCTATCCCTAGGGAACCAAATGGTTGTTTTTTTTGGAGTGACTTCAGCGGGAGGGAGGGGCAGGGTGCAGAGCTGCTGTTTACTGCTTTTGTACCTTTTCCTTTGGCTTTGTGCTCTAGCACTGACACATTACTGGATCTGGCTGTCCCACCAGAAGGGAGCAAGACAGCGTCAACTTTAGGAGGTAGAAGAATAAGGAGTTTTGAGGCAAAGGAAATTTCTCACAGACATCTATGCCTTGGGAAGGGCAGTGTAGCCCTGTCATTTCTATTAGTCTTTTATGGGAATTTTCTAGCTGTGAATGGATTTCTCAGGAATAGTTGAATGCAGTGGTTCGAAAAACATTTTTTTAAAGTAACAGTGACAATGACGGTTGCTCTGCAGTTTTAGACTTTAATAATGTTTTTTCACTCCTGCAGATCTTGCTGGGAGGTGTCCCTGAATGAGGTGATTATTCCTAATTTTTCAGCACTTTGGAGAAATATTCTTGCTCATTTGCTAAACTGTTCTCTTTGGTTGCTTTACTGACATTTACATTTTTGTAATATTGGATAAACTTTTAATTTTATTTTGCTGTTTCTTCCTATCTTGGTTATCTCCCTGCTATGTTGCATACCATTCTAGTTACTATATTCCAAATATGAGCAAAGGCACTCTAATAAATTGATAAATGTACTTTTCCATCGGTAGGATTTCAATACAGATATGGTTTCCATAAACTGGTCTCTCCAGAATTAAAAATTAGTCTCCAGTTAGCATGTATATCATTGCTGTGATATATTTTGATGTTAAGCTTCTAATGGAAATCTTTTATGTTGGAGTCTACTTCTTCCTGTTCTTGCCTTCAAGCGTACGTATATTGAGAGCAAAGCAACCTTTTTAGATAATGATGACCATTTTTTGGACTTATTCTTTCATTCCGTTTAGGTTCCTACTTACAAATGAACAGCCATGCAAAGTGACAAGATCAGTCAACTAAACTGTAGACCCTTTAGATCTAAAATTTTAACTGAGAAGTTAATTTACTTTTTGCTCCTCCATATTCCTAGTGAAAGTTATGATGAAAGTTTGGGATGAAAATCTAAGCAAGAAACATAGTACTACTGGTAAAACTTGGTTGAAGACGTTACTTACTCCATGGAAGGACAGCAGAAAGCCTGACAGCTAACCAAGGTTCTGAGCCATTCCCAAATTGTACCATACAACCTGACTGAAGCCTACAAAGGGACCAGAGGAAGGGAAGGTCCCACTGGGAAGGAGTAGGCTGGTGGTAAAGCTTCTGATGGTGTCTTGCAATGCAGCTCGCTTAATAGGTGTCTTGAAATTTGGTAGTTCAGCAGAAAATATTAGGAATTATCTTCTTCAACTGTTTTATCTCAGGACATTTCTTCGTGTAAATAGTTTTTTTAAAAAAACACCACTACCTGAATTTGGATTCTCTGTGGGAAATGCCTCTCTCTCGCAGAGTTCTGATAAAACAGGTGGATGAATATATGGAAATCTCCCCCGTTCCTTTGCTGAATTTCTTCCCACTATCACACACAAAACTTGAAATGAACTTGGTCCTGTTTTCATAATATTAGAGTGGTGGTGTCTCTGGACACTGAAATAATTCAGTAAAAGTTCTCGCTGCTTAAGTGTAACTTCAATTTCAGAACAGAATCTGTATCAGTTTTCAGAAATCCTATCTGGAATTCCTAAGCACGATTGTTCTTTCTGGAAATGCTTAAAAATCAGTCCAGTCAGGTACAAGACACTCTTTCAAGTTACTTTTCTACCGATCTTTGTTGACCAGCATAGGTCAGAATTTGAACCCCTGAATAGCAAATACAAGTCAACACAGTGATTACTCTGTGGAGTAATAATCCTGATAAAGCACTGTAGAATAAATCCTGAAAGAAAATCCAAGTCAGTTTGCTGTAGAAAAATACAAAGTAGATTTGTCAAATTATATCTATTATGAATCAGTGTCTTGGCTTGAATTAGTAAGAGAAAATTATCTAGAAACTACTAGTTGGATGACACTTGTTGATGCAATGTCAAATTTGGTCTATTAAGTATCTTTTTCCTAATGTGTGTGTCTACTGCTCATCAGTACCAGTTAAATGTTTCTTATTTTTATAGCCTGAAAAAAAATTATCTGAAATTCCAAGGACCAAATGTTGCTTCTTATTGCAATAGAGCAAACGTTGCAAAAATGAGAGAGTGACTTTACTGCTTATGTATACTTTTGTGGCTAGCTGTATAACTGGAAGTTTTATCTGACTAAGAGCAATAGTGTTTGGAAAGATGTGCCTGTGAGAAGAGCCTCTGGTTCAATCCTGACTCAATACTGGGCGGATGTGGGGAGACTGAGGTTAGAGACACAAGTCAAGATAGCTCTATCTTGCAGCAAAGTAAATAAGGCAGTGAGTAAGTCCATATTTCATTTAAAGATGTTCTAATATTTAAGTGTGTGTTTATGTTCACTGATTTTGTACTGAAATCATGACACTATAGCCTTAGCTGCAAGTTGTTTCAGTGTTTGTCTTGTCCTTTGCTGTAAGTCAGAGATGACGAGGCCATCCTGTGTATCCTGCAGCTGTTTGAACTAGCACTAATTTATCTGGTGTTTCCCTGCCCTATCCTTAAGATGTTTGTTTTTATTTTTTACCTTTTGTGTTAAATTATCAACCAACTTGAGCTCATCTTTCTGAGAAGTCTCTTCATAACTGTGTAGGTGTTCTAAGGGGTGGCTGTTACTCAGAGCCATGATGGGCAGCTTGAATGGCACAAGGAATGAGAAGCAAAAAGCCTTCTGTGAAGCTGTGAGTTGGTGGGAGGTGTTGTGAAGAAGTCTGATCTAAAAGCAAAGCGTGTGTCTTACTGCATCCTGATTTCTGGCTCATAGCATTTTTCTGTGGTGCTATTCTCTAAGCCATGAATTCTCCAAGGGAACTGAATGTAATCACGGATAGCAAATGATTATTAGCACTCCAATTTAGGATTCTTATCTCTGACTTCATTACTCCTGTTTTGAGAGAGAAATTGTGAGTAAGATATATTGTCAAAATACCTTTGAATTGTGCATAGTGGTAACTGACAATCTTTGCTATACTGGTAACAGTTTTAGCAATGACTTTAATTAGGGCTAGGAAAGGGGATGGGTGTGATAGGTTTAGATCTTAAATCATTAGTAAAAAGATTGAAGGTACTTGTTTTTTTGTTGAAAAAATGCCACTCAGGAGATTTTGGCATTTTATGTGTTAGAAGAGAATTTGCCCATTACAGCTTGAAAATTGGTCTGTAGTGTTTTTAGTTATTAAAGCTAGAGTAGCACGTTAAAAAATGGCATTTAATGCAAACCCTGTACTTAATTTACCTTAAAGGGACATATGTCTCTTGTTTTCTTCAGGCAATAGGCTATCATTTTAAAACTGCATAAAACTCCATGTGGATAGTGTGCCATTTCTGTGGTATTTTGCTCACTGTTTATAAATCCACAGTACAAAACCAAGACTCAAGTAAAACCAGATAGCCTTTGTGTTCATGCATATGTGTCTGAGGTTTTGTGGTTTCCTCTGAAATGGAAACTGGACGTAGAAGTGTACGTTCTGCTTCTGTAACTTGGCAGTAGGGTGTCAGACAGGAGGGCCTGTGAAACTGGGAAACAAACTTTTTCCTCTGGAGGAAGAGTAGATCTAAGTTTCTTGCTCTTTTATTCTTTTAATAGCATTCTGTGTTATTATTTTTTTTGTATTATGACAATTCTAAATTCTGTTGTCTGTTTACTGTGGCTGAAACTTCAAGCAAAGACAGAGAACTGGTAAATGTCCATCTCTTGAGTGTTCTCAAACTGTTTGGGATTGTGATAGAACTAAAGCGACCCTGAAAATCTCAGTGTTAGTCACTTACTCTTACACTTTCACTTTGGACTCTCAGTGGAACTGAAATGTCTTGAGCAAAGCTGGTTTTGTTTCATAGTTCACCTTTGTAAAACTATATCTTAGTTTCTTTTGAGATTGCTTGTGGTAGTTTGGCAGTGCTAGTTAAGATCTGCACTAGGGCGAGTGAGAACAGAGGCAGCAGTAATGTCAAGAGATGTGGGTACAGAATAATCTAAGGTAGCCAAAGAAATGTTTAGCTGAAGTAGCTGCCTGATTTTTATTTTAGGTATCTGTGACTAGATTTCAGTCAAATGTACACACACAAATTGGTTCTACACTGAGTTGATTATTTTGATTCAGGTCTATGTAATGCATTAGTTCACTGTCGTAAGATCGCAGGAGATCTTAAACATGTAATATGCTTAATGTGTCAGGGTATTCTTAATACGTACATTCTTATTTTATGCCTTTGCTTTTCTTAGCTTGAAATTTGACAGTGGTTCCTAAACTGTGGGCTCACAGCATGCTTGTTAGTGGTTTGAGGGGAGCAGTATGATTCTGTGGCACTGTTTCCAGCTGCCATTCTTATTAAGAGAAAGCCACAAACAGGACACACTTGTCTAATGTCAGTCTCTGCCTCCCATCATCACTGGGCCATTAGAAAATTATGACTTGGTGAGAGAGAGACTTTACGCAGTGGGAACTGGTAGGGCTTCTGCCTTCGTGATTCTTCTGGTAAGCCATGAACTGTCCGGTGAAAGCCTTTCTGGAAACTCTGAATTGCTGAATTTTGTTTCTTATGACATGGAGGTTAAAAAAAAAAAAAAAAAAAAAGAAATTCCTGTGGATTTCACCACGAGATTTATTTGAGCTGTTAACTGCTGTGATGAAGGTGATCCCTGAAGTCTTCAGCACAAGGTTGGTAACAGATGACTTTGTCTGGATGTTATATTGGATCTGTTACAAGCAAACAATGTATGACTTGAACAAATCATATTTGTCTAGGATTTTTGTACTGTAGTAGTGGAAATACTTTTACACAGTCCTTCATCTGATTATTTAATAAGGATAGGTGCACTGGAATTATGTGCAGCACACCCACTAGCACGCAGCACAAAAATGTAACAATTTAATGGCTTAAATTCATCTAATTATATCTAGATTTTCATTTGTCTATTGACAGAAAAGTTTTTGACTGGGGAACAAGAAGAGAGACTTGTGCATTTAATAACACTTTTAGTAAAGCTCTGTTGTTCTGTTGTACTGAGTAAACTGCTTCTGTAGGACAGGAAGTTGAATGGGGCTGTTCTCTCAGTGTTTCTCAGTGGTTACCATCTTAAATTGCTCATTGAAGAAATCTGGGCTGTTATAGGCACTGATTTGGCTTTTCTTCACGTTTTAAAGTGATAAAGAAATGTTTCAGGTGCGTTTTTATCAGAGAGCTCGCTTTTACTTTTTAGGGGATTTAGTGGGATAGTGCTTAATGCTTCTGCTGTTCTAGGTACTCAGTGTATCGAGGTGAGCTCTAGCTCATTTGTCTGAATTAAAGGAATCTTGATGTGTCACTGCTTGTAATCTGAGCCAAGATCAACCTTAATTGTATTTACTGATGTAGACCCGAAATTGAAGCATGCCAACAAGGATAGTCTCAATATAGCAGACAGCTGGAGGAGTAAATGTAAGATGAAAGGTAATACTGGGATGTGTGTGATAGTGTTCCTTAATCAGCAGCAGTGTAATGCCTTCAGAGATTCTGTACTGTGAGAGGTCTTCAGCAGGATATAAGACTCAGTTCCCTTTCGCGAGCAGATGTAGACGTGGTAAGATACCTCCCCCTCCCCCTACTCCCTTTTTTTTCTTTTAATTGATCAAATGAAAGTGAGGAGTGGTGAGAACTTGGAATTTTTCCCCTAACTCCCTACCATTTTTAAAGGTGTGCTATTGTTATAGCTGGAACACAGAAGTTGCCCTCTAAATCTGTTCCTTTTCAGTCAGGGTGAAAGGCAAGTGTCAGGTAATTAAAACAATTAACAAGTGTCATTCTCTTGCAGTAGTTCAATAAAAAAATTAATGCTCTCTTCCCTGAGAAAAGCGAAGAGGTCTTCTGATAGTAATAAGAACAAATTATTTTCTTATGAGATGAAACTTGGTAGGATATTTATGGTACCAATTGCATATTTCTTTTAGAAAAGTATTGTTTTCTTAGTTCACATGACGAGTCCAAGGGAGAACAGCAGGACAGTATTTGTGAGCCAGGCAAACAGCATTTGTTTGTTGAATTTGTAGCAGAAATACTTAAAGCTCGAGTAGAAATAGAGTATCAGATCTTGTTATGGGTTCATCAGAGTCTTTTTGTACATGATAAAGCAAAGCTTGGAGCAAAAGATGGAAAGTATTATGGGCTGTGGAATGAATATATGCTTAGGTAGGAACCAAAATGTGATTTGATCTTGTAGCCTTTCTTTTCTATTATTATTTTGATTCTTAGTCTTGCATTCAGGGAAATAAGTGAGGCTTCCTGCGGGCTATTCATCACCTTTAATTTTCCATTAACATTGCTCAGTCTCCTGGAGTCACTGTTTTTGTTTCACATACCAAAGGAAGTGATATCAAATCCTGTTATGGTGTACTTTTTTCATTTTAAGTAAACTTTTGGGAGGATCGGTGAAAAGAGATAAAAATTAATATCAATTTTCACCTCAAACTTTCAAAATAAAATTGTATCTTAAGGTGAAATAAGTAGAGAGAGAGAACATTGTTCATCTTTAGGTATTAAAGACCTGATCCAACAAATGAATGAGGTATTGGGACAGGCTGTCCGTGGAAGTGGTGGAGTCAACATCCCTGGAAGATTTCAAGTGAAGGGTAGATGTGGCACTGAGGGACCTGGATTAGTGGGCATGATGGTGATGGGTGGACTAGATGATCTTAGTGGTCTTTGCCAGCCTAAATGAATCAACGATTCTATGAAATATTTATATGATCACATAGCAGTGCTCACATGGAGTACACTTGCTATTAGTGAGTGGGCAACCAACCTCACTATGTAAGATTGTGTAGGTACTCACCAGTCTTTAAACTGTCCATTACATAAGAAGTCCTATGTTTTTGTAGCATGAGACAGCAGCTTGTTCATGCACACTTCTGTCGTTGGGGGACTACTGATTTAATTCACCACCTCTCTATACAGTCAGAAGTACCAAGTGATGTTTGAGTGAACTTTCCGTGGGACAGAGCCATCATCAGAATGAACTTGCTGTGGGAAGTGGCCACACAACTTCCACAAGAAAATTATTTTCTGGAATCTGTGGTACAACATCTGAGGAAAATGAGACCAAGTACTATAGAATCAGACCTGTTGTCAGGATATTCAGCTGTGTTTATTACAAACATAAGTTCAACTTGCCTAGCCTGAGCAAGGCAGAATGCATACTACCAGACATCAGAGAAAGATTCTCATTTTTGAGCCATTTTGTATGAAGAGAATAACAACTTCTCCCTCAGTGAGCAACACATTATTTTGATTGTTTTGATCATTGGCATTAATGTGAATTTTATCACTGGCTTGGATTGCAATGTCCTTTTGAAAATCTCATTCTTGAGAGAAGGACAGCAGCCGAGATTTCTCTCTAGCTCTGGTCACTTTTGCACTGTTCTTGTGATGCATCACTGTGAGCTAAGTTTAAGTGACTACTTACAAAGAGTTTACAACCGCTTTTCTTGAGGTGATGTGCTAGTAAGGATACCTAAAACATAGAATAATTTCTTCTACAGCCTGTTCAGATACAATATTATTTGAGACATGCTTAACATACGACATGCGCATACGACAAAGTAGTTCTGTACTTGTTTCCCTCAGAGCTCCTTCTATTTGCTGCCTTTGATCTCTCTTAATGTTTTGTGCAATACCTGCGTTAGAGGAAGGCATTTATTTGTGAATTAAATTCTGCTTCTCATTACTGAGATTCTCTTCAAATTTTCACCTGATAAATGCAGCCTAAGAAGATCCAGTCTCATACCCATTTGAGTTCTGACCTGCATATCATAAGCTTGTTGTTAATGGTTATTCTGCATTGGGACAGCAGTGATTCCCAAACATTGACAATTTTGTCAAGTGTCACAGAGCCAGACCAGAATATATGAAGCATAAATGTAGGCCCAGTTTTAAAGGAGCTATGGATGAATGGTGAGATGTTTGCAGAGGGATGGCTGGGATGAAATCACAGCTTGGTGAACTTGTTGAATTTCCCTATGATTTTGCTTCTTAGTGTTGTTCTGCAGCTAGGGCGAGATGCCTTGTCTCCTGAAGCCGAGGCATGTTCGTAGGTGGCTGGGATGTGTTCTACGTGCAAGAGGGAATAGATCCTCTGGCCTTCACAGTACTGCTTGCAAAGTTCTTGCCTCAACTCTGAGTTGATAGCAATTTGCTACTGTTTCCTAGAGTAGAAGTCTTTTCCCAGTTAAGTTTACAGGAAGAAAGGTGGGAGACTGGCTTTCAGTTAACAACTCTCCCCCATAAAAAAAGGCAAGCAAATCTACAAACAATGCAGCAGTAACAAGAACAAAACAAAACCCAAACCAGCTAATCTTTCTGTTTCTGTGCCTGTTTTGTCACCCGCTTCAGAGGCAGTCGGTAGCTGTTCAGCTTTCATAGGGGAAAAACAAAAAGAACACGAACCAACCAACCACCACCCCCGGAAAAAAAAGAAATAACCCTCCTTTTTTTGGTCATACGCCAGGCATAACAACCAGCCTTGAAAGCAGCTTGACAACAAGGACCGAGGGTTTTTCTTCTTTCCCACTCTCACACACAGCACTTTGAGGTTTCTTTACTATAATGTCTTTTGTATTTTGTAAGATAATTACTATACTAACTTTTTTTTGTAAAGAAAAAAAAAACAACAAAAAAAGGAATATTGACACAGTGGCTCCTTTTAAAAGGAGTACAAGGAGCAAGAAGACTTCCTTTTTGTGCCTGAGAGCACTCCTATTAGCCTGCCTCTCTGCCCACTCAGGGAGCACAAATTAAAGAACATCCACCAGGCTCCATACGCCCCTCCTAAGACCTCTCTTGTGACCTCCTGCAAAGCAGTTCCCTCTTGAAAAGGAGCCTGATTGCCCTGCAGAAATTGCTCCCCAGAAATAACCTCATGTTTCCAAAGTCTGGTGCTAAGTTTCCACCACTGTGTAAGAGAACAGTGTGAAACAAATGAATTTCTAGTGATGAAGGACAGAGAACAGGCTGATGTGGCTTCATTTTTATCCGTGCTTCTCTCCCTTTTTCCCTCCCTCCGTCTTCCCAGATTTTTGCTGTCATTATCACCACATCCAGCTGGAATTTGTGAACAATTTGACTCTCAACCCACTGTGGTAGGTATTGCTGAAACCAAAAGGAACGATTTGAGAAAAGCTGCAGTATAAGAGGAGGCTGATTTGTGTATTTTTCTAGTGGGAACTATTTCTTCGCTGCTGCTTCTTTGTGTCCCCTTCCCTACTGCTCTTTTTTTTTTTGGCACCTAGATATCTGTCACCTTAAAGTGACAAACATGGACAGCAACCCTACTCCAGTAGAGCTTCATTAAAGCAATCTTCATGGCACTTTATGATTTCAGTGATAGACCTCCTTGACTAATTTTCCTTTTCAGAATTTCAGTGGAGCTGCAGCTGAACGTAGAAGTGGTGACCTACTTGGAAACACATTTTCTTCATCTCTGTATATACCAGAGGAGGTCTTCCTTTAAGTTCCTTTAACTTTGCCATATTATTTTAAGATTGCAACCTAATTCTGCAAATCCTGTCAATTAGTCATGTCTTGCCCTTGTGTGCTACCAGTGCATTTTAGCCAGCAGTAAATATGTGCTACTTCAAAGAAAGCAGGGCACTGGAGCAAATTGGCAAGAGAATGTGGTGTATTCATTGGGTAGACATATTAGATAGTTGTAAGAGTATGTTTTAATATTTGTTTTTATTTGTTTTAATATCTCACTTTTAAGTATGTAGGACTGTGTTTCAACTACTTTGCTAGTAAAGCAGCCACAGAGGCCAACTTGCTCTTGTTCCTCCAACTTTTCAGGCTAAGCATTCAAGGTTAACTGTATTCAGCTGTGGACATAGTGTGCCACCTGACCTTTTCTTTGGTTTTTTTTTTTTTTTGAGTATCTAAGCTCTGTGGAGGACCCAGTGTTGCTGGATATCGTGGTCTGCTCCTTAAAAGAGGGGAGCTCTGCAACAAAGTCCATAGGATGCAAGACCTTGGGTTACTTAACTGACAGTAGACTTTTCCTTAGGAAAGTTGTGCAGGCTGTTTATTTTTCACTTGAAGCTTCTCATCCTCATCATTCTCAGCACCATTCTGATGGCCCTGGTGCCACTTTGGAAAAAATGTGGGGGATAATAATGTTAACTTCCTGCTTTTTGTGGGCGTGCCATCTGTTTGTGAAGGCCTGAAAATGAGTTGAGCCTTGATTCTTACTGTTGCTGCAGGTGTCTTCTACTCTTCAAAGGTGCTCTTTCTGTTCAAATGTGACAAAATTAAAGGGCTTCTTCTGTAATGTGTTTGAAGTCAAATATACCATTGCATAGGGTTTTTTAGTTTCATACCCTTTCTTTCGTTCTGCAATGGCAGCATCAACATTCAATAGTTCATTTTTGCTGTGCTTTCCTTGAATTTCCAAGTAATTTCTCATTCAAGTATTAGCTAGGCTTCCTCTATTTCTAAGATCTGATAGGCAGAAGGTACACATTTTTGTAGTAGAGTACTGAGCATGTCTTCAGAATTCATTTGGGATATGGAAAGGCTAGCTTGCTTCTTATTTCTGCAAGGGCAGATCTCACTGAGTTTTAATGAAGCTGTACCAACGTACCCAGGGTGACATGACCTCCCTCTGCCATTGCATACTTGCCACAAAATATGAGACTTGACTGTTTACATCAGATGTGATTACCGATCTCTGTATCAGATTTGCATTGAAGTATGTCAATATTTATAAATAAGAGTGAGAACATGGAAAATCTGCTCTGTCAGTCAGTAGGGAGGTGCAGACAGAAAAAATTCTGATGTTGTCCAGGAAGTGTTTTGTATATCTGGAAGCTGATAAAGAAGATAGCAGAAATGGTTAGTTGCTGAGCAGAAACAGGGAAATGCTGATGAATCAGAAGTTTGATACTAGGCAGGAGTACAGATGAGTTTTTAGAGCTAGTTATTTACCTCTCTTCTCTCATTCCCTTGATGTTAAATTGAGGCTTGGTCTTAGTCTGATTTCTTCCATCATGTGGATTCCTACTTTGGCATTCTGCTTTGAGGGTGATCTAATCCTCTCATGACCTAAACTTTTCCTCTAATCTCTATCAGTACCGTAGCTATCTGAAACGTATGGATGTCCATCTTTTAGAAAGCTTTTGATATTAGGATCTAACAAGCCTGTATTCTGAAGGACATCAGCACTTGGTGGTATCCCTGCAGCACAGGAGTGCTGGCATACGTCCGTGTGGCCACGTGGCTCTCAGCCA
>JANHGO010000027.1:34283765-34301172 GCA_024606505.1 Aquila spilogaster | reverse complement strand
ATATCACTTAACCCCCCCCCCCCCCCCCCAATCTAACATTCTCTTCAAATTCTGCAGATAACTCATTTCATCAGATTAGCAGTGGCACAGAGACATTCTTTAGACTAGCAGGCCAGATTTTGGTGTCTGAAACTTTGTAGTGTTGGCAATGGCATTCACTGTGGAACTTGCTGCTCTGTAACTGGGGTTGCAAGCTCTGCTCTTCTGCACTTGTCCTCCAAGTGCATGTCTTGCATGGAGAAGTGTTGGATAGGCATTTTTGCTGGGTGCCTTATGGATACTGATTGCAGAAGCTCACTATCAGCAGGAGGCCGTGGAAGAAGAGATTTCAGAAAGGGTGTGTATTGCATCAGAAGACAAATAAGGTCAGAATTTCACTGTTGACTGAACTCCTTGGTCATTTGCATCAATGTGAATTTTATCACTGTCTTGGATTTGCTGTGTCCTCTTGGAAGTCCCATTCTTAAGGCAGAAGCACAGCAGCCTAGATTTGTCTCTGGCTCTGGTCACTTTTGTACTATTCTTGCGACACACAGCCATGAGCCCAGTTTTAACTGAGTAGTAAAACCGAGTTTACAGCTGTGTTGTTGAGTGGGTGATGTGCTAGCAAGAACGCCTAAAATATAGTCAAATTCGTTCCTTCTACAGCCTGTTCAGAGGCTCAGTGTTTGAGAAATATTTGGGGAAGAACTGGAGGGTACGTGACAAAGTAGTGCTGTACCTGTTTCCTTCAAAGCTCTTCCTTTTTTCCCCCTTGCCTCTGACCTGTCCTAGTATTTTGTGTAACAAAAGGAAGGCATTTCTTTGTGAATTAGAATTTTCTTTCTCATTACTGAGATTTTCTCTTTAAATTTTCATCTGGTGAATGCATCCTAAGAAGAATCAGTCTGATACCCAGTTGAGTCCTGGCCTGCACATCATAAGCTGGCTGTTACAGTTGTTCTGCATGGGGACAACAGTGCATTCCCAGATATTTATCATTTTGAGACAAGCTAAAGGGCCAGACCATAACATGTAAAGTAAAAATGTAGACACAATTTTAAAGGAGCTGTGGCCGAATACTGAGATGTATGCAGAATGGTGGCGGTGGGTATGAAATTGCAGCTTAACTAACTGTGGGAACCTTGTTGACTTTTCCCAATGACTTGACAGCTGCCTGTTGTCCCAGAGCTGGGGCAAGACCCCATCTCCTGAGGCTAAGGCACGTCCACAGGTGGCCAGGCTGTGTTCTGCATGTGGCAGAAAACAGATTCTGTGAACTCTTGGTGCTGCTTGCAAAGTACCTGCTTACCTCAAAGCTGATGGTAATTCACTGGTTCACTGTTGTTTCTTGAAGTGGAAGTCTTTTGCCCGTTAAGTTTATGACAAGAAACCTTGGAGGCTGGCTTTCAGTTAAATCCCCCACAAAATCCCACCATTTTACAGCTAACCTTTCTGTTTCAGAGGCACGTTTCTGTACCCATTCTTTCTCCTACTTGAGAAACCGTCAGTAGCTGCCAGATGCTAATAAAATTGTAAGGGATGGAGATACCGAAATAGCATCCCTTTGGTACAGCTATTGCGTTCCAGGCAGCCATAAATGCTATCTATCAGAGGCAGGGAGCCATTTCATTCTAGCACAGATGGTTTAGTGTAGCTGGAAGAGCAGGGGGGGAGAATAAACCCCACCTGAGGGCCAACAGGGGAATTGTGGGCATTGCAGCCTTGCAGTTGGGATATAGGATAGGGCAACATCAGAGAGATGCGACCTGTCACAAATAATGCACCTAGACATTAGGTGGGATTTACAGCTCTGTATTTGTCTGCCTGGGTATATGATGTTCAGTGTAAATAATGGGCTATTGAACTGCAGGAGACAATGTGTTGCTTGGCTGTGCTGCTTGCTCAGTTTTCATAGAAAAAGAAGAAAAACCAAACCCACCACTACCAAGAAACTCCTCTTTTTGGCCATGTGCCAGGCATAACAACTAGGCATGAAAGCAGCTTGGCACCAAGGACTAAGGATTTTTAGTCTCCCCTCAACCCGTGCATTTTGAGGTTTCTTTACTATAATGTCTTTTGTACTCAGTAAGATAATTACTATGCTAACCTTGTTAAAAAAGAAACAAAACAAAAAAGGAAAATTGACACAGTAACTCCTTTTAACAGGATTACGAGGAACAAGAACACTTCCTTTTTGTGCCTGAAAACACTTTTTAGCCTGCTTCTCTGCTCACTCAGGGAGGACAAACTAAAGAATGTCTACCAGGCTCCATGCACTCTTCCCAGATCTAATTCCTGAGATGTCTCTCGTGACCTCCTGTGAAGATGGCTCCCTGCTGAGAGAGAGCCTGATTGCTCTGCAGAAGTGGCTTCATGCTTCCAAAGTCAGGTGCTAAGTGTCCACCACTGCAGGAGAAGACAACTTAGAAACAAATGAGTTTTTAGTGTTGAGTGATAGAGACCAGACTGATGGCTTTCCCTTTTTATCCCCACTTCCCTTCCACCCTTTCCCTAAATCTTTGCTGCTGTTATCACCACATTGAGCTGGAATTTGTGAACAATTTGGCTGGCGCTCAGCCCACTGTGGTAGGTATTGCTGAAGCCAAGATGAATGACTTGAGAAAAGGTGCAATAAGAGGAGAGAGGCTGGTGTCCGTAGAGGTATTTTTCCAGTGGGACCTATTTCTCCTTTGTTTCTTTCTTGTGCCCTTTTCCATACTTCAATCATTTTTGGCACCTAGAGACCTATGTCTTTGAAGCCACATACAAACATGGACAGCCACTGTACTCCAGTAGCAATTCATCAAAGCCCTCTTCATGGTGCTTTTTACAATTCTATAGATAAAACTCCTCAATTAATTTTCCATTTCTGTTTCAGAACTTCAACTGAGCTGCAGCTGGGTATAGAGGTAGTGGTGTACTTGGCAACACTTTTCCTTCATCCTCTTATATACTAGAGCAAGTCTATCTTTATGTAACTTTGCCATATTTTATTTAGACTGCAACCTAACCCTGCAAATCCCATAAAACAGTCATGTCTTATTACCCTTTTGTACTACTGGGTGCTGCATTTTAGCTAGCGGTAACTATGTGGTACTGCTAAGAAAGCAGGGCAGTGGAGCAACTTGAGTATATGGATAAGTTCACAGACAAGGTGGACACATAGGCTGGTTGAAAGAGTATATTATTTAATTTTAACTTGTTTTTAAGTGTGTAGGGCTGTCTATCAAGTACTTAACTAGCAGAGCTACCATTATGGCCAAATAAACTCAACTTACTTTTCAAGCTAAGAGTTGGAGTTTTCATTGTATTCAGCAGTAGAAGTGGTGTGCCTTCTGACTTCCATCCTCTGTGTTTTGGGGTAGCTGAGCTCTGCTGGGGCCAAGGGCCCAGGGTTGCAGGTATCATGCTGCTCAGTAATAGAGGGGAGCTCTGCAAGTAAGCAGGGGGTATGTGAGAACTTGGGCTGCTGAGCTGGCAGCAAAAGTATCCCTTAGGAAAGTGATGCAGGTTGCTTCTTTCTGACTTGCAGTACCTCTTCTTTACCCTTCTCAGCACCGTTGAGGTTGCTGTGGTGCCACATTTGAAGAAACATGGGGGATAGCAATTTTAACTTCCTGCCTTTTCTGACCATGCCATCTGCCCATAAAGATCTGAAGATGAGTAGTATCTTGATTCTTAATGTTGCTATGGGTCACCCTTCTGTTCCTTAATGCTGCTCTTCCTGCTCTAGTGTGGCAAAGATGATAGGCTTAGGTTGTAATGCATCTGTGAGTGCAATGCTCATCTCCCTATAGCTAACTATGCCATTGTACACAGACAATTTCAGTTTTTAATTCCTATTCATCAGGTGTTCAGTGGTGGCCCAATATTCAGTAGCGTGTGTGGTGGTGTGGTTGGTGTTTTTTTTTTTTTTTTTTTTTTAGTACCTTGGATTCCCAGGTTAATTCCCATCTGAGTATTAGCTAGGCCTGCTCTGTTTCTAAAATCAGATAAGTTGGTGTAATTTGCTCAGCTGTAGGCAGTACTCAGTTGTAGGCTCTATATAAAGATGCTTATTAAACGCCATTTTTCCCCATTTCCAAATCTATACCACTGTGAAGTTGAATTGTTGAAGAGCTGCATATAGTCTGAGAAATGACACCCAAACTGTAGAAACAAAATATGTTAGAGATGTAGGCATTAGTACAGCATTTTTAATATGAGGTTATTGTGTCACTGTAAAAAGATAGAGTGGCTATTCTTTTCAGTTAATAACAGCCTCATATTAGGGGATTGTTACCCATATAATACTGTCTGTTCTTCAGAAGGTGTCTAGTCAGAAATGTATTAGCTGGGAGCTCTACATGTTGGTTGAAAGAATCTGACTTAGTCCTGCAGAATGCATGTGCATGTCTTTCTAATGGAGGGCTGAGTGGGTCCTCAGAATTGCTTTGGAGTGTGGGAAGGCTGGTTTGCTTTACATGTCTGTGGGGCAGGTCAATTAAAACTGAGTTTTAATTGGAGCCATACCAGCTTACCCAGGCAGGACCTCCCCCTGCTGCCCCATACTTACAATAAAAATGGGGGTTGGCTGTTTTACATCACGTGCAATTACCAATATCTATGTCAGATTTGCACCGAAGGGTGACAGTGTTTCTAAATCAGAGTGAGAACATGGAAAGATCTTCCTTGTCAGTCAATACAAAGGTGCAGAGAGACAGAGTAAAAAGCCTAATGTCACCCAAAAAGTGTTTTGTGTATTCAGAAGCTGATAAAGAAGATACCATAAACTGTCAGCTGCTGAGCAGAAATTGGGAAATGCCAGTATCAGTCAGAAATGTGGTGCCAGACAGGAGCGTGGATGAGTTGTGGGGTTTTTGGTGTGTGTGGTGGTTTTGTTTTGTTTTGTTTGTTTGTTTGTTTTTTTATCATCTCTCCTGTCACGTGGATTCCTACTTTGGCATCCTGCCTTTTGAGGGTGGGCCAAGGCCAATTGTATGAGGTTCAACAATGCTAAGTGCTGGGTCCTGCGTGTAGGTCACAAGAACCCCATGCAACGTTACAGACTTGGGGAAGACTGTCAGGAAAGCTGCCTGGAGGAAAAGAACGCTGGGGCATTGGTCAACAGCCATCTGAATACGACCTGGCAGCGTGCCCAGGGAAGTGATTATCCCCTGTACTCAGCACTGGTGAGGCAGCACCTCAAATATTGTGTTCAGTTTTGGGCCCCTCACTACAAGAAAGATGTTGCGGTGCTGGAGTGTGTCCAAAGAAGGGCAATGATGCTGGTGAAGGGTCTGGAGAACAAGCCTCAAGACTGGAGTGGCTGAGGGAACTGGGGTTGTTTAGCCTGGAGAAAAGGAGGCTGAGGGGAGACCTTATCACTCTCTACAACTACCTGAAAGGAGGTTGTAGCGAGGTGGGTGTTGGTTTCTTCTACCAAGTGACAGGATGAGAGGAAACAGCCTCAAGTTGCGCTAGGGGAGGTTTAGATTGGATATTAGGAAAAATTTTGTCACCGAAAGGGTTATGAAGCATTGGAACAGGCTGCCCAGGGAAGTGGTTGAGTCAACCATCCCTGGAGGTATTTAAAAGACGTGTAGACATGGCCCTTAGGGACATGGTTTAGTGGTGGACTTGGCAGTGCTAGGTTAATGGTTGGACTTGATGATCTTAAAGGTTTTTTCTAACCTAAACAATTCTATGATTCTAAACTTTCTTCTAATCTGTATCAGCACTGTAGCTGTCAAACATGTGGATGCCCATGTTTTAGAAAGCTTTTGAGATTGGTATGTAAGCCTCTGGTCTGAAGGACATCAGCACTTAGTGGTATCCCTGCAGCACAGGCACAGGTGTGCTGGCATCCGCTTGTGTGATTCATGGGCTATGTGGCTTCCAGCTACGCTTGCTGGTTCAGTAACCACACTGAGAACAGGGAGTGATGTGCAGTAACACAGGGAGGGGCAGGCTGGCTGCACCTTTAGCTTTTTTTTTTTTTTCTCTGCCTGAGTACTACTTAAACTGCAACAAGGGACCAAATGTATTGGGTCAAGCTAAGGCTGTGGCTGTACAGTGAAATAAAGGGGTAGCTGTATCAGATATGGTGTACCTGCATAGGCTTTAAGCTGACTAGTGTGGAAAATGATAACCAAGAAGAAGTAATAGCATGGACTTCAGAGATAACTGCCCAAAGATGTGGGGGATCCTGGTATGTGCTTGGCCTTATAACCCTGATTAAACACTGCAGGTCCATTAATCATACTAATTAGAGGTACATAACTGAATTCTGTGCCTGCATTAGTACAGTCTTTTTACTGGCTTTCTATAGTCAGTAGGTAAGAGCATGTCTGTTGGATAACTGACTTTAAGGCACCTCCTGAAAATGATTCAGAAGACCTCACATCTCTGGGCAGTTTGGGGAGCCTGGAATGATGATGATCAGTACTTCGGTGCTAACATACAAATTTGACAGTATGAACTTCAGTTAAAGTTTGTGCTGCTGCATCTTTGTCACAGTGAAGACCTGTGCTGTTAGCATCAGGGCAACATAAATACCTTGTCTTCATTGCTATGAGCCACTGTGAATTGCAAGTGGGATATATATGTTATGAAACAGAGCTGCCTACATTTTTATCAAGTGTTTCATGAATGGCTTCACTTTTTACAACTGGGACAGGAAATTAGGGATGGCTGCTAAATTTGTGTTTGGAAGTTTGGTGAGGACAAGCAGGTGATTAGTGAATTTCAGAGCAAAACGCTAGTCTTTCTCTTTTCTTTCTTGTAAGTAGATGCTGAAGTCCCAACATTTGTAAGGGCCCATCCTGTGAATGATGCCAAAGCTGAAGCAGTTTCATTGTGCTGAACAGCCATGATAAAGTGTTAGTCCACTGCTCTTGAGGACAGGAGTGAAAGACACACCCATTCAGGAAGGTATATTGCTTTCAAGGATAAGCCCAAAGAAAATCAATCCACAGCCAGCAGAAAAGGCCACTTCTGTGTTGGTTGGAGCTGCATTTGTCCCAGAAGTTTTAGCCATACTGGTCTGTAAATTGCTGTACATTTTCAATTTTACAGTGATGGTTTTTATACACTAGTGCTGTTCGCTTTACTGTTTTTGATTATCGTGGGGGTTTTTGTTCTATGGGAGTGTGTGTATAGTTTTCTTTCTTGTGTGGTTTTTTTTTTTTTCTTCTGTGCTCCTATGTAACATCTGTATTACTTAGTATTGTACTTCCACATCCCAGGGAACCATCAACATTTCATACATCAGATTTGATGTGAGACTATTGTTAATTTCAGGATTCAGAAATCTAATTTTAAGGTATTTACTGTTTTCACAGCAATTATTTCCTTTTAGTAAATTAAATGGCTTTAATGTTAATGAAGAGCAAATTAAGAGAGGACAAAGAACAGAAACACTTGATTTCCTCGTTGTTCAGTATTAACAGAATAATCTTGAAGGCATCCTCCTAGCTTTGTTGAAGACAATTGATGACCCTGTATAGGATTTGGAATATAGGGATTTGATTCCTGACTCTGCACAGGCTCTCAGTTTATTCTGGCTGTGATCTCTTGATGTTTCTTGGATATAAATAAAGTTGCCACAGCAGTGGTGGGTTCATCCTCTTGTGACAGAGACTGTGTTCCTTCTCCTGTACCTGTCACTACTTACTTGGACTAGAGGAGCAGGGATGCCTGACTGCTTTATTTTCTAATCTTTTGCCAGTGGGAAGTCCAAGGTTGATATTCAATCTGTGGGCTAATGGAAAGAAACAATTCCAAGTGTGGTGGTTTTCTGTCATCTCAGGGGTGCTGCACCACTTCTGTTATTCATGTTGGTTATTCTGAACACTTTAATGGGTATAGTTTTTTGGAATAGCCTTCTGGTCATTTAGGAACTGGGTAAGTGAGCCTAGCCATAAACCATCCTGTTTGCCTTTGTTCTTCTGCTGAGTAGTAGGTGGAGTTATACTTTAGTGCCTAAGCTGATTTAAAGGATGAGAGCTAATAGATAGAAAGCACATTTCTTATGTACAAAAGCTAAGAGTAAGTTGCCTCTTTGTGATTTGTATTTCACAGTACTGTATGATTCTTCAGAATATAAAGATGTGCTTAGTGTAGTGATCTCAAGAGCCCCTTTATCTTGGTGATGTTTTTCAATGTGAAAAAATGGTCTGAGAATTGTAAGAGTCTGAACTGAAATAAACTGGCATAGTCATAGAATCATACAATCATTTAGGTTGGAAAAGACCTTCAAGATCATTGAGTCCAACCATCAGCCATGCCCACTAAACCATGTTCTGAAGTCTATGGACTTTATCTTGTGCTAGGCTGATTCTTAAAGCTTTATGCATGTTCCTTTCAAAATAGCCTGTGGAAGAAAAAGGCATACTGGTTATTTTATACTGTATTGTTTTGTGAAGTTTTCTCCTGTGAAATAAAGTACACCCTTTCTTTTTCCTTGTATTACCTTTGACCTTGCCTCTGCATAGATGCCATTGGAAGTCATATGGAGTGTCCCCACTTCTGGGAGAACATAAGCAAAGCTGGTCAAGGCAAGGTCTTTGTGCTTTCCTCTCCTTGTGCTTAAGGAATTGCAGGCTGGGGGTTTGCATTAGGAATTCATGCAAATAAACCACAAGCAACAATTTTGCTTTTTCTGTGGAGAAAATATTTCAGTATTTTAGTCATATTATGCAAAAAAATTACTTGAAGTGTTATATTCATTCAAACCATTTGATAGATTTAGGGTATTTTTATAGTCAGTGGAGAAAGGCACAGTCCTCCAAAGGTGACTTTACAAACTCAGACACTCTTAAAAGTAACCTGTCTTTCTCCTCTAACTGTAATGTGGGCTTAGGCTCCAGTGGTGTTAGAGTATCCCATCTTTGTATATCCTCTCTTTTTATGGCTTTATGATGCTGTCCAAATGCTGTTCAGATATGAACTGAATTGAAAGCTTTTGAGTCCTGTTGACTCTTTTAATGCCTGATGTTACCTGTGCAAATTCTTGGTTATACTACTGTGTCACTGAGGAGCTGCTAATACCATTAGTTGTGTCTTTTTGAGGACATGTAGTTGTCAGCCTTTCAGAAGAGGTGAAAACTGTGGTAGCAGAACTATGAAAGTCACAAAATCATTCAACTTGACTTGTGACTGTGCCCCAAAGCCCAGTAAGTGTGTGGACTACTCTGATTTAAAGATATGGTTCTCAGACTCAGCATTGATTCCTTAGATGAAAAGCATGCTTGCACCAGTAGAAACGAGCCCCAGGTATTTGTCTTTTAGTAGCACTAATAAAATCATATCTCCAAAGTAGATGGAGTTGTCATTGAGGGATCCCTAAGTGAAGAAGCTTATCACAGATTCCAGGTCAGGAAGGCGAATGCTTTCTATGCTGAAGTTTTTATGTAATGAATGAGCCTTTCCTTGGTCAATAAAGTTTCACCTTGCTGACTCTTTTGATTTTCTTTTCCATTTACTTCAACTTCCTGCATCAATTCCATTCACACTTACGTATTGTTTTCCTCTTGCCATGTTGAGTTTCTGGTCTTGTATTAACAGCCTGCTTCATAAGACACTATAAATCTTACTCTGGATGGAGAAAAGTGGATGTCTCATCAGTTCATTGGGGGGAGTCTTGGCAGGGGAAAAAAAAAAAGTACTCCACACACGTATGTGGTAGTTGATTTGTCAGCTGGGCAAGATCTGGCTTTCAAGTGAGGTGTAATTTCCTCCAGTTTCTAGTTTTGTGTGTTTAGTATGATCTCCCTCTGTTTCCTGATGTCTGGGCTTTGGTTACTTGTCAAATGCAGCGATGATCTGTATGGTAATATGAGAAAGAAGAATTTGCAGTGTACCTTGCTAGTCTGATGGCTTGCAAGACACTTAACTTTATGCGAGATCAAAGCAGTGAACTAAAACTTTTTTTCTTTGAATTTTGAGTGTTAATCTAGTAGAGGAGATAGCAGAATTTGAGGCATATCTGTTAGCTAGTCTGTACTGCATGGAACATAGCTTGGGAGGCATAAATCTCTATCTTTCAGCTTTTATATATACCTTAAACACTTAAGTTAGGCTTAATTTTCTTTAGGTTAAAAGGTGAAATGAATATGCATAGAGAAGTGCACAATGCACAAAGCCTTCAGTCTGATGTATTTCTACTATTGCAGAAGCATTTCTGCTACTGCTGAAGCATAGCTCCTTGGCAATGGAACCTGTCCTCCCCTCTTTGCAACGACTTCTGAGGAAATACAGTGTCAAACCTGGAGTGCTCAGTGCGTGGGTTTAGCATAACTAAAACATTAATTAAAACTCTGGAATAAAAACTGAAGATCCAAGACTACTCTTCAGACTGAAACTACAAAAAGTGCTTTTTTTTGATGGAGACACAGCCCTCATGCACCAAACTTGAGGATAAGTCTCAGTAAAATTCATTGCAAGTCTCCCTGCAGCCTGTTCCACATACAAAGTCATTTCTTTGACTTGGTTTTCTCTAATGAGTATATTGTGATTTGTGTGGTTGATGTCTGTTGGCGTAAATACGTGGTATGTCAAAAGAAGCGTTCATACTCTATTTCATGTGCTTCTCCATCTGGGGAGAAGATGAAAACTTAACAGTTTAATTTACAGCTGAAAGATGCTTGCATACTGCTGTGGTGAGTGTAGTAGAACTTAGGCAGAACAAAATGTCAAATATCCACTTTCACACTGTCTGCTCACTAGTGTTTGTGTTTCACTTAGATCAACACCCTTCATCTATTAATGGTACTGTTTCTGTGCCATACCTAAAAAAATAAATTATGTTTTAAAATCTACATTACACGCACAGCTGAGCTGGCAGCATGTTGGTTAGAAGCTCTGTTAGTAACAATTAAATTCTTGAGCAGCAGCACTTCCAAAGTTATGGAGCTTTTCAAACTATGCCCCAACTGAGAGGCTGATAATCATGAGCTGTTTTGAAGAAGCGGACACTGAGAAAACAAATAACTAACTGGATGGTATTAATTTGCTCAGATATTTGATCAAAGGTTGCTTATGTAAGGAGAACCTGGTAAAAGAGAGGGCCCCAGGAATTTGCTTTTTTGTTTGTTCCTTTTGGAAAGGGAAAATAAAACACTCCAAGAACCTAATTTTTCCTAATTTAAACTTCTCTAATTTTAAATGAGAACATGATTTTCTCCATTTTGCAGAGAAGGTGGAAAATGGAGTTAATTCTCAGCATGGAGTGTTCTTGTAGCATTTCCTTAGTGGTAACTGTTGTGTGCTACATTTGCTGATAATAGTTTGAAATGCCATATACAAAGTAATCCTATGTTTTATGGGAGTGTTTTTTTTTTTTAATTCACAAAAGGCTAGAAAAAAGGAAAGTTGTTGCATATTTGTGCAGTACTTATAAAGGAGTGAAGGAATAAAGAAAAACTTGGGGACTTTGTGAGGGGGAAAATGGAAAGAGGTGCAGTCCTGGAATTTGGTCCTAGTGGATTTAGTGTGAACAAGACCAGGCCCTGAGTGTTTAAAAGGATATAGAGTGCTTTAAAGACCTAAAAACCTGCTCTTGTTGTCTGACTGCAATGCAAGTTGTTTATAGTTAGAGGCAAAAAAATTTGCATTCTTTCTTGCTCTTGCAAGATTTAGTTTCTTTCGGTTAGTATTTTACATTAAAAAAAACCTAATATGTTTCAAATTAGGGTAATCTGAGGTTTTGGATAGGAGCTCTTTAATAAACATAATAAAGAAAAGATGTTCCATGGAGTAAGTCGTGTAATATCTGGATTTGTTACTGTGCTTTTCTTCCCTGTCTCCCCCTCCAACCAATACGAGAATAGTCTACAGTTATTTTTAGCTCTATAGGGTTTCTATTTAACTTTAATTTTTTTAGCCACTTACATATTGCAGTGGTATCTTGACTTCTGAAAAGCTTCTGGTACCTGGAAACCCTGGGGAGCTCAGAGAGGCAGGAAAGTGTTGGGGGAGGGTACTCAGCACCCACAGCTGTTTGTCCGCATTGTGCCTCTGTGCTCTCTGAGAGCAGAATTGAGAGAATGGTATAGCAAATATCTTTTGAAAGCTGGTTTTTGTACTTGTCAAGGCTCAGTGGAGCCCTGTGAACAGGTTGTGTGGGTCTGCAGCGTGGGTACTCAGGCACTGTGTGTGTTGGCCAAGCCTTTCTATAGCTCAGTGGTAGGTATGACACCCATTTCCCTCCCGTGGGATTTTCTGCACAGGACTGCTGTGACACCACTTAAAATTATCATCTCAGCACTTTCTTATACTATTTACTTCTGTTTTCACAGACTTGTTTTAATATGAAATGAATAGGCCTTTGCAGAAGACAAAGGGACAAAATTTCTGTAGGTTACTGCACATTATAAGCCATTACAGCAGAAATACCTCGCTCCCTGTGGAAGTGCTTTACAGCCTTGTATGGCTATGTGAGGAATCGCCAGATTGCAGACTACTTGCTTTACCCTAAAAAATCCTTTCTATTTTAGATATTGCGTATAGTGGCCTAGGCAACCTGTTTCTTGGATTTATCTCATAAGTGATGTGCTAAAAGCTGCGAATGAAGCATGACATAGGAATTACTTTCTGGGGACGAGATCTGAAAGGCATTTTAATGCATTGAATCAAGAATAGGTTTAAGACTTAAGGCAGTGTCCCAAATCTAGTGGGATCTGTCAGCTGAACGATGGCTGCTTCCCACCCAGGCAGAGTATTTACCAAAGGGCTGCACTGCACCAGTTTGCACATTTGCTGCTGTTTTGGAGCGTGCCACAATGTATTTGGCAGTCAACATGATCATATGTGTTCTGAGCCCAGCTTGTACATGTGCAGTAGGTGATCTCTCCTCTGTCTCTGTAAAGGAAGCCGAAGGATTCCATCTTCTGGGGAAGTAAGGGAGAATGACTTTTGATAGTGGTGGTTGCTGTGATGAGTCTTCATGTTGGCATCCTAGGTGCCAGTATAGTGAGTACGCCTGAAGACGTGGAATCTTTAGGAATCGTGTCCCAAATGGTGGTTTGAACTCTGGATGGGTTTTGCACCTTGCTCAGTGTGCTGCATCTGTTCTGCCAGGTACCATAGCCCACAGAGAGATCTGGATTGCTCCAAAAGAAATGAGAAAAAGTGTTACGAGCTTCCACCTGAACATCAGGAAACACTTCCACTGTGTGGGTGACTTAACACTGGCATAGGTTGCCCAGAGGGGTTGTGGAGTCTCCTACCTTGGACATACCCAAAAGCCATCTGGACATGGTCCTGGGCAGCCTGCTCTAGGTGGCCGTGCTTGAGCATGAGGGTTGGATGAGATGACCTCCATAGGTCCCTTCCAACCTCAAATGTTCTGCGATTCTGTTGCTTTGCTTCCTTCACTCAGATTCTAGCAAGCACTCTTGGCTCAGCCAGAATGGGAACTTGGGCAAGGAGAGTATAGGAAATGCATGTTTTTGCATTTTCTGTTTGGGGCTGATGTTGTCAGGATGGAGTCAGAATTATTTATTCATTGAACTGCACATTCCCTTCTTGAAGTTAAAAACACTTCTAGATGTGATTAACAGGAATAACTTGTACTGTCTTCAAACCTTTATGGTTTATTTTTGTGTTGTCCTCTGAAAGCTGACTTTATATGTTATTAAGTAGCAAAGGACATATTCTGTGTTAATTTTTTAAATGCTATTATGAACATGATGAAACCAGCCATAACAGAGTTCAGGACAGAAACATTTCTGTGCTTATTTGTGTGTAAGAGCACTGGTAACACCTTATGCATCTGATATGGCTGACATTGCTCCCAAGAATAAATGTGAAAACGATTGCCTACAAAGCCTGGCTGGGAACAGGGGCAGGAGGTGGGGTGGGGAATCGGAGGTTCACATCTGTTATGGAAGATGGTGTAAAATGTTCTAGCTGTGCAGGTATAACTCTCCCTAGAAATAAAATGACCTTAATATGCAGTAGTGTATTCAATGTTTAATTTTAAAAAAAGCAGCCATAAAAACTCTGAATGTATATACACACATCAAACTTTGTTACAGTTATATTTGCACTGGATACCAAGTGATGTCTCTGTAATTGTTCTCTTTGTGTCCCTTAAGTTTTGCACAATAAATTCATAAAATGCTATAGAAGTGGATGCCAAAAAAGGTCTCTGGTGGAATTTTGTGAGCATGCCAGAAAATATTCTATGAATGGTAACATGGGAGAGTGAGTTAAATTACAATACTAAATGCAGGGTTTAGCTGAGAACACCAAAAGCATTAAAATTGGGGGAGAAGGGGAGGGAGGGTGAGTTGGACTTCCCAGTAACACCAGGCTGCCAGTCCCTATGGTAATCAGTGGAGTCCTCAATGCAGACTCTGTAAACATTAATAAAACAAAAAGATCCCAGTGTTCTGGTATCACTTCTGTAAAAGCCTTGAAGACCTTACATGTAGCTTGTGTAGTGTTGAAAAAATATGTGAAATAATTTCAGACAGAGACTGTGAGCTGGAGCCACAGTTCTGGTTATTAATACCAAACTGTACAAATGGTTGCAAAAATAGCTAAAATGCTTATAATTAAAAATGTATTGAGCAATTTGATTGTGCAATGCAACTATATTTCCACCCATAAACTTGAGCTATGGGTAAGAAAAAAAAAACCTCTCCACTTTAAACGCAGTAAGTGGGGCCACTGTATGCTCCCCAAATGGTCTGTTGGCGTGTAGGAATCTGGTCCTTACATGCAGCTGCCAGTCTGCAAGTGCAGTTTGTTTTTCCTATGGGGCATATCTAATAGTCTTGCTAGCTTGAGTAGTGCAATGTCCTAGGGCTCTTGTGCCTGTGTTACTCTGCTCATAAGAAAAAGTAAATAGAAAGTAATGAGTGGATTATTGTAGGGCAGTCTCTATCCTTTGCCCAGGTCCTGAGTAGAAGGGCTGACAATGGAGATTCTGTTCCTTTTTTTTTTTTTTTTTTTTTTTTAAGGATTTTGATTACCTGATGACTGCTTTTCTTTTTCCTCTCTTTTTTTTTCTCTCTTGTGTTCTCCCCACCCCCCCATGTAACAAAGCCCATGCGATCTTTGAGGAGAATTTGTCTCTTCTAACTTAACGCATGGAATATCTAAAGCTAGGCCTCAAGTTTAGAGGTAGTGGCAGTGAATTTCAAGAAGCCGTATAAGGTGGCAATATCTGATTTGGAAGTCTGGTCTTGGATGTATTAAATTACATCAGTTGAATTGGGGGACTTGTCTTTGGTTGTGTTGATGCCCCATGATGACTGATCATTTCCCATGCAAGATTAGTCATATTCAGAGGCGTGTGGCAAGAGCCAAGTAAATGGCACTCCTGTGCCAAAAGGCAGACTTGTCCTGACTGGTGGTGCTGCTGCACTAAGCAGCCTTGGCATAAAACAGCTTATACATGACGGTGTCCAGCAAGGCCTGCAAAAACTCAGGCTCCCTGCTCAGGCCACTGCCCTCAACAATTAAGATTGGTTTCTACCGGACCAGTGGATTAAGGCCACAACATCAAGGCATGCAGAGGGTCACTTCTTTCACCAGCTCCAAGCTCTGCAGCCTTTCCCCACCTTTCCTGTTGCAGCCTTCATACTTGCCTTGCTCCTTGGGAGCTGCCTAACCTCAGTCAGCTGTGTGGAGAAGAAGAGGTGGTGGCAGCACTGACTTCACCTGACCCAAAACTCCTCCATGCCCATGTGCGCTTGTGGTGAGCTGGACTTTGGGCCCACAAGTAACACAGTGATGGCTGCTCAGCAGCACACCTTCTGCAAGAAGAATAGATAGTATGTCTTATCTTGCCATGCCTGAAGGCAGACAGCGCTGCTTCTGAGGAGATGGAGTTTTTAAACCCCAGAAGGCTGCTCTGCCAAGTGCTGTTGGCCTACAGGGGTGCAGCCTTACTGCTGTGTGGAGAGAATGGTGCAGCTGCCTTAGCAGTTGGGGAGGTTCTAATGAGTGAATCCTGGTAGAACACAGCTCTGGGGGTTTATAAGTGCAAGATACAACCTCATGTTTGGCAGCTTTTCTTTGCGAGGTTATGTGGTTTCCCTGCCAGGTGTCACTGCTCAAGTGTCCGTGTTGCTCCTCGTGGCTTATCTAAGAGCTGCGGTCCAGATTCCAGATACTGCTGTGGAAGCTGGCTGCAAAGGACAAGCATAATGCTTCATATTGCCATGCTTTGTGAATGTAGCCTAAAGCCACAGTGGAACCTTTAATCACTGCTGATCTGCTCAGACTCCTTCTGCCCTCCTACTCTCACTTTGCCTCTATCTCAGTGTGGCTCTTTGCTACAGCATTAGAAATAATGAGGTTTGGTGCTAATTCCAAGATACTGTGCTCCTTAGCCTGTGCCCCATCTGCTTCAGAGAACAACAAAGCAATCTCTGAAGGAACTGCTCAGGTCTGTGTGAATCGGAAGGAGTAGTGTTATGTGTGAGAGCTAAACAGAGACTAATACTAAATTTAAATTAATGAGACCCAGATTCTGGAAGTGAAACTAAGGAAAATAAGGTAGTACAGTGATAGGAGAGCTTTCTGTCTCAAAATTGAAGTTGGATTTCTTTTTTCTTTCTGGCTATGTAGCTTTCAGCTATTCAGACAAAAACAAATTTAAGCCAGTACAGTAACAACTCCTTGTTTCCCCCTTCCCTGCACTGTTTTCCTTGAAGCGTCTTTCCAGGATGATGTTGACACTATTAATTTATTTATTTTTTTAAAATCTAAATTCAGATGTCAGCTCGTCTGTCAATAAATAAAAAGTAGATTTTTTTTTTTGTCAGGTTGCATGGATTATGCAGGTATGTAGACTATATAACATGTTTACTTAACCAGTTGTTGCTGAAATTCTTACAAGGTATTTTAAGAGGCCACTGGGCTACTCTACTGATCATAAATCACTGTTGTTTAAGGAGGTATGTCTAAGTTTTCTTAAATTGGGTTTGATTTTTGAATCTATAGAGCTGAATCAGTAACAGAGAACCTGGAGCCTGAGTTTACAGAGGGTCACTCTGTAGATTAATTGCAGGAGGTGCCCTTGGGTAGAGGGAGAGAGTGGGCAGCCTTATCCAGTGTATTTCAAGAGCAGTGCCATAGTGGCAGTGGCTACCTCTAGAACTAACAGCTTCATCCTTTCAGACGCCATTCCCGTTTCCCTATTGATTATGCTGTGGCTGGGTACACAAGGAGCACTGTATTAGTCTGAAGTCATGATCAGTGTCTTTAATCTTTACAAAGGTTGGAAATCCATTCTCCTCCCTACTGGTTAGAGAGCTTTTCAGCTGACACTGTAACCTGAGGAACATTGTATTTGGTTTGAGCCTGGGTAATGTTACCAGGCTCTACTGGAAGCTTTTTCTACCCCCTTCCCCATCCCCAGTGTTGTTGTGCCTGTAGATAGGGCGCCAAGGGAAGGTGAAGAGCAGCAACAGCTTTCAGGGCCTGGACC
>JANHGO010000027.1:34226504-34283665 GCA_024606505.1 Aquila spilogaster | reverse complement strand
TGGCTCTCAGCCACACTTGCAGTTTCACCAATCATATTGAGAGGAACGAGCAACATGCAGTTAACGTGGAGGAGTATGACTGCTTCCGACAAAACTACCTGTTTTACATTTCGTTGCGTAAGCCCAAATTCAACAGAATGAATTTAGACTCATGAAACTAATGAAGTTTGTGCTGCCACATCTTTGTCACAGGGAAGGCCTGTGCAGTTAGCATTAGGGCAACATAAATATTTCCCTTTTATTGCTATAAGCCACTGTGAATAGCAAGTGGTGGGTATGTATGTTATGAAATAGATCTGCCTATATTTTTATAAAGTATTGTGTGAATGGCTTCATGTTCTACAACTGGAACAAGGAATTAGAGGTTACCATTGAGTTTTTGTTTGCAAGGTTAATGAGGAGAAGTCAGTAGATCAGTAAATTTCAAGTCAAAATGCTAGTCCTCCTCACATCTATGTGAGTATATGTTTAATTCTTGACATTTGTAGAGGCCTGTACTGTGAATGATGTTAATACTAAAGTAGTTTCATTGAACTAAAGAACCTCAACAGGCTGTTACCCCACTACTTTTGGGGACAGCTGAGAATAAGAGGCCCATTCAGGGCATCTGAGGATAAGCCAGAGCAAAATGAATTCACAGCTGGCAAAGACCACTTCTATGTTGCATAGAAATGAGTTTATCCCAGGAGTTTTGGGTACACTGGCCTGTAAATTACTGCAAAATTTTATTTTCACTGGTAATTTTAACGTACTAATGCTGTTTACCTTTTTTTCCTATGTGCCTGTGTAAAATCTATATAACTTGGTCTTGTGTTTCCACATCCCAGTGAACCATAAACATTTCACACATCACATTTTGTTGTGAGAGTATTGTTCATTTCAGCATTCAGAAATCTGTGTTTAAGCTTAAATGTTTCTACTGTTTTCACAGTAATCTTTATATTTTAGTAATTAAATGGCTTTAAAGTTAATGAACAGCAGCTGAGGAGAGAACAGAACAGAAACAATTTTCTTGTTCAGTATAAACAGAATAATGTTGGAGACATCTTCCTAGCTTAGCTGAAGACAGTTTTTATAGGAATTGGAATATATTGATTTAGTTGCTGGCTCTGTCCAGGCTCTGAGTTTAATTTGACTATGATCTTGAGATGTTTCTTGGATATAAATAAAGCTGTCACAGCAGTCGTGTGTTCATCCTCCCATGACAGAGACTGTGTTTCTTCTTCAGTACTGGTCACTACTTGTGCCAGAAGGGCAAGAGTGCCTGATTGGGCTTTATCTTCTACTCTTTTGCCTAAGGAAAGACAAGGCTGATATCCAGCCTAGGGCTTGTGGAAAGAGGTGATGACAAGTGTGGTGTTTTCCTGTCATCTCAGGGTTGCTATGCCACTTCAGTTATTGATGTTGGTTATTCTGAACACCTTGATGAATATAGCTTCTGGAACATCCTTCTGGTCCATTCAAACTGCTCAACGGGTTTAGGGTTTTTATAATCAGTGGGGAAAGACACAGCCTGCCAGAGGTGGTACAAAGCAGGAGGTAAACTTTACAAACTCAGACACACTATTTTGAGTAACCTGTCTTCCACCTTTGACTATGTGGGCTTACTCAGGTTCAAGTGATGTTAGAGTATCCCATCTTTGTGTGGCTGTTTTTTTTTTTTTTGCAGCTTTATGATGCTCTTCAAATGCCATACAGATATGAATTGCATTTATTTTGAGTTATATTGACATCTTGAATTGTAGAATATCCTGAGTTGTATGGGATCCACATGGCTTCTCCCTCTATGTAGGACCACTCAAAATTCAAACCCTATGTCCAAGAGTGTTGTCTGAACACTTACTGGACTCTGGCAGCTTGGGCCTATGACCACTGCCTTCGGGAGCTTGTTCTAATGCCTGACCGTCTTTCATTAGGTGTCTGATATTAACCCATGTAAATTCTTGGTTATAGTGCTGTGCCGCTGGGAAACTACTAATAGTATTAGTTGTACCTTTTTGAGGGTTTGTGTAGTTGATAGCCTTTCAGGAGAAGTGAAAACTTTGCCAACAGAACTATATGTCACCAAATCATTCAGCTTGTGATTGTGTCCCAATGTGCAATAAGCGTGTGGGCTTCTGTGCTATAAAGATTTGGTTCTCATAGACTCTATGTAGGTTCCTTAAATGCAAACAGCCTGCTACCACTAGTTGAAATGAGTTCCAGGTATTTGTCTTTTAGTAGCACTGACAAAAATTGTATTGTCATTTAGGAATCTCTTAAAATGATTTTATCACAGGTCAGGGATGCTAATAGTTCCTAAGCTGAACTTTTTATGTAATGAACAAACCTTTTCTTTGTGAATAGAAGTTTCACTTTGTTGGCTGTTTTCATTTTCTGTTCCATTTATTTCAGTTTCCTACATCAATTCCATTCACACTCACTTTTTTTTTTCTCCCCTCACCATGTTGAGGTTCTGGTCTTACGTTAAAAGCCTGTCTTACAAGGCACCATACATATTTCTCTGGATGGAGAGAAATGCATGTCTCACCAGTTCATTGAGGGAATCTTGGCAGGGGAAAAAAAACTTACTTGTTCCACACACAAAAATCTTGTGGGTTTACCAATCTGGGCAAAATTTGACTTTTAAGTGAGATGCAATTGCTTCAGAATATTTGATCTGGAAGCTTCAAGGTGAGTGTTTACTATGGTCTCTCTGATTCCTGATGACCGAGCTTTGGTCATTTGTCAAGTGCAGTGAAGATCTGTATAGTAACATGGGAGTCTTGTTAGTCTGTGAATTTGTTTTGTTGGGTTTGTGTTTTTTGAAGAAGCAGGTACTGAGGAAACAATATACTAATTACATGATATTAGTTTGTTCAGGTATCTGATCAAAGGTTGCTTATGTAAGGAGAACATAGTAAAAAAAAAATAGAGCTCCGGGAGTTTGCTTTTCTGTTTCCTTCTGGATAAGAGGAAGATAAAATTAAAAAACAAAACCAAACTATTTTCCTAATGTAAATTTCTCTAATTTGAAATTACAACACGACTTTCTGCTTTGTCTGCAAAGATGAGTTCATTCTCACCATCCTCTAGCATTTCCTTCGTGGTGACTGTTGTGTGTTGTGTTCACTGATAAAAGCTTGAAGTGCCATATACTGAGCAATAATATGTTTTATGGGAGGTTTTTTGAATTGCCAAAGGGTTGGGAAGAAAAGAAGTAAAGTTGTTGCATATTTGTGAAGTACTTCTAGGAGATAGAGAAGTAAAGAAAAACTGGGAGACTTTGTGTAGGGAAAAATGGAAAGAGATGTAGTCTTTTTAGACTTTGGTCCTAATGGAATCACTGTGTGCAGAACTAGTCCTGAGCTGTTGAAAGGATGTAGAGCACATTAAAGACTAAAAAACATGCTGTTGTTGCCTGACACCAAAGCAAGTTGTTTATAGTTAGAGGCCAAGGGGGAAAAAGGAAGGTTTTTTTCTGGCTCTTGCAAGATTTAGTTACTTTTGGTTAGTATTTTACATTAGAAAAGCCTAATGTGTTTCAAATTAGGGTAATTTGGGGTTTTGGATAGGAGCTCTTCAATAAACGTAATCAAGAAAAGATGTTCCATGGGGTAAGTTGCATAACATCTGAGTTTGTTAATGTGCTTTGTTCCCTGTCTCACCAAACCAATGTGAGAATAATCTACAGTTATTTTTAACTTCATATTTTTTTTTTCTCTGCCACTTACACGTTGAAGCATTACTTTGACTTCTGAAAAGTTTTTAGTAGCTGGAAACTCTGGGGAGTTCAGAGTGACCAGGGAAGCATCCAGGGTGAAAATAGGGTACTGAAGGAAGAATGGGGAGCCCAGCACCCCTTCCTGTTTGCTCACATAATACCGCTGTGGTCTATGAGAGCAGAACTGGGGGAATCAGAGAGAGTGTATTTTGATAACTGAATTTTGTACTGATGTAAAGGCTCAGTAAGATGTCCTTGGTGGTCCAAGTTGGGGAGCTCCTTGGTTGTGCAGTGGGTCTGCAGCATTGATGTTCAAGTACATGTGTGTTGGCAGAGCCTTTCCACAGCTTAGTGGTAGATATGAAATCCATTTCCCTTCTGTGGTATCTTCCACGCGCAGGACTGTTGTGACACCACTTACAAACACTGTGTCGGCACCTGATTTCTGTAGGTTACTGCACATTATGAGCCATTACAGGTAAAATATATCCCTACCTTTGGGAGCTCTTTGCAGCCTTGTGGCTCATGAGCCTGAGGCTCAGTGAGGAACCACCAGACTGTAGGCTCTTTGTTTTACCCTAAAAATCCTTCTTGATTGTATGTACTGGTCTAGGCAACCTGTTTCTGGATTAATTTAATGTATGATGTGCTAAAAGCTGCAAATGAAATGTGACATAGGAATTACTTTATGGATTGGGACCTGGAAGGCATTTTAATGTACTGAATCAAGACATAAGCTTGAGACTTAAGGTATTGTCTGAAACCTAGTGAGATCTCTTAACGGTAATAGCTATTTTCCACATGCGTTAGTGTATTTACCAAAGAGCTGCACTGTGCCAGTTTCCACATTTTTCTCCTTTTTTGAAATGTGCCATAATGTTTCACGTTAGATGTGATCATATCTATTCTGTGACCAATTTGTACATGTACAGTATGTGATCTCTGCACTGCCACTGTAAAGGAAGCCAGGGGATTTCCTCCTTCGGAGAAGGAAGGGAGAATGACTTTTCATTTCTGTGATAAGTCCTCACATGTACTTGCCAGGTGCCAGCATAGTGAGTATGCCTAAAGAAGGGATCTCATGTCCTAAGTAATGGTTTTAACTCAGGGTTTGGCACCTTGCTCAGTTTGCTACGTATGTTCTGCTGAGTACTGTAGCCAACCGAATAAACTAGAATGCTCCAAAAGAAATGAAAAAATGTGTTAGGAGGTTCCATCTGAGCATCACTAAGTCCTTTTTCACTGTAAGGGTGACTGATCAGTGGCACGGGCTTCCTGGAAAGGTTATGGAGTCTCCCTCCATGGAGATAATCAAGGCCACCTGGACATGGTCCTGGGTAGGCTTCTCTGGGTGGCCTTTCTTGAGCAGGGTCAGGTGACTTTCAGAGGTTTCAGCCTTAGCCCGTCTGTGATTCTGTTGCTGGTTGAATTTGGGTGAGTGAATCAAAGCACTCCTTGGCTCAGTCAGAATGGGGAACTTGGGCAAGGAGTGCACTTCCTGCATTCTCTGTTCGAGTCTGTTGTCAGGAAGGAGACAGAATTCTTCTTTGTTCCCTGCACTATATATTCTTGATGTTAAACACAGTTCTAAATGTGATTAAGGAGAGTAACTTACACTGAATTCAAACCTTTGAGATTTATATTCGCATTGTCCTCTGAAAGCTGACTTTATATGTTATTTGAGTAGCAAAGGAGTTCTCTGTCAGTTTTTAAAATGCTAATATTGATATGAGGAAACTAGACACTGTTCAGGACAGAGACATTTTAGGGCTTAATATGTATATTAGAGTGCTTGGCCCACCTTATGCATCTGAGATATCTGACTTTTTCTGCTAAAAATAAATGTGAAAGCAATTGCATATAAAGCCTAGCTGGGAATACAGGTGCGGGAGATGGAGTGGGATATCACACCATAAAGGTTCAGCTTTATTCTATAAGAGTCTATAGAAATAAAATGAACTTAATATGCAGTAGTGTATAGTGTATGTGTGTATATATATATTTGTCATACAAACTCTGAATGTATTTGTAGACACATTCAGTTTATTACAGTTATATTTGCACTGCCTACCAAGTGATGGCTCTGTAATCCTTCTCTTTTTGAGTCTCTTAAGTTTCATGTAGTAAATTCACAAAATGCTATAGAAGTGGATGTGAGAAAAAAAAAAAGGTATCTGGTGGAATTTTGGGAGCATGCCATAAAGCATTCTCTGAATAGTGACATGGGGGAATGAGTTAACTTATGATCTTTAATGTGTGGTTTAGTTGAGGGAACCGAAAGTATTTAAAATGGGGGTCAAAAGGAGTGGGGAGGAGTAGGGCACTAAGTAGCCTTGGTATAAAACAGCTTGTGTGATGGTGTTAGGAAAGGCGTGCAGGAGCTCAGGCTCCCAGCTCAGTCCAGTGCCCTCATCATTTAAGATGGGTTTCTACTGGACAGGTGGGCTAATGCCACAGCATCAGGTCACGCGAAGAGTGATTTCTTTCACATACTCCTGGTTCTGCATTCTTCCTCTATAATCCCTGTATCTGCCCTCACAGTTGACTTGCTCCAGTGAGAGCTACCTAGGGCAAAAAATGCCTCATGGACTTAGGTCCATCACGAAGGCCAGCAGCAAGTAGGGTGAATGCCCTTACTGACAGAAAGGGAGCTGCAGGGCGTGAAGAAGGGGAGGTGTTGACGGCACTGACTTCACCTTACCCACAATTTCTCTGTGCCTGCAGCTGCTTTTGGTGAACTGGACTTTGGGTCCGCAAGTAGCGTGGGGATGGCTGCTCAGTAGCACAGCTTCTGCAGAAGGAATAGAGAATGTCTTATCTTTCCGTGCCTCAAGACAATCAATGATACTTCTGAAGGGATGGAGATTTTAAAACCCTAGAAAGCTGCTCTGTCACATTCTCATCCCCTTGAGGGATGCAGCCTCACTGCTTCCTGGAGAGAACAGTGCACTAACCTTAGCAGCTAGAAAGGCTCTAATGAGTTGAACACAGCTCTGGGGCTTTATAATGAGAAGATATAACCTTGTCTGTTAATTTGAAACAAAAGTAGATTTTCTTCATGTAGGATAATTTCTGTACATACATAAATTTTAGTACTTGTTTACTAGTAAGAATTCCAGGAACCACTAACAAGGTCATTTAGGAGGCCACTGGTTTCCTCTACTGATTCTAAATCCATTTTTGTATAAGGAGATGCATCTAATTTTTCTTCAATTGGATTTGGTTTCTGTACCTATAGAGCTGAATCAGTAGAGGAGAAGCTGGAGCCTGAGTTTGCAGAGAATGTCTCAAAGTGATAAGCTAATTGCAGTAGGTACCCTTTTGCCAGGAGGAAAAGGGTTAGGTTTAATCAGTGCATTTCAAGAGCAGTGCCACAGTGGCTGCCTCTAGAGCTAGCAGCTTCATTCTTTCAGATCCCATTCCCATTTCCCTATTGATTATGCGGTGGCTTGGTACACAAGGAGCCTTGTATTAGTCTGAAGTCACGATCAGTGTCTTTAATCTTTATGAAGATTGGAAGTCCATTCTCCTCCCTGCTGGTTAGTGAGCTTTTCAGTTGACACTGTAACCTGATGAACATTGTATGTTGATTTGAGGCTGGGTAGTGTTACCAGGCTCTACTGGAAGCTTTTTCTTTCCCCTTTCCTCCCTCTCCCTCCTCCTTTTTTTTTCTCTTTTTTTTCCTTTTGCATGTCTCACTTGGGGACTATTTGGAAAAAAGACTTGTAATCTTAGCCTTCATCAGACCACACAAGTCAAGAGGCTGATCCCCTCTTGGGCTTGTCAGCAGTCAGCTTATTCAGTACTGAATGTGAGCTGTGGTGGGAGCGGGAGGACTATGTTTTTAGCCCACGCTTGTAGATCAGTGTCATGGGGGGGCAACAACACCGTGCTGTTAAACAGTGAGGGCTCATTATGTAACTGTCCCCTGTGGTCCCACAGTGAGGGCTTGAGGCTTCTGTTCTCAGTGAATGCATGCAAGGAAGGAAGGGGATTGCTTGGCCTCTTTTGGCTCTGAATGCTTTCATTGAGACTCTGATGAGAACGCTTTCCAGCTGAGCCCTGTTGCATCCTCCAGCCTTGGAATGTCTTGGGATTTTCTGAGGGTGCATAGAATGGGATACAGGCTGTGGAGGGTGTGACAGCCTGAATCTGCACTATGTGGGTCCTTTTGAACAAATCTGATAGACCTGAACTGATGCTATGTCTATCTTCTGAGTTAAGGTTGTTGCTTTTTTATATTAGTGACAACAACAAAAGTGATTATTACCTGCTCCAACACTCCCTTATTGTCCCATGTCTGGCTGTGAAGATATGTAATGAAGCATTTACCAGCTTGGAGAGGTGCCGACTCCTTGCTGTAAGACTTCAGAAGCAGCGGTGTTCCCTGAGGACTCATCAAGGCCCACAGAATTTTATTGCACCCTATGCTGTGTAGTAACAGGTTTCAGAATAGTTACAGGAATACCTCTTTGAGAAAGGTGTTTATAAAAGTTCCATCACTCTATCCCACAGGGCTGCCAATTGCTAGTAACTTAAGGGACATACCCTTTATCTGTGGAAGGTGGCCAGGCATGTTACCAATGGCTCGCAAAGGTTTCATAATTCATATGATGCCCTCTTGTCCTTGGCAGCTCTGTCCACATGATTGCTTTTTCAGTTGGCTTCAGATCTGTAAAGGTTTGTACTGTACCCATGATGTGAGCTACCTGGCAGCCAAGTGACCCATCTGGAGCCATGCCCGTACCTTCTTGTATGGGTCAGCTGGATGCTTGGCTCAGAGCTGGTGTGGCAAGTGCCTTCTGGATCACCTTGGGAGGAAGCAGCCAAAGGCGGGTCCATAGGCATCTTTAAAAGCCACATTGAGTGGCATTGGAACTCTTCTCACATATAGCTAATCTCAGCAGCCCAACGGATTCCATCCTGCCCACAGCTTCTTCTCTGCTCCATGAATTTTCCTGCACTCATTAGCCCCTCAACACGTCTCTGTCACCTACCCTTGGCACAAACTGTCAAATCCTGTGCAGCCACTTCTCCCAGCTCCACTGCAGCAGATGCAGTCTGCTGAATTAGAACTGAAGCATATGCTGAAGCATACAAATTAGTGTATAGTTTGTATAGAAAGTTACACACGCATACACACAGAATTTAATGAAATTTAGCAGGCATGTTTGCAGCAGACTTTAAAGACTGTGTGTTGAGGGATTGTCATAACACTCATTCTACTGCTTGAGCATTGCTGGCATATTTAAAATAGTACAACTGCCCAAGGTGGGAGAATAGAGCTTTGCCTGATGCTAAGATGTCCCATTCTCATATTGTATATGAAACAGTCATGACAGTGTAATTCTTTTCCCATTGACAGAGATGGCAGATTCTTGCTACTTCTTTTTTTTGTGATCTTAGTTTTTCTTCTCACTCCCCTTTGCATACTCCAAATATATATACTGTGCTAACAAAACAGAAGCTGATCTTGCAACTGGAGTGGAAACCTGCAAGCAACTTTGCTCCTGAAATTATTCCCAGCTGAAAAGTTGAGCTGTGCTTTTACTTCCTGCCCTGTATACTAAGTGGAATAAATATTCGTTCAGGATTGCCATAATGCCCTAGGGTTACTTTGACTCCATGGAGCTGTGGGCGTTCAGCACCCTTTAAGATAGGTTTTAACTTTTGTAGTGTTTTTTTCTTGATTTTAGTTTGTTTTTATGTGTCTATGATGTTTTTTATACGGTTATCAAAACGGTATAAATATATCTAAAGTACTTTACATGAGAAATGTGTACTATATAGGAGTCTCTTGCATCTCATTGGAGTCATTGGAAGTGATAAAATCCTAGAGAAGTATATTTATGTACCAAATTCCACTTCTAAAGAAAAATGTCTTTGATATGCTACATCTCATTTAAGGGATTCACAGGTAATGATTACAAGTTACTCCATGCTCACAAAAGGAATTAAGCAAAAATATAATTAGACAATTTGATAATTAGATCATTAACAAGCTCTTAATATAATTGTGTTAATGGAAACGGCTATAAATACAAAGCTATATCTGGTTACTCTCTGGTATTATATCAGAGATGAGAAGCTTTCATGTGCAAGTATAACCCACCCTGACTGTTAGAATAAAATTTCAGTGTCTTGCACTGGGATTTTTCTTTGCTCAGTTCACATTACTAACGAAAACAAAACCAAATGCTAGTAATAATAGTAACTTACATCTAGTGCATCGGTATGGTAATGATTAACCTGAATGTGGGATTAGTAAAGCACATGGTGACTTGAAGTGGGAAGGGCAGAAAGTACTTGCTTGGTCTGGGGCTTCTGTACCTCTAACAGCCTTAGGGAGCCTGAGGCAGGACTGCAAGAGGCTGTGAAAACCAGAGGAGGGAATGTAGATATTGTTTTGTTTGAAGGAAAGAAGTAGGATGGTGGTGTGCTCCTCTCTGAGGAGAAACAAAGAGGGATTTCCAGGATGCTGTCACTGAAATGTAGTTTGATGTTGGACACAGTGGGAGTCTGAAAAATCCCAAGGCAGGACCAAGCAGGGCAGCCCTTTTATGGGTGAAGAACTTGGAGTGAGAAGGAGGTTGGAAAATGGTAACTTGCCAAATATTATGGGGGGTGGGGTGAATTTAACAGATGGAAGTGAGACTGTGAGAGCCGACATGGCTAGACAGCAGGGGACACTAGCTGCCTGTGGAGCAAGTCTCTGTCAGCACCTGGCATGTGGCTATTACTTAAAGCAGCAGCCTGCTGCAGGCCTGGTGTGTGTCAAGGAGGATGTTTCAAACAGGTGCTGTCAAACCTGAGAGCTGATTACGGGATGCTCTTATGCAACTTCTTTCCACTTGAAATGCAGCATAAAGCCGTTTGGGAGAGCAGAGTAGGGTACAACATGCTAACAGGTGTGATCCTCCTTCTAAGTCAGCAATTCTAGATCTTTGCTGACCCTGTCAGTTAGCCCTTCAAATTAGTATTAGAAATTAGCTGGAAATAAAATGCATCCCTTCCTAGGTCATTCCTTTGCTTTCCCCTGCACTCTTTCTCATCATCAGCTTCAAGTAGATATCACATCTCAGATTGTATAATGATCTTGGGACTTTTCTCTACAGTCTTACCTAGCCCTCCAGCTTTCACACTGCCTGCTTGGCTTGATCTTGGGTCTAGTCATGTGAAGGAAATGGCTCCTAAGGAAGACATGTAACACCTCAGCAGTTGCTGAGATTTATGTTCTGTAGTTCAGTCAGGATAAAAAAAGGCTGGAAATCCCCAGTCAGAACTACTGTGAGATATGACTGCTGCTGAGTGATAAGAACAGATTTGTGTGCAGCTTGGAATACTCCATGTATGCTGTGATTTGAAAATCATTTCAGAAGGGAGACTTGTTCCTGTTTCCAAATTATGTTTTTAATGTTATCTATCAAATGCAAACTGAAAACAGTGAAGAAGCAGATATATTTCAAATTTTCATGCATCTCTGACTGTGAGCTTGCGTGAGGGAAGCTTCATTATTGCTATGAAGTGACTGTTTTCTTTGTGATGCACTTTCCCAGAGGTTAGGAAGAAAATTCATCTCTTTTCCAAGATGGCACACAGATGAACTCCATCTGATGCGAATAAAATTGGCAGGCTTTTACTTGCAATTTTGCTAAGATTAAGATTACTTGGGTTGTCTGGTGTTTTTATATTCAAGGACATGAAAGAAAGCCACTTTAATTTAAAGTGTGAATTTCAGATGGCTTTGTTAAACTGCAGCAGAACTCCGCATATAGAAACACCTCAGGTTTTAACTGACCATAATAAGGGTTGCAATAAAGCTTGTGATGTGCTTGTTCCAGTCGTTTCATACCTTTGACCTTCCCAACTTCTCACCAGCCAAGCTGGGAAGAAGTATAGAAATCTGATAGTGGCATAAAAGAAACTACAAAGAAGACAGTGAGTGTTGCTTGAGGAGACCGTATCCAAGATGAACAAAGAATAGCTCAGCTTGGAATCTCTGCATGAAATGCAGGTAAACGCAGATAAAAACTTTTTCATTCAGCTTTCAGAAACAAAACCAAGTGGAGAAAGGACCATCAGACATGCAAGGATGAATCTCTTTACCCATTTTAAAAATCATCAATAACCTCTATCAGTCTATTGCTTTTTTTCCCCTCTGAAACAGTGATTTCAGTTAATTTGCCTTCAGTTTGAAGATACTGTTTTTTTTCTTAGTGTGTAGAGAAAAGTACCTAAATGAGCATGCAGGGATAGTTTAAAAAAAACAAAACACGATACAGAAGTAAACAGAATAGGACAGAAATCTTTTGATTCTCTGATGAATGTCAATTATGCTTGTGCTGAATCTGAAAAAAGGTTTGATAAAGCTATACGATGAATAGCTCTTCTAAGAATGAGAAAGCTGTGAAATAACTCTGCTAATTATTGCTTAAAATAAGAAGGATATGATTCTTAAGTTTGAATAGCCTTTACAAGAGATTTCAGCTTGCTGCAAATCCATTTATAAGTCAGGAATACAGTAAGAATGTGTCATGAACGCTGTGCTGACCTTCACACTTGTGAAGTTTAGTTAACATTCTTCAGGTATGAGAGCTATTTGAGAAATCACTGGTTGCAATGTCAATAGTTGCTCAGTACTGGCATTCATCAAAGAAGTGTAATGCTCTTCTCCCAGGAAAAGCAAGCTAAGTTTTGAAAATATGGAGGTGTTTTATAAGAGTAATTCCTACCATAGCCTGGTTAGAGGTTCAAGCTATCATCATCAAAGCTGATGATCATCAAAGCTTGAAATAATGGGAAAGTTTGAAAAGGTCAAAGAAAAATGGGGATTATTCCAGTATTTTAAGAGAGCTGACCCATATAGGTCAGTCATGTTTCATGATTGACCCAGATAGGTTTGAAAGGATGGGTATGGGATAGTATCTTTGTGAATGATGCTCAGAAGGTTTTTTGGGGAAAAAGAAAAAAGAAAGTATGTTACATTTGCCATTCTGGTGATGGAAGGGTCTAAATATCTAGTTGATAACGCTAATACTTCCTAAGTTCTTAAGAGCATCTAAATCATCTAATTGTAACAATAGTTAGGTCAAACTTGTAGCCAGCCGCTAGTTCAGTGGAGAGGCAACTACAGCAAATGAGTACTGTGAAGTGACAGGAAACCTGAGCAAAAATGCATCTGTGATGTATTTAGTTTTGCTGCATGATGCACGACTACCTGTAGCAATGATGCAGGAAAGTACTAGGTCAAGGTGACTAATCAGTTGAATGCAAGCTCATAGTGTGCTCTGGTGGTTAAGAAAGCAAATACAATCCTTCAGCATTCAGGCTGGAAGGTACTAGGCAGGAAGGAGAGAATGGGGCTACTGCTTTTTACAGTACAACTGGAGAGGCTAGTGCTGTTCTGTTTGTTTCTAGTTTCTTTGTGCTATAAAAAAGCAGATGAAAAATTCTGCCCCTGTGACGAGGGCTGAGTTTGTCTACCACATACCTGTAGAAGTGTCTTTCCAGGATACCTTTTGTGTACTGTGGCCACAGATTCAGTCTGGGCTGCAGAGCTCCTGACATCTGCACAGCAGAGCTCACTGGGCAAGGCTTGGATCTGCACCACTGAGTGTATATTTAGATTTTTCTGCTGCTATTCCATCTCTTCTTCCCAACCCAATTAAAAATCTGGCTGCTGTCTAGCTATCAAATGCTAACACAAACACCTGTGTACCAGATGTGTACAGCTGTAAGACTGTCAGTGCTGATCCGTCATCAGCGCCGTAAGCCGGTTCATTGGGCAGCTAGAAAACACTTTGTTTTACCCCTTCTTCTGTCCCTCCTCCCAGTTTTTAATCCTCCTGTTTTCTCCATGTTTACTCTCTCTTGCTTCCTGCTGCAGCAAGTTTGTGAGGTGAGTCTTGCTCAGACTTTATCTGTCTCTTTCAGATAATAAAACAAAGAACCTAAACTGTAAGAGTACTTTTTTTTTTCTCCTGGCTGCAGAGTGGCTGGTTTGTACTGACAAATGATAAATTAAAGTCAGTATTATATGCCAGCTCATGGAAAAACTCCTTGAAAAACAGTAATGTGAGAGCTACACCAGGCAGGATTCTAGGCAGGATTCTAATTTTCTTCCCTCACCTCTCTGAAAAAAATTGTTCTTGTATCCCACAGGTACGTTCTAGAGAGGCTAGTTGTAGAATGGGAGCAGTCTTGTGGCTTTTGTGAAGGTGAAGGCTCAAGTCAGCAGGAAAAAGCAGTTCCTCAAGCTTGAGGGACATAAATGATAATAGCTACAGAGGCAGGATATAATAACACTGGAGGTTTTACTGCAGCTGACAGAAGTCTCTTTGCAAGGGCTTTTTGAGAACAGGCTAATGTAAAAAGTCTTTCTTATTCCCTTACACTTTCCTTAAGAACTTCTTCTCCTTCTGACCTACTTACAACTTTCCAGTGCAGTAACAAAGCTTACAGGGGGATGTTCCTGCTGGAGAGAGGAGACAGTGTCAGAAGGACAAGAGGGAAATGGTCTCCCTTTCTAGCAAATGATCTGAGATAGTTTCATTTGCTCAGCTGGCATGGTGGTAACAGATAGTTTATGTGAATATGACAGATTGTGGGAGCAAGGGAAGTTTCTTATGACGGAGAGGGTAAGGCAATGTGGTCTTGCACAGAGAAGGCGTCAGTTGCTATGTACTGAGCAAAAGAAAAAGGGAGGCCATCTCACTGTCCTGTTAGTCTTGCTTGTGTAGAACTTGTGCTTTTACTTAGCAAAGCACTGCTTGCACTAGCAGAGTTCCTGCCTCCTTAGATAATTCAGATGATTCAATCTTAGCAAAACCAACTGACTTTTATCTGAAGGCGCTCAGCTCAGTGGTACGGTACTACTAATTTATAGTCAGTGTCTACCCTGTCATGCTTATTTGAAGAAAACTCCCACTGACTTCAGCTTGTTTGAACAATGTTTTTCTTTAACAGAAGTGGTGCTGTTATAACCATGAACGGTTTTTCAGCTATTGGAGTTTTGGAATGCTGAAAGCAGCAAATCTGAAATGTAGACTGGATGATGAGAGGATATGCTATAGTTAGGGCACAGATTACTTGAAAAACAGCCCAGGTGCCTCTGGAAAGTAAATTTATAAGTATAGTCTTTTATTAGATTAGAGAGTTCACCCTCAAGAAACCAGAAGATGACTCATGAGGTTCCTTTCCACCCAGCTCCCCAGCCTGTCCAGTTCTCACTGAATGGCAGCACAGCCTTCTGGTGTGTCTGGAAACGCATCTCTTCTAGGGTAGAATTTTGTTGATGATTGTCAATGGGTGCAATTTTTTTTTGTGTAGAGGAATTCAGTGACACACTGCTGCTTCATATGCACTTCCCTGTCAGACACCATTTTGTCAGACTGTTCCTCTGCTGACATCTGTTACGTGGCAACAAAATATAATGAAATATTGGCAGGAAGGTTCAACCTATGCTGCCATACCGCCAGCATCCACCTCTGATGTCATAGGCCAGCACAGTAAAATGGGAGGCATTACTTTCACAACAGCCATTGTAACATGTAAAAGTGCAAATTGCTCATCCTACTTTTTGCCCATCGTGCTTTCTGCTAGGTAAGCTCTGACTGCTTATGTTCTGTCTCCTTATGAACTTTATACAAGTGTGTGTGGAACAGCCTTCTGTACTAAAAGTGATTGTTTGCTTTCTCTGAAGAGGAAAATGGGCAAAACATGGATAACAGGAAGGAAAGAAGTATTCTGTTTCTCATCTGCTTTCTTAGTGATGAATTTACAATGTCACGGAAACTGCATGGCAAAGTACAGCTTTGTACAGTTGTAGCTGTCCCTTCTCTATGAGATCAGGACTGAATTTACCCTGGTACAGCTGTATACTTCAGTGTTTTTTAACTAGTGGCCTTCTCACTGGGTACACTTCTACTGGGCAAATCAAGAATTCCTCAGCATCACCATCTGTGATTGGTTTCTAAAAAGAAAAACTTCCCTCTCTGTATTTCCAGTGTTGCTTTTTATTTTAGGACCAATTATGGGGGATTAATTAATAACTGGTCAGAATGGAGAAGATGAACAACCACGTATAGCTGATGTTTGAGTTTACGTAAGCTTGAAAACTTTTGAGAGAATTTTGGGTTTCTTAAGTTTGTGAGAATGCTCCTTGCAACCAAATTCAGTGTGCGTTCTGTTCAGTTCATTGCTTGCCTTGTGTGTTTGTGCTGCAGTCCGTGTTGTGACTGATCTCCTGAAGCTTTCAGACCTCTTACATGGTTTCATCTGTTTATTCTAGGAATAGGAGTTTATAGTAATGCTGTTTATACTAAAGATGGGTGAACCATTAGAGCAAGTGGAGAGATCATCATGAACCTCTGCCCTGAACTCAAACCAGGCTTTGTGACTTTTAAAGTCCTGTTTCAGTTTTCAGTGTCACTGTAGTTTGTTCTGTCAGGATTGGAAACAAGTGCCAAAATATAAATGGTATTTCCAGTGTCAGCCTCAGATTTCATAAGCAAATCTGCTCTCATGAGAGAGCTTATGGAGTTTGAGACCTCACAAGCTTTGGTAGTGAGCATAACCTTTCTAACTCCTGCTGCTTAGTGCAGCTAGCACAAATCACTTAACCCAATAGGGTTTGCCCATCGCTACTTCATATACGCCTATGGAACAAGATCTGTTTTTTGAACTAAGAGGCATTCTGTGGGGAAACGTGTGCAGATGATTGCTTGTGGATGAAATACTAAAACATAAGTGTCATGTAGCTACATTTTCCTGCTATTCAAACAAGGATGTTGTAACCATCCTGTCTTGACCTTTCTCCCATACATGTTGCAAATCTGTTGGCTAATTCTTTGATGAAGTTATGCTGGAGCTGTCTAGTGTAGAATAACAAAGTAAGCTTTCTTTTGGGCTCTATGTTTGACAACAAAATACTTCTACTATGTTTCTGGAACCTAGGTTTCTCCAAATTTATTTGCTGTTGTGGAGGTTTTATGGTTTCACATTCTGTACTTGGATCCAGTTTTGAGCAATCCATCTAGTAGAGTCTGATCAGTAGAGCCAATTACAGGAGTAATCAATTCAGGTGGTGTCTGTTCTCCTCCTTTCTATTCCTAAGGAGGAACTGTATTCCTCTCTCTCTCTGTTTATTGTTGTATCAAAGAATGATCTGATGTTTGTTTTAACAACGAGATGAAGCTGAATTCACTGCTGTCCAGCACTCCTTAGAACTGGTGTGCTACTTGAATATTTATATCATACTGACATTTGCTTACTTTAGAGAAGGCTTTATTTCCTTGGAGTATTTATCATAGTATCTAGGTATTTCCACGTTAAACTGCTGCTGGATCTGAATGTTGTATATAATTACCTGGGTTCAAGGCCAGTTGCTTAAGGGAAGTTGATTTTCAAAGAACAGAACCAGCTCTGTGGTATTAGCTAGCTGAAGTAAAGGACTGGCAGGGGTTTTTCTTAGACTGACATTGAGCAGCCTGGAAACAAGATTTATACCTCACTTCACATGTATGGATAGCTGTGTTTGGTGTATTATGGGAAAAGTAGAGAAGCCTCTCCCTGCATACCTGGCACTATGGGTGGTGATGATGTGATATCTGATGTGATCTGTTGACCTAGTTATGGTCTTGGATAGAAAATAAGATTTGACATCCTTTACTTCCTACTTTTTCTCCCCTGATCTCCACCAGTCCCTTTCCTGAAGATTAAGGGGGGGAGGTTGATGCAGAATTCAGTTCCTGCCTTTCTGACACACTGCGATGCTATGACCCCCTTTGCACATGGAGCAGTAACATCCACTTTGAGACCTGATCAGATCTCAGCCTCCTGTTGTTTCCCATCAGCTTATATGACTCTCTTGGGTTTCTGGGGCTAGAACTGCTTTTTTGCTGCTGTGCATAAAGAGGCGCCGTGATTTATGAATCAATTAATCACTGCGTGCTGAGGAGCTGTTCATGGTAGTTAAACAGTGAAAATAAGATGCTTGAGTGTATAATAAAGATGGATCATAATGAATATGGCCCTCTACTACTGAATTCTCTTCCCCTACTCATTTTTTTTCCAATACAGCTGAACTATTGGTATATGAAATCCATCTCTCTTTGATGGCATGGGGTTCATCAAGTTACTTGACAAAGGCGGTCTCTATTTGTGTTATAGGTTTTTTTGAATCTTCCAGTCTGATTTCAGTTTGCTGCTGAATCTGATAAAGCTTCAAAGCAGAAAAAGACTCTTATACTACTGTCTGTAAATCTTTTTCATAGTTATAACAAAATCTACTTTTGTGTCCCCAAAACTTAAGGAGGGGAAGCCTGGCCTGTAAAAACACTTAACTGTGTTAAGTTTCCCTAGCAGCAAACTGAATATGAAACTTTGTTTCTTCATCTACTTTACCAAACATGCTGATCTGGAACTGTTTTTTGCATGTAAGAGAACCTCAGACTAGTGCATAAAAAACACTATTTTCCATCACATAGCTGTTGTTGTTTGCTCTTTTTAACACAGACGTCATTGCTCTGCATTTGTAAGACTGCAAAATATTGTAAGAACTAGTCAAATTTGGTGAGAAGCCCTGCTGTGAATGCAGTTTGGCTTCATGATTTACTGCCTCGCTGTATAATTTCAGCCAGCAGTCAATGACTGTAGTCAGATTAGAGTGGCATATTTAAAGCTCTGTGCATTAGGTAAGGATATGAGACAAGAGGCAATCTGATCATATGATTTTTGCCCCAAAAATAAGTTTTGTAAGGAGGAAATTGTACATTACAAACGTTGAAAAGATAGTGAACCTTGCAGATTTCACTGGAGTTGCTCTTGATCTTACCTGTGTAACTAAGAGTAGATTTCATTCTAGTTAGAAATTAGGTGCAGTGATGTGAAGCAGGTCAATTCATTTTCCCTGCCTTGCAGTGAAACTTGTAGTGGAATTTGAATATTTGTCATTTATCAGTAAAAGTAATAAGTATTTATTTTCAACATAAGCTAGTTTCTCATTTTGTTTAACCTGCTGCAGGCATATATGGACTGTCTTATGACTTCTGTTTGCTTGCTAAGTTAATCTCATAAATTGGCTTTTGAACTGCACGATCAGAAGTAATGTTTCACTGCACTGACCATGGTTAAATCTTTCTCTTCTGTTTCTCTTCCCTTCTCTGTTTTTTAGGACCCAGGTTTCTCTTCAGTGATTCATGACAAACTTCAAGTTCCTAATACTATTCGGAAGGCATGGAACGAGAAAGACAACAGATGCGATGTTTGTGCCACGCACTTGAACCAGCTGAAGCAAGAGGCCATTCAGATGGTGCTGACCTTAGAGCAGGCTGCCAACTCAGAACATTACGATGCCTCTCCAGGATCCCCCCCACCCCTCTCTAATATCCCCACACTAGTGGGTTCCCGGCACATGGGCAGCTTGCAGCCCAGGGACTGGGCATATGTACCTGCTCCTTATGCTACGTCTAATTATACAGGCTTTGTTGCCAACAAACACAGTGGAAAACCCAACAGTCTAGGAATTGTCAATGGGGTGGAGAAGAAAAATGGCTCTCCTGGACACCAAGCCAAGGTCAGCTTTCAGATGGCCACCAGCCCCAGCAATGGTAACGTTCTCAATTCTGTGGCTATCCAGGCTCATCAGTACCTTGATGGCACTTGGTCTTTGTCGAGAACGAACGGCGTTACTCTATATCCCTACCAAGTAAGTAGTTTCAAATAACAGAGCTTCTTCCTTTTCTTTTCTTTTTTTTTTCCCTGTAGAACCTTGCAGGGGCATGCTAACACTGCTTGCTCCTGTTGAGAAGTAGAGCCATTCACATACTAAGGACTAGAACAAGAAGTGTTTTAAATTCTCTTTTATCTGGTAGGGAATTGAATTGTGGGAGACAGAGATCACAACCAGTATTCATTAAAACAACTTTTATTAATGCAGCTGTTATTAATAATAGAACCAAACTGTTGTTATTGATAATCAATAACTAGTCACACAGTCCGTTCATTTGTTCCTTCACACAGATCATGCATCTCACTCAATACTTCGTTGGAGATTGAGCTTATGGCTGGGAGGTCAACCACACTTGTTTATGGAAAGCAGTGCTGATGTACCTGTACTTCTGGCTATGTATTCATGAAGTATGCATAGTGTTTATCTGGTTCATCAGTTGCATATATGATCCTATCATCTTTGGGTAGCAGCTACCGCATGTTCTGATGTGGCTCAAAGTTACGTACATTCTTATTTCTGCTAGTGTGTGCTGGTGTGGCCTTCTACAGATTAAACTGATTCTTGATGTTTTGATTTGTATTCTCATGAATTCAGAAGGACCAGTAATTTCCAGAGCTTAAATGTCTGAGGAAGATTTTCCTGTGCTTATCAATGTGTTCTCTTGCTCCTTTTTGGACTGCTATTTTTGATAACCATCCACATTCATGAGTACCTGTGGAAGCCATCCAGACTAACTCACACAGAAGAGCAAAGTAGGTTTTTCAAAACACTTCATTGTAGACTGTGGGAATTTTATTGTGCCCAAGCACTTACAGATTGCAGCAGAAGCCTATTCTTTTTTAGCCATCCCTGTTGGGGATGAATAAGTATCTTTGGAAGTTGGTCTTCCTATTAAGTTATGAACAGACTACAAGATAGAACCCTAAATCAATATTTATAGTTTCTTGGTATGAGAGTGACTAATATGATTGCCAGTAATAAAACAATGTTATTCATAAGCATTATGTTGTTGCTGTACACCAAAGAAGACTTGGTAAAACTAGTAGTGCACTGAAATTATTTTACCCGGAAAATATGTGACTTTGTAGTTTTGTGGATCTATACTCTAGTGAACCTGAGTCACATTTGGGCAGGTAACTATGTAATCACAGTTTGATCTAAGAAAAAAGCTAGAAGAAGAATGCACGTTAAGAAAACCTAACAGTAATTTTTATTAGGAAAATTAGTTCAGTCTCATTGCATTCATGACTGTTTAACTCATCTTCTACGAAAATATCTTTTGTTTATCTATTAATAATGTTCATGATTCCTAGGCAGTTTGTTTTGTCTTAAAAATACTCACTAAGAAAAATACTCACTAATACTCAATACTTTCTGGACCAATACTGTGTGGCTCTACTTAGCACAAAGACTTCCCTAGCATTTTCCTCTCCTTTAGCTAAACTTGAAATAGAAAGGATAGTATCTGCAGTCTGCTAACAGGTTCAGCACCTTCTCCCAAACGAAACAACAAAAGATAACCAAAAACTCCACTACCCCAGTGATTCTGGTTTACGATGGACTGCTGGTTGATAGTAAATTTTATAATCTCTTTAAGATTAAAACCTTCAAATACTGAAATTCTCACTTTACTCAAGTGTCACATTTAATTGTCCAGTCAAGGAATTATAACGATAGCTTTTCTCCTTAAACACATTGGAAGGATTTTAGTGTTTGGTTATGTAGTATCTGTATCAGGCTGGAAATTAATCAAGTAAGAATAACTTTAGCAAGAGTGATTTCTTTGTAATTTGAGGTAGTAAGGAGATGCAAGCTTTGATTTATCTTTTTCTGCTCTTAAGTACAGAAAACAATTTTATTCGCTATATTTTTTTCAGAACACTTTAGTTCTCTCTTCCTCATATATATATATGTGTGTGTATATATATTTCATTATTTTCTTACTATTGCAGTTAGAAAATCCTGCTGGAGAAGAGCACTGTGAGGATGAATCTGTTATCCCATCTTAATTAGAACCCTGATTTTATTTATTTGAAGGAGAATTTAAAAAAAGAAACAACTGTTATTTGTAAATGTATATATATTAACTTCTTCTTTCCTTAGGGATAGTGATTAAGTAAACTTCACTGTGTATTAGTTTAGAAGAATAGAAAATAATGGAAAGAATCTATTGGGATAGAAAGCCTTGGACCTCACACAAAAGTACAGTGCTCTTCTTTCTGCATTATAATTTTGTCAAACTGATGTTCAGGGAGAACTCAGTCTCATCGCTCTAGACTTAATGGCGCCTGTTTGTAGGCACCTCCCATAGTAAATTAACTTCTGTTAGACAGTCCAGATAACTTGACAGAAATGGTTGAGTACCTTGAAACATGACCTTATTTTCTTCCTGAATAATCACCAAAAAGTGAAACACATTAGTCCAGAAGAGACATTCTGTGCCTTAGAATTGATTCGTGACAGTTTTAGTCCCTAAAAAATATTCCTGCTGTTGTAACTTCTAGGATGTTGGTTGTTTCTTAGGATATTCTCCTCCTGAGTGCCTTAAATTAGAACCTTGTTGGAGGGCATGAATTACAGCTTTTGTTTCATTTCTGCTGAAAGAAATAAGTGTTGTGATATTGTAGGGTTCAGTTGCTGCAGTAGCACAGGGCAAGTCTTAAATGATGCCCACTATTCAATCAGTTCTGCAGAAAAAGTAGCTATCAGGAGTAAAACAAATGCAGATTTATACATCAGTCAATTTAGTAGTTCAGCGTATGTTTACAGCCTGAAAGTAATAATGTCTAACTGGAGATCTATGTCAGATGTAGAAGAACCTCTGTCATCATACAGACAGTTCAACACTGGAATAAATTTCTTGGAAGCGTGCTGGGAACTCACTGTTGGTACCTTAGAATAAGTCAGAGAATTATCTACTCAGAACTGTTTAGGCAAAACTGGCCCTACCTGGAGATAACTCCAAATGACCCCATCAGTCCCCACCACCCTTGCTTTATGTAATTCCGCGTTTAGCTACACTTTGACTAGTCAGAAACAAAGATCTACTTCCAAAAACCTGTGATCTTCCCTAGACCCAACTCACAAATGAACAGCTGATGGAGTTTTCTCCAAGGAGTTGAATCAAACTTTGCTGGCAAATGGTCTTTTTATGTAACAGGGAATCACATGCAGGGAAAGGGAACTGATTAATCTTATAATGTATGACTCATTAAGAACCTCCTATTAACACTGGAATGCTGAAATGGTTACTTTGTGAGGGTAACCGTAACCCATTTCTGTTGAATATGTCAGAAAATACCAGCCAAAATCCAGTACACTGAATAGAGTCTGGAAGTTGTGCTCTTTCAGTCAGCAGAGGATAGCATTTGGATATATACCACAGGGATCAGGCTGTGTTTTAACACTTGTAAAGGCGTCTGTTGATCTCTTTGTATCTCAGAGTTATTTCAGTCCTTCCCTGCTGAGAGAAAATTGTTGAAATTGTTGAGGTTTTATCTGTAATTATTTGTGTAACTGCTAATATGAAATCACAGTGTTAAGTACCCTTCTGTTGCTCACCAGTTATCATATAATGCTTTTAAAGAACAAGAAACTGTTGAGCTTAGGATGCTGTTGCAGGAGCCACAAATACCTTGATGAGTTTACTGCTGCTACTCATTTTTATACAGTGTGATTCTACATTGAATGCATAACTTTTCTATTACTTTGTTATCCAAAGCTGCTAAAAAGCTGCTGGTTCAGCTATTTTACCACCACATTAAAAAACAGATTAAATAAATTAATAGATTAATGGAATAGATTTGAGTCCTTAGTAGTTCAGACTTGCATAGACTTTGTTTTTGAAGGGAAGTGAGTAAACAATAGGTGAGTACATTAAAGTGGTTGCACTAAAACGCTTCAGAGTAAAAGTGTGCTTCTGTTTAGGAGTAGTTATTCCCCTTTAGAATCAGCACCCTCTTTTAGCCTGAATTAACTGCCTAGTTGTCCTGTGTTGGTATGTCTCTAAACCTCTAACGCGTGGCATTAGCTGCTTTGTGGTTTGAACTGCAGAACATAATATTTCCTTGGTCCACGGGGCACCTGTGGTTATCTTACTGAATCTTCATCTTTTAATGTTTTAGGTTTTAAGTAGATTATTAAAATTCAATATAAAATTAGAAACAGCATGGTTTGTAGAACGGAGTGACAGGAAAGTAAGAGAATAAACATATATAGGAAACACCAGCAGCTTCAAGAGCAATGTAGGCTGTGAAAGGGAAGGATGGGGAACAGACAACATGGCTGTTGATGTGGGTATGCTGAGTACCTCCTGCTTCTGTCCTTGAGGTTGTGAAGTTTGGATTTGGTACAGAAAAAGATGTATATGTAAGGATTTGAGCGGGGATATTGTGATCATAACAGTAGTCAGTGAAAAAGTGCTTCTTTCTCTACTGCACTTGAAAAGACCCTTTTAACGAAAAGTTTGGAAAATGAAATCTTCAACTACATAGTGCCTCCTGGCCTCAGGCGTAATGATCTCAAGCCTATTCAGAGAATTATCAAAGGCTTTGTTTGTGTACAATTGATGAAAGCCTACAGTGCTTTCTGTTTCCTCTTTATGTAAAATATGTGTTTAGAAGAACACTGTTCTCTGAGAAAGAACCAGCTTGTTCTGGAGTTCTGCAGTGATGAATGATTTGTTTGGAGTTTACTTAGGTCATGGCTGTCTCATAACACATCAGTTCTTTCAGGCACAGTCTTTTAAAAAGAAACTGGTAATGATTAGAGTTGGGCACGAGATGAAGAGTTCAGATACAGAGCCAAAGCCTACGTGTGGGGTATTCTCATCCAGGATTTTGATTCCAAGCTTTTTTCTTAGTCTCTACTGTCTAATTTACTTCTTTTCCACTTGCTGCTGTTGCTTCTTCAAGTGTTCAGTGTGATAAAGCTAAAATGTTAGTGATTGGTGCAATGGTGCCACAGTAATTTAAGCGGTTTCTGAAACATATAATGCAAGATACAAAAATCATGTTACTTGTTCTATCTGTAGGTTGACAGGTGTCTTCCTAGAGCCAGAACAATTTTGCCAAAGCAACTTAGCAACAAAGGAAAGGGAGATCTATATGCAGTCTTTTCTAATACTGTACTCTTATATGACCACACATGATTCTGTACAAGGTCTGTAATACAGGAGGGTTTTTTGTCTGTGTGCAGTTTGGCTTTGGTCCAGAATTTTTTGGCTTATCTTCAGTCACTGAATGTGTGAGATCTACATTTGAGTGTGGTGGCTCCCTTAACAATGTAGAAAGCTTTGTTTCTCTTACTGACGGATCATAAATGACAATGCTGAGAAACTCTTGTACTTATTATTTGGTTTTTACATTCAGTGACCTGGACTCTAACAATGAAGTAACTCAGAGAGAGACTAGACTGCGAGTGCAGGAATTTTGTTCCTTAAGCTTGTTTGACTGGGCCAAGAAACAGACTGTCAAACAAGTTCGTTGACACTCAAATTAATATCCTCTCTTAAATATCTCAGTTGCTCTTATTCCTCATGCATTAGTTATCTCTGAAGTAGCTTTCTTCTGACTAAAAGCCTTTTTAATCTACGTCACCAGTAATTAGATATGACCCTACTAAAGTCACTGTATGTCATCAGCTGATATTTTGCCATGATTATTTGATCATTCAATTTGTATATTAGATGAATTGGTTATCTGCATCTCATTCTTCCTATCCACTCCCTCAACTAACAGCCCAATTGTATATGGATTCTCTAATACCATCAGGAGGGGAAACTGAAGTCCTTGCTAACTGTTGGAGGGGTTTCTTTTTTGCATTGCTCTGGTGTGATTTGATCTTGTTTGGCATTTTTATGCATGACTTAATGACCTGAGAATCATTACTTTTCCCCTTCATGATACCAGGATGACGAAGGGAAGAAAGAGGTAAAAGGTATCCCATGGACTGAAAAGAGCTAAGTAGGCTTATCCTGTGAGTATGAAAACCTCATGACTTGGATGTGATGTGAGGAAGAAATCTGTGGACTATTACAGGAGTGAGTTAATCCTGTAACTTAGTGAAAGCCAGGAGATCACAATTAAGGAGGATTTGGAGTTTTGGTTTTCTTCCCTACTTTGTAGATTAAGAATTTTTTTCAAGTGTGAGACTGGTTTCTTTTCTGAAATAACAGCTGTGCTGATTGCTTGCATCACTGAACAAAAGAATAAACTAAGAGAAGAATTGGTTTAACAGTGAGGAAAAATGATGCAGAAATAGGATTGAGATAGGGAGATGACAAACAGATTCATTAACGCACATTTCTCTTTTGTTTCCTGTACTGTTTCCTGTAAATAAGGTAGCACAGAACCAGAGAAAAATGGTCAGCTTCTCCATATACTTAATTTTATAGTTCAAGTACATAGAGATTCAAAAATTAAGACAGCATATTCAGAAATGAGAAGAAGAAACATGCTTTTCAAGTGATATACAATTCTGTGAAACCTATTAACATAGAAATAATGTTGATACCAAAAGCTTAGGAAAATACATATAAGAAGTATGTGCTTATGTGAGCATTTAAAAACAAAAGAAACAAGCCATCACCAAAAACTTTCTTCTACTCAAATAATAATAATAAAAATTAAGGATAAGTTTCCATATAGTATAAGGTGATTAATATATTCTAGGGAGTTTTCCTTTAAATACATCTAATACGTCTAATACATAGGTAAGGACTAGTATTCTTGAAACCACCACTGAAGCTTTCCAATAAAGGTGCAACTAGGCTGACCGGGTGAGGGATTCTGATGTGCTTAGTTAGCTCTTATACTCTTTGTGTCTCTGTTCTGGAAGTGGCCCTTGAGTGGCAGCTGGAGAGAGAGCCTAGATTAGAGCATGAACCTAGAGAAGGATAAACACCAGATGACAGGAGATGGCTGGTGCTGTGTTTTGGATGGAATCCTGTAACAAACAGATTAGTGAAGAGTGCTTTTCCAACAATTTCAGCAATATTGCTGGTGCTCGGTGTAGTTGTACATTTCATACTAATTTATTTTTATTCCTACTGTAGTATGTGAAGATTCATTACTTCTGAAAACTTTCTTGAGTTGAATCATTAGTATGAGCAATGTGCTGATCTTTAAAGCTGCATAATGATTCAGTCCAGAGACCGATATTACTCACGTCTTGCTGTTATTCTATATCTGTTGCAAAAGTAGAGTTAATAGAGATGTTTGTTCAAGGGTAACTCATTCCATCTGAGACGTGGAAAAAATGAGAATTGACAGAAAAATTAGGAAATTTTTAGTAGTTTTCCTTTTGAGTCTGTCTTCACCTGAAGACGATATAAATCGATGTATTGTCTCCATGATAGAGACATTTGTTTCTCACACTGATGCACAGAATTAAGATTAGATTTAGGATCATCATAATAAATGTGGTGTTCCTTTGATTTTTGCTTAGGAATTAGGAGCTGGGCTTTTAAGTACGAAGAATTGCATTATTGTGCAAAAAATAAACCAACAAAGCTTTTTTTCCTTTGATTGCTATGCTTTTGAGAAGTAAGGAACAAATAGCTAGGGGCTGATGTAACTCTGAAATGTGATTCCGCACAGTTATTATGCAAAGCCGTTGTTTCCTTTTCTGTGAAGTGTTTCTGAAGCAGTGTTGGACATGGAGCATCACATTCACTGCTGGCATAGCTTTTTCTTTAATTCAGCAGATTTGAATTAAAACAATTGGTTTTTCTCCTGTCATGAAATAGTTGAGTTGAAAATTTTTGGTGTAATGAGAAAAAAGGTCAGTAGAATTGCCACTCTGGATTTTAAGAGAGAAAACTTTGAGCTGCTTAGGGAGCTAGATGATAGATAGCACTTTCCTTTGGGAATCTGCTTTAGAGCATTTACAAATCCATGAGAACTGGACACTTCTTAAGAAACATCTTTTAAAAGCACAATGGGAGACAGTTGTGCTGTGCAAGTGGGGCAGAAGACCAATTTGGCTGAATAGGTATCTACTCTTGGAACTTGAGGAGGGGAAAAAAAAAAGATTTCTGGAAACGAGATCAGGATTTGCAGGGAGATTGTGGAGTTGGAGTTTGTATTTGTAGGAAGAAAAGGAAAAAAAAGCCAAAGTTCAATTTGAGTTAACATTGGTCAGTACAGCATCAGACAACAAAAAAGGCTTTTTTGAGTATCTCGACGGCAATAGGTCTAAAGACCGATACTTGATGAAGGTGGTCACAAAGCAAGTAGGGATGAGGAAAGGGTAGAGGCCTTTAATGCCTTTTTTTGCCTTAGTTTTTAATAATAATGATAGGTTTGACTGGTGGTCAATCGCTAATGGTGTTTCCCAGGGCTCAGTAGTGGGGCCATTTCTGTTCAACATTGTCAGCAATATGGATGCGGGAACTGAATGTATCCTTAGCAAGTTTGCTTATGGTAATGAATTGGGATATGCTTTTGACTCCCATTAGGGGATGAGAGTCCCTGCAGAGAGATGTAGATTGGAACATTGGGCAGTCAGCAATGGCATGAAATTCAACAAGTATAAATGCTAGGTTCTGTACATGGGACAGAGTGATGCCAGACACAGGTACAGACTGGGAGATGCATGGCTGGAGATCAGCCCTTGCAGATAAAGACCCAGGGATGATGATTGATAGTAGGATCAACATGGATCGGCAGTATGCCCTGGCAGCTAAGAGGGCAAACTTAGCTTTTTAGGGTGCATTAAACCACAGCGTAGCCAGCCAGTCAAAACAGGTGATAGTCTCACTATATTTAGCAGCGGTGTGGCCTTGAATATTGAATATGTGGGCTCCAGAATATAAAAAAGGATGTTAAGGTCCTTGAAAGCATCCAGAGCAGGGCAGGAAAGCTGATAACAGGGCTGAAAGGCATATCTTATGAGGGGAGTCTGAGGACATTTGAGTTGTGGGAAAAAAAGGAAGGTGAGAGGTAACCTCATCGCTCCCTGCAACTTTCCGAGGCTTGGAAGTGGAGAGGGAGGTACTTCATTTGTTTCTCTAGCTTCTCCCAGGTAACCAACAATAGAGCATGGGGTAGCAGTATAAAGCTACATCAGGAGAGGTTCTGTCTTAACATTAGGAAAAATGTATTTACCGTGAAGGTGGTCAAACACTGTAACAGGTTTCTGAGGGAGGTGGTTGATGGCTCGTGCCTGTCAGTGTTCAAGAGTCATTTGGATAACTCCCTAAATAATATGCTTTAACTTTTGATTATTCTTGAGGTGGTCGGGCAGCTGGACTCAGTATTCTTTGTAGGTCCCTTCCAACTGGACTATTCTATGTTCCAAAGCATTACAAACTTGAGAGATGAGTGTTGTCAGATAAAATACATCTGAGGCCAAACTCTGTTTTCTCTCACTCCAGGATAATTGTCTTGCAGTTGGCATGACATCAGTGCAGTAGAGATAAGAATGAGATCAATGTCCACCCCTATAATATCTGGTCAGCTGAAGTGAGGGAATGGCAATGGTGATGGAAGTGGACACAGAATTTTGCACTCCAAGTAGTCTTGGCTTCCCTTTGCGCTGGTGGATGGAAAGGCTTTTTTCTTCCACATGCCTTTGATCTCACCCTAAACTGAAGAGTCTGTTGGAGTTGCTCTCTTGACAAATGAAAGCAGAAGGCTGATCATACAGCAATTTTGAACTTTGGTTTGCATAACTCTATTCGGTGGAGAGTAAGGAAGGATTACATCCATACAGCGGTGAGGAAAAAACCACTCTCACCTAATGAACCCATCTTTTAAAAAAAATCTGCTATGTTCTCTGAGGAGAAATGAAATTTCACTTCACCTTTCACATCCAACTAACCTCCCTAGCTGAACTTAGAACCGCTCCAAAGACTGAAGGGAAGGGAGAGTAATGAGTTCTCATCTTCCAAGAGATTGGTCTGTGCTCATTGTGCTTTTTGTCACTAGGAAATCTCAGTAGAAACATCTGTAGCTCTGCCTTTCATGGGAACACAGCAGTCACCATCGCTCATGTCATTAAGGTACTTGAGGTCTTTGGTTTTATAATTTAAAAAAAAAATAATAATCAGACTGGTAGTTGTGAACATCCAAAGACTGTTCTGCAACAATTGCAATTAGTAGCTTAGGTAGGAGTGCAAATGAGGTGTTCCTGTTGCGATAGCGCTTTGAATCAAGAAAGTGTCTATCACAAGTGGGCTTCAAATTACTTGATTCTTTTTAAATTTGTGAAAATGGCACATATGTGTATTTGTTAAGTAGCTGGCTAAATTTATGCACAGGCTTTTGACTAATTGGAAAGACAGAAAAAAAATTAAAGGTTAGAATTATACTTAATGACATTGCTTTTGCTCCTCTAGCTTTGTGGTAGCTGCATTGATCTACGATGAGTGTGGTTTGGTGTCTCACTGGATAGTTGTAATGTACTCCTGTGATGTGAATTTTGCAATTTGTATCTTTTACTGCTCTATCTACTACTTTTTAAGAAGATTAAGGCTATTAAAAATCAGCCTAAACTCTGCTTTTATTGAAAAAGGTTTCTTTTATAGTCGTGTCCTGTGATATTTTCTTCCCTCTAAGGAAGATATAGCTAACAATTAAATATAAGCCAATTTGAGACTCAGATTTGTGTCACTGGTTTACTTCCTCCAGAATTAGAGAAAGGAAAGATTCTTAGTAAATGTTCTATTTTCATTAGGTAATTGTTGTTTTGCTTTTTGGCCTCAGATACTTTTGGTCAGGTCAGAATGTACAGTTTTCAGTAGCTATGAAGACAGTTTGGAGGAGGGCTACTGAAGATGATCTCATTGTGTCAAAGGGCAATATAATGCCAGTAGCAGTTCAGGAGAAGACTGATAGTCACTATGAATTTTGCAGGTGGATGTATTCAAGTCTTCCATCTTTGCAGTGGTTTGCAAGATGTAACTGGTGTCAAGAAGAAAAATTGCAAGGTTTTATTACTTTTTCTTTCAATCCTGGCCAATTTTAGGCCACTGGAGGTTGCTGGTTTTAAATGCAATCCATGTTCACAATCATCTCTGTGTTTTGTTCTTGTATATTTTCTCAATTAATTGTGGTGAAATATAGAAGACAGAAAATTAATTCAATCATTATTAAAGAAATGATACAGAATATATCTAAAAAAAATGTGTAGTAGTGAGATATCAATTTTAAAGTGATCAATTTCTCTGATCCCTCTAGTTCACTGCCAATGAGTAGGAAGTAAGAAATGGATGCAACAAGATTCTCAGTTGTACCATGAAGGTATATTGTGGAGCAGTCACAGGCAGGACTGGCAGAGCAAGTGTGCTCAAGAAGCTATGTCCATATTTAGACCAGGTTCTCTGAAGCTAAGCTCTCTGTGAATAGCCTGCAATGTTAGGTAGATTGAGCTAGGGGCTTATTTGCCAAGCTTGTGGAAGATTTCTCCTGCTTTTTTTTTTTTTTTTTGCCTTAATGTAACCAGATCTATCATTTGTCCTGTTCAGTAAACATAACCAACTGCTATTCAGGTGACTTAAGAGAGCAGCATGGTTAAGGGTTCCTGGCTAGCAAGCCTCCTTGACTAACTGTAAGAAAGTCAGAGAGTGTAAGTGCTAAATAAATGATGACGTTGATTCATGTAAATGAGTACTTTGGAGGGAAGTACCTAGTTCTTGTGTTACCACTTTTGTTATTCTCTGCCCTACTCAGTCAACACAAGGCTCTTTGCATGTGTAATCCTGAATGCCTGGAAGTGCTACTTAGCAGTGAAGCTCCTCAGTATTGTCCTCTGCTCAGAGCTGTTGCAGGGGTCTCTTTAAACACTGCCAGAGACCGCCTCATTAAGATTTATCCCTACTTATACAAAAGTAGGTGAAATGCAGACACCTTGTTCTGATGATATCAAGACTGAGATTCCTGGAAAGGGACCTGAGAGGAGGGTTATATATGTGAAGTTTATGTAGGTGATTTTCCAGGCTCAGAGATGTGAGTTTCTTTGCTTCCACTTCCTACTCCATCATATATTAGGAGTATTCATCTCTTCCTGCCTCCTCAGCGCTTTGTTCCTGAAACAGGGATGATCTGCACTAGGACAAGGAGGCTGCTGGTTCTGGGGCCTCGAAACATTTAGAATTCTTTGTCATCTTTAGAAATGAGAGTGGCCAAAAAATCACAGTCAGTTTTGTGGAACTGAGGTTGATTGGTTTTAATCTTCAAATAAAACCCGAGTGGATTTTTTTTCATCATCTGTGCAGAATTCCTGCACTTCAGCATTTACATCAAGGTGCTCCTGTGTTTTCTGAAAAGGAAAAAAAAAAGGAAACAAAGGCTTTGTTTTATAAAGAATTCACTTGAATGCGTACTCCAGGGAAGATCAACGTTTTGGAAGTTTTAAATTGTCCTCTGCAATGTTTAGATTTTAGCATTATTGAAGCTAATTCTTTCAGCAAGCTTCTGAGTCCAGTGTATACCTCTTCTGCTGTTTACTTAATTTAACTTCTTATAAAAGTTGGTTTTTTTAGCTCACAACTCCTAATAAAAGCAGTTCCAGCAAATACTACAATCCTGTCACCCTCGTATGATGCTGTGAGGGAATGTTCCATAATGATAATCTGCTGAAAAAATCAAGTGTTGAAACTACAAGCTTTTTTTCCTAACCTTTCATAATCACCTGTTTCTGTTGGGTAGGACTGGATGCTGTGTGCATGAAATCCATTGTAGGTAGGGATGCTATGCAGGAATGAGTATTTCAGTTCGTGCCCTCTGGATTGGTGAAAGGGTTACACTGCCTGTTTTCTACAGCTGCAGTGGCTGTGGTGAGCAGAGCAACTTAGTGGTGGAAAGTGTTGGAGAAGTGTTCTAGAACCCTGTGAATATTTTATTTAATGTATACATATATTGATTCTGCCTCTGATCTTTCGGACATCCGTGGTTTGGTTTCTCTATTGGTGTACATATGTATTTCTGCTTATACAGACACAAATATATATTTTCCTTTCTCTTTATTTCCTCTTAGAAAGACTCCTTCTCTGCTTCCAAAGGAAAATACTGAGAAACTCCAGGATAGATTCTGATCTGAAATCAATGTGAAATCAGGTTTACTTCTGCATGTTATAGACCAGCAGTCACGCCTTTATGCTTTTAGTAATATTATGCCATTCTGCTGACATTAAGAAAATCTAAGAATTGGAGAGCATTGAGATTTAAAAGTCAGTGTTACAGAATGGGGAATGTTTCAGCCCCTCTTAAGAATATTTGTTAAGCAGTGGTTCTAGAAAGTGTTTCAAAAGTGGTTCTTTATTATCCTGTGCATGGGATGTTCCTCTGTTGTTTGGAGCTAGTTCGTGTCCATCTTATATTCCCTTTGTCCTGGTGTAAATCACAGCACAAAATAACTATTTACTGTTCAATATGTCTGCAGAATACTTTATGAAATGACAGAGACCTTTTTCCTCATGTATATAGATTACATCACTGCACTCCCACTGACCTTGAGTCAGTGATCTTTCTTTTGGCGTGTCACTGTGGAGCAGAAAATCAGTTCATGATGGTCTATTAAAATTTAATTGAAATAAAGACCTCCTTTCAAAAACTGATTTAAAAGTAACTTCTGCAACTTTTATGTTACAAATTGAGTAAACAAGTTGAGGAGGAAAAATCCAGAACATTTCATGAGCAAATAAAAATTCTCTGTGGGGCACTGAAAGCCAAAATGAAAATTGAAGATAACCATAAGGCATTTATTACAGTTCAGCATGGTTTCCTATATTTCAGATGATTAGCCTGTTTGTTGTTGTTATATTTGGACTTCATTAAATGCATTTAATTAAATCTATTGTAAATCTGTTTTATTCCCAGTGGGCCAGTTAATGTAATCTCAGCGTTTGCTTTATAAAAAATATCAACCAACAGTTCCTGCACTAATTTTAATCACTGTTTATCTTTAGGCCCTAATGGAGTGTGCTTTGTCAGTTTAGGTTATTGTGCAAACTCCTTGGGGCCATGACTTTTTGTCTGTATTTGCTATGTAGAAGAAAGATACTCACTGCTGCTGTTTGTAAAAGGTATAGAAATAACTTGTTGAAGATTATTTGGGGTGACTTTTATGAGAAAGAAATAAATGCAGCTGTAAGAAATGACTTTATACTTTCAGATAATTTTCGTAAACTGATATTTTCTCTTAATCTTCTGGGTTTATATTGTTAAGTTTTCCAAGGCTTTATTTTGTTTAATTTTAAATGTTATTGTTTACTCCTGTCTCTTAGGCTGACAGTGGAAGAAGTGACCAGGGTATGTAAAGGATCAAGAATAAACATTAACAGATGTTATTGGTAAAAATTAGAGAATGATAAGGCTACAGCAAGGCAGTAATTACTATCAAGAACTGGAAAAACGTGCTGCCTATGTACTGAGAGCCACTTTAGCCATGAAAATATGCACAAAGTGGGCCTATGAATGAAAGAGTAAATAATGGGCAGTATTTACTGTGAGTATTGCATTTTGAAGTTAAACATGTTAACTAGGAAGATGCATAAGACTTTGCATATGAGTGTAATTTATTTGTCTTTTGCCTTCTTCTAGGTAGCAAGTGGCTGATATGAGGTCAGCTTCATTCAAGCTGTATGGAGGCTACCCTTGGGTTGATCTGAGTTCTGTATTACAGGAAAATAATCCTTCAGGAATTAAGTGGTTATTATTTGTCCATTCAAAGTTCTCTTAATAGTTTATACTGACTGAATTTGAAAGAATATCCTCTTTGAGGAATTTTCACAGTTTTAGTGCTGCAGATTAAGAATGTTAAAGTGTTTCTCCTCCTGTCTTTTCAGGAAGTGCTGCAGAGCACAGCCAAAGTAGAGCCAGTGGCCCCTTTCCTTCTATCATTCACTTTCCAGGGCCATGTGTGTTTGAAAATGTCTGTGGTTTGTATTTTCCAAATTGATCACTGTTTTTCTGAATGTTGTCTGAGGAAAGTAAAGGAGTTGCAGCCTAAATCTTAAATCTGTGGTGAGAAGAAAATTTTGTTAATCTGATGTTATTTAACTGGTCAGGAGAGATGAGGAATGGTATTTATTACCCAGTCTGCAAGTGAGCGTGCACTAAATTCCAGCTGAGAACTGATAGTCAGCATGCTTAAAGTTCTCAGAGTAATAGGGACCTACAGGGAAAAGTGGGAGTGTGACTTCCTTACTGTAAAGCTATCATAGTGAAGATGGATTTTGATGGTTCCTGCAGATTAAAATGTACTGGGAAAAAGATCATTGCATGCATTTGAATTGAATGTTAGGCCAGCTTCAGCTAATGGGCTCTTCAGCTTGGATCCTTTTAAGAAAGAAACTTGTGAATTGAAAATGGCCAACTGAAACAAATGTGTTGGAAAATGTGACAGAAGTTGCATATAATGACAGGTTGCAAAAACACAAATAGCTTGGAAAATAGAAGTAAACTAGAAGTGTATGTAAAACCTGACAACACATTTGGTGTTTTGTAGGGAATACCCATTCTGCTTGGTGGAATATCATAGCAAGTGCATAGTCTGAAGCTCGCAAGTGGATCTCTGCTGAGCCACTGAAAGGGGACCAGAACAGGGGGAGGCCCAGTCTCTAGCAGTTTACAGCACACACTGATAGAGCCTAATTTGGTGTTCAGTTGAGGATGTGCTCCTTGTTTTTGCTTTCATTAGCTGAGACAGCAGTAAATCTAAAGCAAACAGAAGAGAACAACATAACTCAGGACTTAGTCAAGCCTATAGAATTCACTGCAGGAAGAGGCCTCCAAGTCAAATACTTAGTTGAGTGATTTTTATGATAGCTAGTAACAGCTGTAGCTATGCAAACTAAGGTAATAAGGCAATCAAACCTATGCCTTAAGGCATTCACCTTCAGGGCCAGGAAGGAGCTGTTTCTGTCTGGCTAGTGGTTCTGTTTGAAAGCTCTTCTGACACCTTTTGAATCCTTTTCATGTATTCCTGTTAAAACTGTTGGCTACTGCTGTCATAAAATAATTTTAAAACCTCAGCAGGACGTTTTTATTATTAACATGAAAGTAAGACAGGTGTTCAGGTATTGTGACAGAGATTAGAAAGACGAACCTTGTTAAACGGAGAGGTCATTCCTGCTGATACATAGCTTTGCCGAGCTGACATATTTTTTTTTATATATCAACTTCACACTGACTCCTTCGGAAATGAGATAATTTCATGGCAGCTCCTATTAGCACTGATAACTGTGGAATTAGCTATTGCTACAACTCAGTGTTGGTAACACAAAAGGGCGAGGTAGCTACACAAAGCCAAAGGGCAATGCGATTCAGCATGACTTATGCTTTGAGACGGTAGATTAGTCTGTGGTTTGTGCATCTACCAGAGGGTGGAATTTTTTTAGCATGGAAGTTGAAGCTAAATGCTATTTCTCTGTGGAAACAGAGGAACACAATATTGTTATGCTTTTTGACTTGAGAGGTTGGGTAGGATCAAGGTCTTACAAGGAATTTGCACTGAAAGGATATGCTCTTGACTTCTGAAGATTGTATCAACATCTCTGCTTTTGGGAAGGAAATAGAAACATTTCATAGGCAAGTGCAAAGCTCAGCCCTGAGTCTTTTCCAGATGGAATCCAGCCTCGAAGAGTGCCTCTCTTGTAACACTGTGTTGTTGGTGCTTCTTGTTTTCCACTTCTGCATGTCATCTGTGGAGTTTTGGACTAAGTAAGAGCCAATTCCATGTATTTACATTTTGACCCACTGAACCATTCTGTACATAGGGTGTAATTTTTGAGCAGCCTTGAATAACGGCTCCTATTCAGGTATCCAAGGTATCAGAAAGTAACAATTTTGAATGAAAAGTGTATGTCCCAGCATCAGCTTCAAAACAGTTTAATCTGAACGCCGTTGTGATATTATTCTAATCCAGTTTTAGGATTCTGACACACAAGTAGCTTGGTAAGCTTTTAACAAGTTTACTAGTACATAATAGATGTGAATGCCTGTTCTTAGCAAATTCAAGATGAGTTGACTTTGTTTCTTTCACTCTAAAATAAATGATTGCAAAATAAACCATACTATCTTGCACTTGCCACAGTCTGTGTACGTGCATGTGGACAGCTGTCATGATGCAGTATGAAAAATTCTGTGCCTGAGCTGTCATAACCTTTTGATGAGATGGGAGACACTCAGAAAGCCAACTGGCTCCTTGGACAGCATTACAAATGATAATGGGTCGCCTGAATATGTGTAACTTCAGTGATGCTGATTTTATTTTGAGCACCTAAATGGATATAGAAACATTTTAAGAACTAAATCTCATGCAGGAGAGTGGATGCTTTTCATTTACAAATGCTTCATATGGAACTGAGCTCAAACAAAAGAAAAGAAAAAATGCTTTCTCCTTCAGGAATGAGACAAATTTCTCTTTTTAAAGAGGAGAGATCTTATTCCAATGCAAATATGCACAGGAAGACATGTTGCAGTATTGATTAAGCTAAATTGAAATGCTGAGAAGGGATATGTCAATGTAATGGCCAAACAGCAAGATTTCAACACAATATTTCAGTTTTTAAACCCTTTTTATCCTCCTGCAGGTTTCAATGGAGTTTTCTAAAAGAGCTGGGAACACTTGGAACCTTAGATCTGTCCTGAAGTTAACAAAGCATTGTAATATGTGTTTTAATTTTTATTTTACTAAGCGATGGATCAGAATATACAAGACTCTCTTTGGAGTCCTCTGAGATAATGAGTGGTTAATATTTCATAGCAGCAGCAAAAGAGGAAGCTGCATGAGCAGTATTGATAGTCATCGGTGTCGGAGGTTAACTTTTATTTAATCAGCTTTTAAAGATGTACTTTGATGTAGAGATGATTTAGGAAAGTGTATGGAAAAAGATACTACAAAAGTATCTCTTCCAACTTAAAGTATTTGAGTCAAGAGGGATTTCCAATTTCTCAGCTTAAACTTCCTAAACGTCTGTATTACTTGTCAACGAGTGCAGTTTTTCTGCATGGAGGAATTAAATCCCACCCCTTTGCTTTGTATGCACTTCCATGTCAGATGCCATTTTGTCAGACTGCCCCTCTGCTGCCATCTGTCACACAGTAACAACATGTAATGGAATACTGATGGAAGGTTCAACCTCTTCTGCCATACCACCAACATCCACCTCTGATGCTGTAGTCCAACATAATAAAATAAGATCCAAAATTCATGTGATCTGGGAAAAAAAAAGCAACTGAGAAAAATAATGTAGCTGAGAGGTTAGTTTATTTTTGTGTAAAAGTTTATGCCTCGGATGCAAGATTCAAGTCCTCTGGTTGCTATAAGGTACTTTATGGATGATCATATTAGCTAACACACAGAGACGCTGAGTATAACTGCTATCTGCCAGTACTGCTTTAGTTAAGCCTTTGGCTGCAGTTTACAGAAAAACTGACATTTGTGATTTCTTTGCAATGGAGAATCCAAGCTTCAAACAAATTCAAGACATTTGCTAGATCTCTGAGGGTCAAACCCACTCAGCCTTCTGTGAGTAGCTGGATAAGAGATGTGTCAGTCTTTCACTGATCCTATTCCCCCAAAATGTGTGAGGTCTTGTGGTGATTGTGCATGTTGCCTTACTTTTTTATGCCATATTTTCATGAAGTAATCAGTACAGGAATCTCTGCGCCTGTCAGACTTTTTTTTCACACTGGAAATGATGTTTCCAGTTTTTTCCCTGCATTTTAATGGTAGAATTTGATCATATGTCTTTTAAATAAAGACTGATGATCTGATTCCCATACCTATCTGTGGGAAAAGTAATGCTGTTTTTTATTGCTTACTCCCTTGCTAGCTATAGAAGGAGGTTGCTTTCTGGGTCAATAATGCCATTTAAGTAAAGCCCACATGCTGACACACTCTGGTAGCTTCTAGAGCTGCTCTTGTCAACCGACAGTGAAAGGTCAATGGCTTACAGATTGCAGTTTGTGATAGGGAAACATCTACAGTAAGGTTTGAACTTCTTATAATGTCTTGACATTCCTGGCATGATAGTAACTGATCAGAGAAATCAAAGTTTGTTTTCATAACAAATGTATTGCTCCTGCACACAGTGAGCTTGAAAGGTTTCTGCCCTCAGCTGCAAGTGTACATTCACTTCATTTGATTGCTGTGTTATGTGTACAGGCGGAAGTCAGATGTGGTCACCTTTCAGCATCCACACACATACTTCTGCCCTAGTTATTTTAGCACAATTAGCCTGACCACTGATGTCTTGAAAGGTGGATGATGCAGAAAAGGTTTACAGCGTGACTGCTGAATCTGGCTGTATGCAGTCAACTTTAAGTGAGCCACACAAAGAAAGTCCTGTTCTCATGTAAGAGACTTTTTTATGATATGGTAAAAATCTGATAGCAAATAAAAGTCACAGTAGAAAAGAAAAAGTTCAATTAATTTCCATGTGCATGTAATGCAGCAGCCCCATACACAGGCAATTATAAGAATTAACAACTTTAATGAAGTAGATTTAAAAAAATAATAATTCTGAAAGCTGAGGGCTGCCTTAGCTTTCTCACAGATTGCCATGTTATCTCCTTGATGAGAAAGCAAGCAGATTTTATGGTGTACATGCACAGTATTATTTTTTGCATTACTGAAATGCCTAGCCACTCAAAACTGGGGCTAGAACCTCTCTATATTAGACTGCTACTTCTATTTTTTTTTTGTTTGCAGAGTAAGTATGGGAATGTGCTAGCTGAGAAACCTTGCGTTACTGTTCTGTCCACGGAGACTTGACCAGTGGAGCTTAATGAATGAGAGGGATATTTGGATATAGCTGAGAGTACTTTACTGCTTTACTTATAAGGAACAGTTTGGAGCTTGCAAGGGTCTGTCCATTGGTAGTCTGCTTCTCTGTGGTGTGGAGAGTGAGAAGACCTGGACGCTGGGGCAGCTGTCCTGCCAGTGGCTTCCTCTGGGGGTAACAGGTGAGGCTGATGTGATCCTGAATGGATGTCAGACAACACTGAGAATACTGAGGAAGTTATGATTGCTGTTGTCTTTTTGTAACATGGTGGAGGCCTTACCTTTCAGAAAAAAATTGCTTATAATGAAGTAGTAGCCAATAAATAAAAAGTGCCGAATGTGACACAGATATAGTGCTATAGAAGTACTGTAGATTGGAATCTGCAACTTCCATACAAGGATACATTCATACATATGAGCGACTGAAGGAGCTGGGACTGTTTATTCTGGGGAGGAGGAAACTGATGGAGACCTTATTGGTCTCTTCAAATACCTGAAAGGTGATTGCAGTGAGAGCAGGGTTGGTCTCTTCTCCCTGGTGACAGATGACAGGACAAGGGGAAATGGCCTCAAGTTGCACCAGGGGATGTTTAGGTTGGATATAAGGAAAAACTTCTTTACAGAAAGGGTTGTTAAGCACTGGAATAGGTTCTCCAGCAAGGTGGTTGAGTCACCATCTCTGAATATGTTTAAAAACTGTCTGGATGTGGTGCTCAGGGACATGGTTTATGGTGGGTTGTTAGAGTTAGGGTAGTATGGTTAGGCTGAGGTTGAACTTGATGATCTTGAAGGTGTTTTCTAACCTGAGCAATTCTGTGATTCACTGTAGGTAGACATTTACTGTTCTGAATACTTAAGACCATGTAATTTTCCCTCCTGCAATATTTTTTCATTTCTGTTTTCCTTTTTACTCAATAAATGTATCAGTAACAAATGAGAGAGCAAGATGCAAGCTTGGCCAATATATTTTCATATTCAATACAGTGATTCCTTTTAATGCAGGTAGAATACTAACCATTCTTTTCATGGTGTAGTTTAGGAGAGCATTGACAATCTGGGAATGCTGACTTCATTGCTAAGCCAAATCCAATGACTCCCTTATGCCTTAGTGCTGGGAGGTTGCTTGGGAATGCGCGTTGACTTGTATTTGCAGAGTTATGGTCTGTATGGAAATTTGCTCATCAGGCAAGTGAACTATTGTCACAGGCTTAAAAGAGCAGTTTTCCTGTTTTGTAATAAAGCTTATGTTGCTTTCAGAAAAAAACACAACACCAGTAATTCTTACAAGGTATTGTTTTTGAAGAGACTGCGCTCAAGAAGTAACAGATTTTCAGGCAGTACCATTGCTTTACATGTTTTTGATTTTTCAGTACAAAAGCTAGGGCGAGAATGTACACTGAATGAGTAAGTGAAAGTAAGGAGAATTCTGGATAGCTGATCAAATGCTGTCGTTATTTATTATGGAAAAACAGGGCATAAATAAATCTTCAAATATACTATTTCTTAGGGCAGAACTCTTGGGGTGAGGAATCGGAGGAATATGTCTTTCAGGAGGGATAAACCCAGCATTAATGAGATCAGCTTGTAAGTAACTGATCTTAAGACATTCAGTGATTTGCTGCAATATGCTTATTGTTATGGGCTCTTGAGTGTGAGATGTAACTATATCATAACGATTTTGATAGGAGGATGTTTCCAAGTCTGCAAAAGCTGATTTTGGCTGTGCTGAGGTGTGTATTAGATCTGTGTTAAATAGCTTTCTTGTTTATAGAAGGACATGGGATGTGGCTGCCACAGTCAAAGGTCATCTTTCTTCTGGACAGCAGGAAGCTGGAGACTTCAGTTAAGCTCTAGGTGCTGTCATGGTTACTAAGTAATGTTTAAGTAAAAATAGTTTATGCTAAATACAGTCTGACTCTTCTTGTTAGAAGCAAAGCATAGTTAGCATTCTTGTTGTCTCAGTGATTCCTAAAACTTTTATTCTTTCCAAGGGTGCGCTGTTTTATGTTTCAATGCAAAGTATTGATGTATTCAAAAATATTTTGGATTTTGTGTGGAAGTATTAATAAAGCAGGAGCAAAGCGTGCCTGAGGACACTCTCAGTTTGTTTTCACAATGCCTTTGGTAAGCAGCATTTGGTGTGTCTACATCACGTAGTGCAAATAAGATCCTGAATGCAGCAGATATTGTGCATGTCCCTTTTCAGCCTTTTCCTCATTCTTTTGACAGGAAAGGACTATCAAGAATTGCTGTCTTGCTCTTGTTCACTCAGTCTCTGTATGAACGATTAGTGATCTCCCGCTGTAGCAGCTTAGTATTCTGTCATGTGAGGAAAAAGGTCATCATAAAATGCCAAGATGCTGTGAGACTGCACCATTGCCCTTAGCTACAGGAACTTGTTACTGTTCAAAAATGATTTCTTCTATAGGTGGATTTTGTTCTGAATGTTATCTGTTGTAGTGAGTGGTTTGTGGTAGAGACAGAGTGTGTCCTTCCTACTCCACGGCATGTTAAAAACTGACTGACTTTGCAATTCGCTGCCACTTTCAGGTTGTTTTGATTGAATTGTGCCATTGTTCCTTTTTGCCCTGTGACAGATGTGCAAAAATTAATTTGTGAGTTGTGTAGGCAGTAAAAGATTCCTCTCTCCATTCCCCCACTCCCAAAGCCCCACTTCAGTTTCAGTAAACTCTCAATCAGATTTACCTCAAAGTGTCTGAATCTCTCTTTAACGGTGATATGTAAAACTGACTGACACTGAAGTCAGCTGTTTTCACATGATAACTGCTCCCAGTAAACACACTGAAGTTAGGAAAATGAAATATATAAAATGCCAAACTATCCACTTTTCTCTTTGTGGTGCTGATCCTAGCTATTACCTTGTTCTTTGAATACTATGATAAAGAACAAAAAAGCGCAGCTATGCAGAACTTAATGCGTGTTTATATGCAAGCTTACGTGTTTGGCAAAAGGGATGATGTCAATATTTCAAGGACTCAGATAAAGGAGCCATACTGCAGGAAGAGTACATACTGTTTATTGATATATTCTCTTGTTGAGAGATGCCCTGCATTTTCTTGATTTTTCTTGAGCGAGTGAACGAGGTACTGTGAGATGCATCTCCCATTGCCTGCTTACTCACTTCTGCAGATCAGCATCTAGAGTATTTGGGCCAAGCACGAATAACAACTTTATCTTGATATGACTGAAAATTCTGATGAGCCAAAAGGAGTTGGACAGGAGGTAAAAGATAAACAGAAGAAGAACCAAAACACCTGATTGTGCATAATGGAAGACTTGCAGTTAAGCTGCTAAATTTGTGTTCTTAAGCAGACGTAAGAATTTATGATGGTTTTAGAGAGCTAAAGCTTTTAGAGAGGTATTTTTTATAGCTTCCCTCATGAAATCATCTTATAAAGGGGAATCTCTCACAAAAACCTGTTCCTTGGTAGACATTTGCTGTCTGAAATAAATCTGGAAGTTATTTGTTCAGGATTTATCATGTGTAAATTCAGTGCTGCTCTGAATCAAAAGCAAGCTGCCAAATAAGTCATTCATGAACCTGCATTTTTTATGAAAGCCTTCTATTGTCAGTTTCTTCTTGCTAGTGAGCTTCTCTTCTGAGAACAGGATCTTCTACACAGTGTTCAATGTCACTGTGAAACACCCCTCAGGTTTTTATCTTGAATTTGGCTTCAGATATCAATACGTTTCATACATTTCTGTACATTCAGCAATCACTGAAGCATACTAGATTTCAGGAATGTTCCTGGGTACTTCACATCCTCCAAAATAATGTTTCTCTTCTTTCATAAATGTTAACTTCAATTCCTATTACACTTCCAGTTGGAATCTTCAGTAAGGAGCTTTAGTAACATTAATGAGCTTGGCTGTAAAATGCCCTTATGTAAATATAATTAACCTTGTACTGCAGATGGTAAGTCTTATTCACAGAATGTCTCTTTAATTGGAATAGGAAGAGAATCTAGCCTGGCTAACCCCTGTGGTTTAACTCTATTTCATATGAAATAGAGAATTTAAATCGTGACTTATCTCCAGCTCTTGCTGTATACTGTCAGAAAGCAGAGAAAGAAGAGGTTAATGACTATCTCACTTCTATGAGACAGGAGGAAAAATGGGGCCTGGGGAGGGACATCTATCTTGTTCCATGTGCACTTAAAAGGTTTTTATTGAGGCATGAAAGGTTGCGTTGTTCCACGCTTTGTCTTTTTGTTGCTTATCTGTTCACTGGTGTGCTGCCAATAATTCAATAAAGGAATTTCTCAAAATATATCCCATTAATTTACCTTAAACCTCATGTATATGGTATGTGGGTAATCAAAAGACAAGAGAAAGAGAGTTGAGGAATCCGTTTTTCCCCCTTAAATCCAGAAACAGTATCTAGTGAGAGAGGTACTGACACCGAAAGGGCAGATTTGTGAAGCATCCTTGTCAGGCATATGTTATTTACACTCTACCATACCCTTTCCCTCCAAAATCAAACAAACAATTCCCAAAAAACTGTGCTAACAGTCAAACCATGATTTTCAACTATGTCTTTTGAACTAGGATGGAGAAAAAGAATTTTCCTAAGATGTTCTAAGTTTCTATTGTTTTATTTTACTCATGTTTGTATATGCATGAACTTCAGCAAGGAGTGTTGGAGCAGAAAGGGATTTTTTGGTACTACGACTGGAGGACAAAGCAAGTGGGATAGAAAGATACTTCCAAAGCCTACTCTTCAGTTTGGTGTAACAGTTATTTCCATGCTCCCTGGCCTATGAAGCAAAAGAAAGAAATGCAGTAGAATTAGTTGGTAGTCTCTGGATACTTGGACATGAATTATCTGAACTTATTTCTGTCCACTGTCTTGTGCATATGTATTGAACTCTTGGAAAATATGAAGATTTTACAAATATTGTGTGCATGTGACTAGGTTTCAGGTGAAGTGCTCAATCTGTGTATTGACCCAGAGGTTGACACTTCTACAGTATAAACAGCTGTGATGAGTGCTGGACACAAAAAAGGCTCCCAGCCTGGCCTAGGATTGACATCACATTTTGTACTTCATCTCCATTGGCTGAGTGTCCAAAGGGACAATTCCATAATTAGATATCATATCCTAGTTTGTTCTCATGCTCTTGCCTTGATATAAGGAAAAGGTAACAACACAATAACTTGAGAAGTTCATTCAGGCAAAACTGGTTGTTCCATTTGAGGCTGGGTATTGCTGTACCACTAGGTATTTCTGTGTGTTTTGACTTGTGTCGTGGAGTAGTGTTGCACACTTCTTAGATGAGAAACAGTAAAATTTTTGAAACTTAGAGAAATATGTCAACTTTCATCGCTTCTGGAGACTGAAAACCCAACTTTGGCAGACGAAGGAAGCTGGAAACCATTCCTAGTTTAGGAGATCTTGGACTGTGGCTTAAGCAAGTTATTTTGTCTTAATTTATCTATGCCTTGTTTTAAGCAAAATAAAATATGGTCCCATTCTGGTATCTTTGCAATATGTTGTCAGCAAAGTGTTTGCTCAGGCAAACATCAAATTAGCAGAGCTGAAGGACAGATAGTGTATACATTTGGGAGTTTGATTCTGTGAAAGCTCACACTGAGAAATAGATTCTGCCCAGAACGTGTGTCATTGTGGGTAAGAAAACCGTGCAGTGGTGCCAGACCCTCAGGACCCAAGAAGTATTTAAAGCCAATTTGCTCCATTATGAGTGTCCATCCAGTGCAGTTCTGGGAGGGCTCTCTATCCATAGCTGTTTACACCAGAATGCTGTTTTTCATAGTTGATGCATCAGTGTCAACATCAACAGTAGTTTTCTGCACCAAAGCAAGTTATGTGAATGAACAAGGAGAGCTGCAAAGAATTGCTGCCTTTTCAATAGACTCTTGTGGTCAGTATCATACAGATGTTTCACAGCTTGCAGTTTGAGCAGCTTTACCAGCCTTGTATTTAGACTCTTGTATGATATGATAAAAATGTTAGTAGTACTACTGACAAATCATAGATACATCCACATACATGTCCAGAAATGAGTATGGTTGTATGGTACTCCACAAATACAGAACCTGTAAAGATATTTGATTATTTCCAGTTTCTTATTCAGTTCCTTTGCATTTTTAATATAAGAAAGTCTAAGGTCTAAGTACAGTCTTTTTAAAGATACTTGTCTCCATTTATTAAAAGGCCTAAACATACCTTTTCCTGGCTAATATCTATTCCTGTTTGAGTGCATAGGTGAGGAGGAATGGTCTATATATGTATTTTTCTAAAATAATCTCATGTCTCCTAGGTAAGCGAGTATTTAATTTTGGACTGTTACTGAACCAAGCATCTAATCAGCTTTTGAAGAAACTTGATATAATACCTTTCAGGGAATGTTCACACACAGTTTGTGGCTCTTTATTTCTCATGTTTGCTCTGCGATGTTCCTGTTAATAGCATTTGTGGATGTGAGTTTGGGTCACCTAAAATTCTCCATAATTGCAGAAGCTGTTCAGTTATTCCTTTTATGACCGTGGCGTGATGTGTGTGTTTTGGATATCCCAAGTCCTTTCCTGTTACACAGTTAGTTGAAGGACCTCTTTCAAGCTTTGCCATCTTGCACTGTCAGGGAATCTGCTGACACCTATAGAAATATGCTGCAGTGGCTGTGGAAATTTATATTTGGCAATAGATGGGGAAGTTATGATTGCAATTGAGACTGTCATTGAGATAAGACAACTCATTAGCTTAATTGCTTTCAGGCTCCTGTGGAGTGTCGCTTCCTGTTAACACTGTCAGCACTGACTGAATTGAATAATGATCACAGAGTGATAGAAGGGTTTGGGTTGGAAGGGACCTGTAAACATTATCTAATTCCAGTGCTCCTGCCATGGTCCATCCCTGATTTCACTTATATGGAATGGACGGACTAAGATGGTTAAGTCTGTCTGTGTGTTCTGCTCTATAAGAAGAGCCTCTTAAATCTGTTTGCTTAGTGGTGGCTATTATAGCAAATGATGAAACTGGTTTCAAAGTAATTTGGGGGCAATGGGGCAAAATCTTGTGGCAGTTAATTCCCTGCAAATATAAATAACTGAGTTAAGAAAAGTTATGGAGAACTTCGGCAAATCATTGGTTAGTGAATTCAAGCGTATTGGATGCCTCAACTGGACTTAAATAGGATAGCATAACATTGAAGAGCCTGGTTACCTGCTGGAAGTATGGGGAGGTAATGGCAGGTAGTCTAAATTTCTGAGTTTTGACAGTAGTACGAAATGGTTTTAAGTCCACTATCTCAGTGGTAGCTTCTGAGAGCACTGCTCAATCATTATAGTGCATCTGTAAATCAGAAAGGGGCAGTGTGCAAGAAACATGATTAGGGCACTTTTAGCAATTTTATTGGTTCCTCATAAAATACAGTGGCTAATGTAGTACTCCTGTCCTTCAGGTATCACAGTTAATTGACCTCAAATATGTAAAATATGGATGAACTCTTAGACTATCTTCTAGCTGTTGTAGAATGGATAATTCTTCTCTAGAGAGGATACAGAGGTGGCTTGGTGGTTGGTCACTGATTATGAAATAATGTTCTGCAGGATAGAAGGAATATCATCATATCCCATGTTGTTTACCTTTTGAATACAAATTATAATTTTTCAGCTTTGCCTTTAATGACCAAAATGCGTAACAGCTAAACTAAAGCAAGCCTAACTGGAAATGAGTTAACTACAGGGTGATCTCAAATAATTCTCTTGATGTGCCTCACAGAGCTATCCTCTTGCTATTGTGGTGATATCACCTTACTGTGTTGATAGACACAAGAAATGAAATGGAATGCAACAGACTGGTTCTAGCAAACTTTTTGCAGGAGGAAGGAAGCTATGCCTTGAAAGATTGCTAGCATTATCTGTTTTTCCCAGAGAAAAGCTGAGATAAGTCTTCTGAACAGAGAGAAAATGCTGACTGGCCATCAGAAGAATGAAATCATGGGGTGTTTAAAACCTTTTAAGAAAGCCAATGAAAATGAATGGTAATGATAAATAGTCTAGGATCCCAAGGGACTCCTTCCTATGCTGTGTTGGCTTTCCTGAAGAAAGGTCAAGAAAAATAGTTATGCACTAGCACCGTGTTATTTTACAAAGGCAAATAAATGCATGTTTTCTTTTTCCTGAAGTAAAATATAAATATCTTACACATTTCAAAGCTCTTTTGGTTACTTTAATGTGAAACCCAACAAGGATTATGGTTTACTCCTTCCATATGGATGGAAATCCATTGACATTATTGACATTTCTAATGATGGGATTAATTTATCCCATTAATTTTAATGTAAACAAGGTTAGGTCTGAGGCAAAGTAATGTAGATTAGCATGACAGATGCAATAAACTTGTTCACAGAGCTGCAAAGATGCAGTGAATGGAATATCTCTCTCACTCCATCTGCAACCCAGAGGCACTTCTGGATGAGGAGGGGTCAGCTAGTGAGCTTCAGCTGATTACACTCATTGCTTTTTTTTCTGATTTCAGATATCTCAGCTTATGACAGAGAGTAGTCGAGAGGGCCTGACTGAAGCAGCATTGAACCGCTACAATGCAGATAAACCCTCCTTGTACAGCTTCCCTGCGTCCCAGAGCACATGTGTTGCTGCTGATGTATCCACAGGCACCTCAGTGGCAGCATCTTTTTTTGCCAGGTAAGAAAGACCTCTCAGATTTTACATCTCTGGAAATATGATCCCTTTTGAAGGGAATTCTGTAGTGAAGGTTGACTAACTACAGCGCATGTGTCAAGAGAAGTATCTGTAGATAGAACTCTATCACAAACTTGCTGAATTACCATGAAAATGTTTAATGCACCTGTGTGCATTTGCCTCTAAGATGGGAATGATACTTCTGCCATCTTCTTTAAAATAAAACTTAAACTCTTGTTTTGGGTTAAAATGTGATTGCATTTGCAGAACAACACCAGATTTAGTGTGATTTTTGAGGGGATTCTCTGAAAGAGAAGAGTGCATCAGAGTAAATTTTTGAGATAGGCAATAAATTATATTGCTGACCAGAGGGGAATAGTTCTCTTTGGTAGACAACCTTCAGATTTCTGTAGTGAATTTTACTTCTATCTAGGCAAATTATCAAGACTTGTACCCACAGATGGAATGCTGAATGTTTTTCATTTCAGTTTCTGTTTCTACCATGCTTTTGAATTGACCTGGCAGTCTAAACTCAGCCTCAGAATACCCTTTCTGTTGAATTCTGAGCCAGTGTTTCCAACTGAGTTTTCAAAAATCTGATTTGGTAAAATTTTGTTAAAAGTCTTATGGTCATTTCTATAATTAGTTGGTAAAGTGATTTGTTAAATGGGCATAACAGCTAATAAGTGAAATATTTACTATCAACAATGGAAATATTTTTCTGTAAAGAAATATGCTCTCTGGAGAGCAGTCTTTTCAGTCCACTTGAATCCTGATGTAACTGAAGAAGTTGAAATAATCTTTGTCTTCCAATGCTCTCCAATGATTAGAAGATTTACTTGGAAAGAGTTGTGGAAATAGTTTATTCTCTTGTTATTTCATTATTTTCAAATGACTTCCAATCCAATCTAATGAGATATCTGAATTTCAAAACACTGAGTGAATATATGAGTAACTGTTCCAGGCATATTCAAGTTAGCTTCTTCCCCTTTACGGAGCTAACTATTAGTAATTCCACATGATTCTATTTTATTATCAAGGCAAATGGAAAAATTACAAAGTTGCTGAATTTTGAAGATTTGCAGTCTGGAATGAAGACTTTCCTCTTCTATTTTTTTCTCACATGAGGACTGCACATGTTCAACCAGTATAACACGATAAATGAATCATGTAAGAGGATTAGGAGAAGAATTTTTAGAGGAGCCAGTGAATATTGTTTGGGACAGCTCCGATGTTCTTCTTTACAGATGTGATGCTGCAATAGCAAATGTGAATGAGGACAATGATCATGATTTACTATCCCTTTCTATTCAACTTCAGGCAGTTTAAATTAAAAGTGCTGAATGTAATGTCTAACTCATGGTAATATCTAACTCGAGTGCAGTTTGAGATTAGCACATACATTAGCACAAATTGATTTGTGAAGATTGCTTTACTCATTTACTCTTCATTGTTGCATTGTTTTATGCTGATAGAATTCATTTTCTCTAAAGATACGTTGCTGAAATGCAGGAAACGAACTAAATTTACTCGAAATCTTTAGTGTGAATTACAGCATTTTGAGTAGTACTCTTAGTTTCTAGCTGATAGTGTGAATTCTTGGATATCCTTGGCTCAGAAGAGTGATCCCATGTTTAGGCTGTTTATTTTTAAACTATACTTAGCAAGATGAAAGGAACTAGTTTAGTTTGGATTTTTACATTAGATTAATATCATTTATATAAGTCTGTTTAGCTCTGGACTTCACATTATTTCATCTGCTTATAGCTCAAGCAGAAAATCAAAAGAAAATCTTTGCTGCATAACATTTTAACGTGAAAGTCCACAACTTGCTTTCAAAATGTGAATCTCCTGTTATTTTTTCTTTTGTATCTCATATGTCCTGCGTTTTGGTGAAGTTTTGGTAGAAAGGATAAGAATCTGCATGTTATGTGTGTTATAAAGTAGAAGGCAATGATTAGGAAACTCATTAATATGGTGCTGTGTTATAATAAGTCATTCATTCCAGATTATAAATCCTAAGCTTTTTCTTGCTATTTTGGATGTGCCACATGGAGTAATGACTTTCAGCTATGCCTGTTTGTTTGGCTTTTTTTTTTTTCCTTTTTAGGTATGTTGTATGTGATGTTATGGTCAGTAAGTAAGAATTTGTTACACACACAAGTTTGCTAATTTGTAGCTGAGGTTGGAAGTGGAAAAATGGAAAATATTCTTTTGGAATTTGAATCATATCATGCAGCATTTCACTCTGTTCCTTAACAGTAAAGCAAACTTCAAATGAGTCTCAGATATAAAAGTCATCCATCATCATGGAAAAAAAACCCAATTAACTGAAATGTTATAGCATGAAGGAAATGTCAAGGCATTCATGAGAACTTTTGGTTATAACTACTTGAGAAACATCAGGAGTGGAATAAACTAAGAACTAGGAGCTTACTATTTTTATATTCTCGGGTACTGCTGGTCCAATAGTGCTACACGCTGGCTAGCCTACAGCTGGCAATGAGCTATGGAAAAGTTTCTGAAGGCTACAGGAGACTTTTCACTTATCTCAATAGTTAACTGCCATGTTTCATGATCGATACCCGACAGATTGCCCAACCATTTAAAAGGATGGCAGCTTATGTGAATTATTTGTTGGGATATCGCTGCAAAAGAACCTACATATAGAATTCCCATGGGAAAGTATATCTATGTTTTAAAGGAACAGTGAGAACTGTCTAAAGTGTTGTGCTGGCAGGTTTATGAATATAAGATGATACAGATATGAATAAGGAACTTCTAACGGTGATATAGACGCAGAAACTGAATTCAATCAATATCCCTTTCAATGACAAGCAACAAATATGCCTTCTTTTTAAGGGTTATCACTCAGTCTCAATTTAGCATTGTCTTACTTCTAGTGAGTACTATATTTGTGATAAAGATTAATTTAGTGAAAGTGATATGATGTAAAGATTCTTTACAATAAAGGAATTATTTAGGAATATAGAGCATTTAGGATTGGTACATGAATTACCTTTTGCTTCCATTTTGAATCTTTCTTGTAAGAAGCACTGCATCTTTGGACTATTGCAGCTTAAAGTATACTGGCCTTATCCTCCAAGCACAGCGTAGGAGTGTGTCACCATTTGCTAAGGAAGAAGTGTGTTCCAGTGGTAATGTTACCACTGGTCTGAGGGACGGACGTTCTGTTGCTGGTCTCTGTAGCGTCTCTGTGGAGATCTAGCAGGACAAGGGATTTAGTACTAAACCTTGCTCTTATCTCTGCTAGTTTCTACATGGGGAAAACTTCTGGAACATGAACTTCAGCTTTAACCTGGCTACCCCATAAATAAACTTGCCTTTCTGAATTAAACTTTTCTGTTGATCCAACCTGTGGAGTCTTAATAGTCTCTCAAAGCATGATAACACAAAGGAGGTCCTAGAAGTCAGAACTGGACCAGAGCCTTTCAGTAGTCCTTACAAGGGTCACTAAGAACTCAGAGGTGACTGAGATCGTGGTACTACTCCTTGTTTGTGCTTACAATGTCTGAAATTCAATATAGTTGTTTTTGGATTAATTAAACCTACTGGGAATATGGGTTATCTTGAAAGTGGCTTGGAAAAATCTGTTCTAGGAACCATTTTCTATGTCTATACTACTTAGACACTAGGTAGGGACACATGATGCTACTCCTGTAGATGCACCAAGGCACATATGTGTTTTTCAAATCCAGTACAGAAGTATCTGGAATTTTGAGTTACTTCTTATTTTGAGAAGGATAAAGAATATAAATCCTTAGCTTTGTGTATAGCTGACGTGTAGCTACTCAGCATGAGATAAGCTCTAGATACAGTGACCCTCCATTATTGGAAAAATGCTGGTGACCTTTTTCACGCTCAGTCCCCATCACTGTTAGTTTGGCAGCTGGGGGGAGAAGGTGAGGCAGTGCTATACTAGAAAGGGATATTGTGAATGTTGTGTTCAAAATGCTGCTAACTTCTCCACAAATTTCCTTTCCACTCACGGAAATGCTTTTTTAATTTATTTATTAATCAAGTTCTTTGACCTAGCACTCCAGACACTCCAGAACACTGAAACTCATGCATACTGGATTTTGCATGCATGTGATAAGTTATCAGCTTGTCACATAGATTTTGATTTCTACTGTATTTTCTTACAGATGCAATATTACAGGGCTTCTGGTTGAAGTCTGCACGATCTTTCTTCCAGTGGGGGAAAAAAAAATATTTGAAGCCTGAAGGCTCAGAATTGAGAAATATCAGGGTTTACTCTTTTCGTTAAAGGTTAGGAACTGGTTTAAACAAATCCTACCATTTTGAAGCCCAGGCTTGAATTTTTTGCAGTCTAGAGGAAGTTCACAAAAATGAGCTTCTGCTGCCATTGTGACAGTATGGACTTGCACACATACGGCAAAAGTATGTAAGAAACAGAGGCAGTGGCTATGCTGCTTTTCCCATTCTGTGTCTTTTCTGTTGAGATTTTGAGGATTTTAAAATGGTGCGACTGCAGATAACTTCGAAGAGTGGTGGACACAGCTGCTTTTTCAAGCTATGCAGCAAGCTGTGCAGTAGATCACTGTTTTAAGCATGGCTTGAGAAGTTTTAGAGGTCATATAGTGCTGCCCACAGTCTCCCTAAGAGAAAACTATTTTCTGAGACTTATGTCAAAACTTATTTTGGTTTCTTGCTGTTTAGACTCTTTCATTAACTGAACAAACAGGCTATAATGGTTAAATTACGGTCGGGCTCTCAGACATTTTAAAGAACCATGTATTTGTTATGACATTAATAAATCTGATCAGAATTTCTATTCTTTTCTCTCATCCTCATAACATACTGCATAATAAACAAGTAAGGAGAACGTTGTTAAGTTTAAAGATCCATGAACTGTCTGTCAGCAGGAATTTTGGCAACAAGTTTTAAAACATCAGTAAATTATTTTTACAAATATTTCTGCCTTTGAAGACTGTCTTGGGACTGACTAGTCGGGAAAATTTCAGTGTCAGTGATCTCAGTCAACCTGAAAGACCATGAAAAAATATTTTAAATAGGCACCTAAGTTGGAGCATACAATTTTGGGGGCTGGTTTTTCATACTTGCTCAGCATTCATCAGTAATGCAGGGAATCTATGTTCGTAAGCACTACTTTTCTGTGTTCCCCATTGGTGTAAGAGCCGTAACATAGTTTTTATTAGGCAATGACTCTTCCTATTATTGGTGTTATTTCATGTGTATTAAGTGCCAATCAGAAGAGAATCTGGACTCCTCCAAAGCCAAACAAAGCTAGTAGTTGAGGCATAAAGAATATGCTGCCTCTTTTTCTCTGATTTGATGTAAACAAAGATGTCCCAGCGTAAAAGACTGTGCTGTGTGCAAGAGTGGCCTGGTGGTTGAATCAGTGATCTCATATGTTGAAAAAAAGAGAGTTAATTGTCACATCTGGATGAGGGAAAGAAAAGATATTTGAATAATCTCCAATTTTGCATGGTTGCTTTATCTTACTGAATCAAAAATTTAGGAATCTATATGCAATTTAGCCTTGGGTTGGAAATCTGTTTGTGATATGTTTAATTTGGCACTGGGCTGTAAACAGAAATAGTTCGAAACTTCATGCCAATTAGATGCACTTTTTGTTGGTGGCAGGTTAATAGATGTTATTCAGAGCTTAAAATTCAAATAATGGACCTTGGTTTTTAAACAGGATTTTGGGAACAATCCATGGAACCATGAAAAGGAATAAGCTAAAATTACCCATAGATTATCAGAACCCTACACTTGCAGGGTTGTGTTCTCTGCTTAGACTCAAAGCACATAACTGATAAAAGGACATAATTCCTCCTTGTATTCTAGTATCAAAGTAAGCCACTTCAGATGTATGGGGGGGGGTTTACTGTAACTTAACAAGTATAATTTTCTAGACCGTGTTTTATTAATAATTATTTAGAGCTGGTACATAATTTAAATTAAAAAATAACTATGCAGGAAAATGTACTCACCACTGAACAGAGAAATTGAAATTCCAATCCATGAAAGGTATATTACTTTGATGTTATGCCTGTATTGAAATATGCTGCACCTGCTTCTGTGTGCTGCATGAGATGGTGTTTTCTCATCTGTGTTTGCTCCACATCTCGTACGTATTGTATTGATGGTGATGGCAATGAAGTCATCACTGACTAATGTTATTGAAGTGGCTCAAGATTTGAAGTTTCTTGTGTAACTTGACTGTCACAGCCTTTAGAAATCTTGATAATGTTCTAAATAAGGCTCCAAATGGGGCTTTATTTTGAGACATTATGCTGCTTCTCTGTGATGCAATCCTGTTTCATATAATGAATATCTGGGTCTGCAAAGCGAAGAGTACATGCCATGAAACTTTTTCTTTTCTTAGAGATTATTTTAAAACAATCTCCTTCATTATGTTCATGTACTTCATTATATTCATTGATTCTGATATATACTGCCTGAAAACCAGAATATTAATGTTTTTTGATCTCTGTAAGAACTTGTGGTGCTTAGTAACATCTTTTTTTCCCTGTGAAGGTGTGAGTGCCTTTCATCATTTGTACTTTTTTTATGTGCATAAGTTAGTGGATGCTTGTTCAGTATTCATTTGCTCTATTAATTTTTATATGATCAATTTTGTTCATTTTAAAATTGAAAGAAAAAAAACAACAAAATATGACCTGGGGAAGACAGTATATGTGTATTACATGTGTAGCGAAAATGCTGAGTCACAGCTTGAACCAGTGATTGAACACCTGGTGGGAAGGCAGGGCCAACCCAGGGGAGCTCAGGTGCACTGCATGCCCCTGAGTGATTGGAATGGGTGGAGCCAGGATCCACCTCATCCCAGACCTCATTTAAGGGTTGGCAGTGGAGGCAAGGGTATCTCTTGCTGGAGATCTTTCTGTACCTGAGGCCTTCTGAAGGTAAGCATATTCTTTCCTTCATTTCTTTGGCCGTGACTGCCATGTTTGAGCATATCCTCACCTTCTGCAGCCTAGGACTTTGCTATATGCTTTCCATCACATTACAATACGTGTATAAATTTTGTCTCAATTTTGTCTAAGTGTTTTGTAGCCCCTGTCAAAGCAGTAGGCAACCAACGCTTTCTCTCCTGGGTAGTTAGCAGTGGCCTTTGACTAGTGTTTCTGAGGTGTTACGGTGGCTTTCTCTGTTAGTGCTTCACTGATTACTGCTGTTACAGATAAGAAGCTTCATATCTGTAAATCATAGTGCGGGGCCATGCTCTTGCTGCAAGCCATGTCTTAAAAGATGTGGACTGATAAATACTTTGTATTAGAGAGGAGAATTTTGGATGTTATGATATGTCTCTGAGGCACTAATTATTTTTGTGGCTTGATAAGCAAGGAGGCATTTTTTCATAGACTTGTGTTCTTAAGTGATTTTGAGCATTCAGTACAAAAGCATTGATGTGTATGAAGGCTAAATTCTCTCTGCTCTCCGGATGCTATGCTGAAACAGTGGTAATTCCTTTAGTGGGTAACTAGTGTGATTTTCTGGTGATTTCAATGAATTTCAAAGGGGGAGGATGACTACAGATAGGTTTGGCCTTCTAATTTCTAGGAGCTTTTGAGTACTAGGCTATTTGCGGTGTGAACATCCGCTCCCTGTTGATTTTAGGAAAACTTAGAAGGAAATGAGGCTATTTCCTTCTCTCACAACTCCTCAGCACTGCCTTTTGCTGCACCTGACGTGAACATTGAGAATAATTGCTAGCAGCATATGCAGTAATCCCTCAGCACCTGTTACCAAAGACTCCTGGTGTTTAATCTTGGCTTTTACTCTTAGGGTGGTGGAAATAAAAATGGACAGCATTAATCTTCTGACTTCTAGTATGGCTGTGACTGCCAACTATAGTAGGTGCAGCTTTGTTTTGATTTACTGTTTTGCATATTTCTTGCTTCCCTTAAACCTTGCCACAAGAGATCTGATTTATGGTGTCTCTATCTTGGCTTGCAGAGAGAGAAAGATGAATGGTTGTAGCTGCGCTGTCTATAGCAGAAAATTATAGGCAGCACCAGTTGTTTTCTCTCTGTTTTTAACACCGCCAGACTAACCTTCTCTCAAAGAGATCGTAAATCCGTAGTAACAAGACTTTTTCCTAAACACCTGGAAATTCAGAGTGGCAGACTTTCTATTCTGCTTACTGATTTCCTGTTTCAAGAAGTACTGTTACAGTTCTGTTCAAGTGGCCTTGAAACTCTGGATGTGATATACCCTGTCTGCAGAGTTCTCCACTCAGCTGCTCAAAGAGTCAGTTGGTGATGTAGTCTGCCTCTTCTACTCAGTTGCCTATTTTCAGGAAATGAATAAATATTCAATTTCTTTAAAAGCTCTTTTTTTTTTTTCTGGTTAAAATTGTTCCGTGGATATAAATGTCTGTTTAGGGTATAGACAAAGAAATTCACTTAGACTGTGTATTAATCATCCTCATTTGAGTAACCAGACTAAAGACTGGTACTGATAACTATTAAGGCAATCTTTTATTTTACTACCTCGGCCCTTATGAGAGAAAGGGACCAGGCTACTCTATTATTCTAGTCTAGTCTACTATTCTAGTCTCTTTGGATTTAAGAAAGAATAATGAATAAGTGAAAACTGTAGAAATCTAGACAAAGAAAAAAATAGCAGAAATTGTTTCCATTTTTCGTCAGAATACCTCTTTGTATGTAAATATAAGGAAAAATCAGACAGTCTTTCATTAGAAAGAAAGAAGTACATAGAAATTGGACAGCATTGTGTCTTTTGTTCAGGCCATCTGTAAGCAAGCTGAGTTGCTAATGTGTCCAGAACAGAGCATATCAACACTATACAAAAATTCAAAGTTGCCTACTTCTGCATTTTTTTATTACTGAAGTGGAAACAAATTAATATAAATCTAAGCTTTTTCATTTCATGGGCTGTTTCATTTCCAGTTCTTCTCTTTTACCATGATTTTGCCTTCCCATGGCAACATTGACCTTTTATTGTGATAGAACTACTTTAATTCAACAATGTGGTCTTGCTTGAGTTATGTCCAAGTATGTGAAAGACTGCACTGTCGGGGAGATTCCTAGAACTCTAAGTGGAAATAGAACAATTTCACGAAATCATGGCATTCTGGGAGCATGAGAGCTAGTATTGCATTTAAAACTTTATATGTCATTTCAGCCCTATTTAAAGAGAGCTTAGCAGAACTGAGATCTCCAGGAGCAATCCTGGACATAACACAGAATCACAGAATTGTAGGGGTTGGAAGGGACCTCCAGAGATCATCTAGTCCAACCCCCCTGCCAAAGC
>JANHGO010000027.1:34181566-34226404 GCA_024606505.1 Aquila spilogaster | reverse complement strand
TCTCATACTGAATCCAAGACATAACACTATACCAGCTACTAGAAAGAAAATTAACTCTGTCCCAGCTGAAACCAGGATAGTACCATACAGATGTTTCACAGCTTGCAGTTTGAGCAGCTGACCATCCCTGTAGTACTTGGACTGTTGTGTAGGACACATGACAAAATAGCAGTACTACTGAAAAGCTGACATTTATATAGAAACAACCCCATTCTGCATCTGTCCATAGTATATGCAATTCCTAAAATTAGTATTATTTATCTGTCTTCTGTCTCTGTCATATGGATAGTGTGGTACTCCATAAATACAGAATTTGTAAATGTTTGATTATTTCCAGGTGCTTCTTCAGTTCCTTTGCATTCTACTATAAGAAAATGTGACCTAAATACAGGCTTTATAAGATCTTCATCCCCATTTATTAGAAAGCATTAACATTCCATTTGCTGAGTAGTATCTATTTCTCTCTGGGTGCATAGGTGTGGGGGAATGGTTTATATTTATATCTTTCTAAAAGAATCTCATATCTCTTTGGTATGAGAGTAATTGTTCTGGAGTGCTTGTATTTAAGAACTAGTTATTAAAAAACTCATAAACCAAGCATCTAATCAGCTTTTGAGGAAGCTTCAGAGTAATACCTTTCAGGCAATTTCCACAATCAGTTTGAGGCTTTTTGTTGCTCTGTTTGCTTGGTGCTGTTCATATTAATAGGACTTATGGACATGGGCATGGATCACCTGAATGTTTCTATAACTGCCAAAATCATTTAGTTACTGCTTTTATGCCCATGTCATGATGGATGTTTTCTGGGTGTCCAAAACACCAAGACACACAAATCCTTTCCTGTTTTGCAGCTGGATGAAATGCCTCTCTCAAGCCTCACCATCTTGCAACTTCAGGGGATCTGCTGACACCAACAGAAATATGCTGCACTGGCTATGGAAATTCATATTTGAGGCTGCAAATCTTTATTTGGCAGAAGATGGGGAGGTTATGATTACAATTGAGATTGTAGTTGAGATAAGCCAACTCATCAACTTCTTAACTGTTGTCAGGTTGCCATGGAAGTGAGTGGCACTTCCTGGTGACACTGTCAGCAAAGGCAATTGATTAATGATGATCCATCCCTGATTTTCAGATATATGAATTGGATGTACTAGGATGAGGTTAGGTTTGTATGTGTACTCTGCTCTGAAGGGAGAGCTTTTTAAATCTGTCTGCTTAGCAGTTCCTAACATGTTAGATGATGAAACTGGTTTTAGGATAATTTGAGGGGATAGGGGAGAGTCTTGTGCTAGTTCACTGCAAACATAAATAGCTGAGTTAGAAAAAATATGGAAAATTTGAGGAATTATTGCTTAGTGAATTCAAGTGTATTGGATGCCCCAAGTGGACATACATAGGTTAGCAGAACACTGAAGAACAAATATCTGTTTGCCTGCATGCTGGAAATGTAGGGAGGTATCCTGGCAGCCAGCCTAAATTCCTGCTTTTTAACAGTAGTACGAGATGATTTAAATCCAGGATTTCAGCTTCTGAGAGTGCTGCTCATTCAGTGTAGTGAATCGGTAAATTAGAAGGGCTCAGTGTGTGACTAACATGATAGGGGCACTTTCAGCAATTTTACTGGTTCCTCGTGAAATAGAGTGACTAGTTTAGCATTCCTGTTCTTGAAGCATTACAACTGATTGGCCTAAAAATATGTAAAATAAGGATAAACTCTTAGATTACCCTCTTAGCCGTAGTAGAATGGGTAACAATTCCCTATAAAAGGAACAGAGGTGGCTTGAGAGTTGATCTAAAAAATGTTGCTATATCACATGTCTCCTCCCCTCCCAAATACAAATCACAGTTCTTCAACTTTGCCTTTAATAACTGAAATGTTTAATACCTGAAATAAAGCAAGACTAACTGGAAAAAGAACTACAGGATGATCTCAAGTACCTTTCTTGATGTGCCTCACAAAGATGTTCTGTTGTTATTGTGGTGGTAAGGATAGGCATGAGAACTGAAATTGAACATGCGAGAGACTGGTTCTTGCAAACTTTTTGCAGGAGGAAGGAAGCTACGCCTGGATGATTGCTAGCAGTAATTTGGGAGTGTTCTTTTTAGGCATATGTTGCAATTTTGTGACACGCATTAGCTAAACAAAAGTTATTTGTGGTTGAAATGAGGGAAAGAGGAAAGTGAAGTTGTTAGAAATTGCATGAAGTACAATAGATGACATCACACCACGGTAAGTTCATGCAGAAGTAATAGTCAAGAAACTGAAATCAAAGTTTTGAGGAGGTACTTCAATAGGGCTGACCTAGCTTTCTCTGAACTCAATAAAGATCTTTCAGTTAATTTGGGGAGAGCTGGGTCAAGTCTGGTTAAATTCCATATGGTTTTTCCAGACAATGAATGGCTGAGATGAGGCTTCCTAATGGGAAAAAATGTCAAATGGGCCATCAGAAGAATGAAATCCCGGGATATTTAAAACCTTTTAAGAAAGCCAGTGAAAGTGAGTGGTAATGATTCCTATTTTCCAGAGAGATGATAAATAGTCTAGGATCCCAAGGGACTCCTTCCTATGCTGCGTGCTGGCTTTTCTGGAGAAAGGTAACAAAAATACTTAATACGCTAGTGCTGTTATTTTGACAAAGGCAAACAAATGTGGGGTTTTTTTTCTGAAGTAAAATATAAATATTTTACATGTATCTAAGCTGTCTCTCTTGTACCCTGAGGTAAAACTGAGCAAGGATTATGGTTTACTCTTTCTTTTCCATATGGATGGAAAGCCATAGACATTATTGACATTTCTAGTGATGGGATGAATTTATCCCATTAGTTTTAATGCAGACAAGGTTAGAGCTGAGCCAAAGTACTGTAGATCAGCATGATAGAAGCAATAAACTTGTTCACAGAGCAGCAAAGATGTAGTGAATGGAATGCCTCTCTTACTCCATCTGCAAGCCAGAGGTACTTCTGGATGAGGAGGGGTCAGCTAGCAAGCTTTAGCTGATGACACTTTTGTTTTTTTTCTATCCTCAGATATCTCAGCTTATGACAGAGTCTAGTCGAGAGGGCCTGACTGAAGCAGCATTGAACCGCTACAATGCAGATAAACCCTCCTTGTACAGCTTCCCTGCTTCCCAGAGCACATATGTTGCCAGTGAAGTATCCACAGGCACCTCCGTGGCAGCATCATTTTTTGCCAGGTAAGAGAGATTTCTCAGATTTTCCTTCTCTGGAAACATAATTTCTTTCAAAGGAGATGATTCTGTAGTGAAGAAGTGGGGTTGACAGACTACAGCACACATGTTGAAACATGGCTATAGATACAGATCTATCACAAACTTGCAGGAATTACCATGAAAATGTTGTTTAATCCACCTGTATGCATTTGTCTGTAAGATGGGGATGATACTTCTACCCTCTTCTGCAAAACGTCCCTTTAATTCTTGATTTGGGTTAAAATGTGATTGTGCTCCCAAAATAATACCCGATTTAGTGACATTTTTGGAGGGGTGTATCCCTGAATGAGAAGGGCCCATCGAAGTAATTTTCTGAGATAGGCAATTAATTGTAGAGCTAACTGGAGGTGGATACTTCTGTTTGGCGGGCAACCTTCAGGCTTTATTGAATTTACTTCCATCTAGGGAAATTATCAAGATTTCCATTTTCAGACTGAAAAGTTAAGGTTTCTGATTTCAGTTTCTGTCCCTGCCATGCTGTTGAGTTGACCTGAGGGCCTAAATTCAGCCTCAGAACACCCTTTCTGTTGAATATTCAGCCAATGTTTCAGAAGAATCTCAGTGAGATAAAATTTCATTAAAAAAATCTTATGACTGTCTTTATTAATTTTTCAGTAAAAATGTTTTGCTTAATGGGCATAGCAGCTAATAAGTGAAATATCCATTATCAACAATGGAAATATTTTTCTGTGCAGAAATATGCTCTGCAGGACATAATCTGCATATATTTGCAGAATATAATCTTTTTAGCCCAGTTGAATCCTTACGTAACTGAAGAAGTTGAAATAATCCTTGTCTCTTAATGCTTTTCAATAATTACAAGACTGACTTAGGAAGAGTTGTGGAAGTAATGAAATAAGAGAATAAGCTATTTTTACAGCACTTCCAATCCAGTCTAGTGAGAGATCTGAATTTCAAAACATGGAGTGAACTTTTGAGTGAACACCTCAGGCATATTCAGATTCATTTCCTACCCTTTAGAGAGCCAACTATTAGTAATTCCACATGATTCTATTTTATTTTAAAGGTAAATGGAAAACTTATGAAGTTGTTGGGCTCTGTAAATCTGGAAAGAAGATTTTCCTCTCCTATTTTTCCTCACAAGCATGAGGACTGCGTATGTTCAGTCAGTGTCACACAAGTGAGTCATTAAGAGGATTAAGAATAGCATTTTAGGAGATCCAGTGAATATTGTTTGGGGCAGCTCTGCCATTTTTTCTCTACAGATGTGATGCTGCAATAGTAAGTGTGAATGATGACAGTGGTCTCAATTTGCTGCCCTTTTCTCTTTAACTGCAAGTTTAAATTAAAGTTGCTGAATGTACTCATATGGTAATATCTAACCAGAGTGCAGATTGGGATTAGCGCATATTTTAGCATGAATTGATTTATGAAGATGGTTTAACTCATTTGTTCTTCATTGTTTCACTGTTTTATGCTGAGAGAATTCATTTGCTCTTAATATACTCTGCTGAAATGTAGGAAACTAATTAAATTTACTCAAAATCCCTAGTGTGTATCACAGCATTTTAAGTAGAACTCTGTTAAGTTTCTAGCTGATGGTGTGAATTCTTGGGTGCGCTTGGCCCAGCAGAGATCTCATGTTTAGACTGTTTATTTTTAAACTGTACTTAGCAAAACAAAAATGCCTGGTTCAGTTTGGGGTATTGCATAATTACATTAATATCACTTATATAAGTCAGTTTTGTTCTGGACTTCAAGTTATATCATCTGCTGACAGTTCAAGCAGCAAATCCAAGCCAGTCGTTCACTGCTTGACCTTTTGACAAGAAAATGCACAACTTGTTTTCAAAATATGGATCTCATTAATTTTTGTTTTACAACTTATGTGTCTATTTGCATTTTTGTAAAGTGGTGGTAAGAAGTGTAAAAACCCACATGTATGTGTATTATGAAATACAAAGTAGAAGGCAGTGGTTGTCAAACTCATTAATGTGGTGCACTGTTTACAATATGAAACAGTCATTTGTACCAGGCATATGAATTCTAAACTTTTGCTTTTTCTGATTGTAAGTGGCACATGGAGTACTGACTAGCAGCTATGCCTGGTTTTTTTTGAACATGTGTCACATATGATGTTTTCATGGTCAGTAAGTAAGAAATTATTACACAGCCAGGGAAATTTGCTAATGTGAAGCTGAAGTTAGAAGTAGAAGAGTAGAAAATATTCTTTTGAAATTTGAATAATGTCCCACAGTATTCCAAAGTTCCCTAACAAGGAAAGCAAACCTCAGATGAGGTTCAGATATGAAAGTCATCCATCATCAGGAAAAAACCCAATTAACTAAAATGCTGCAGTATGGAGGAAATGTCAAAGCATCCATGGGAACTTTTGGTTGTAATTACTTGAGAAACATCAGGAATGCGATACTGGGAGCTCATAATTTTTCTGTTCTCAGGCACTACTAGTCTAACAGTGATACTAACTTGACTGGCTTACAGCTGGCATTGAGCCATGGAGAAGTGTCTGAAGGCCACAGTGACTCTCAATCTTTTGAAAAGCCAGGAGACTTATCAGTTGTCTCAATACTTGACTGTTATGTTTCATGATCTATAGCTGACAGATTTCCAAGCCAGCTAAAGGGGCTGCAACCTGTGAATTGTCATTTGTTGGGATATTGCTGCAAGAGAACTTATGTCAGGATTCCCATGGGACAATATGTGAGTGTTTTAAAGGAACAAACATTGAAAACTGTCCAAAGTGCTCTGCTGGTAGGCTTATGAATAATGGATGATACAGGTATGAATAATGAATTTCTAATGGTGATTCTGACACAGAAAATTAATTCAATCGATTGTACTTTTAAAGATAAGCACCAAATTTGCCTTTCTGTTCAGGGTTATCACTCATTTTTGTCTCAGATATCCTCCAATCCATGCTAATTTACTATCATCTTGCTTCTTAGTACACATTTGTGATGAAAATAATTCATTTAGTGAATGTGAAATAATGGTAAGATTCTTTACACAAAAAGAGCATTTTAGTTTTTTTACATGAGTAAACTTTTGGCTCCAGTTTGGATCTTTGTCATAAGATGCACTGCATTTTTGGGCCATCGCGGTCTCAGGTGTACTAACCTCTTGCCTTGTGTCCCCCAAGCACAATGTAGGAGTGTGCCACCTCCAGTTAAGAGAGAAGTATATGCTGGTGCTGATGATGCCAAAGAACTGAGGGAAGGGCCTTCTGTTGCTCATCTCCCTGGTGTCTTTGTAAAGGTCTAGCAGGTCAAGGGGCATTGTACTGAACCTTGTTCCTATCTATGCTGGTTTCTACATGGAGAAAATTTCTGGGACTCTGACTTCAGCTTTGGCCTGGCCACTCCATAAACAAGCCTGCCCTTCTGAATAAAACTTCTCTGTTGTGACTGCGCTGTAGAGTTTCAATAGTCTCTCAAAGGGTGATAGCATGGTGCAGGAACTAGAACTCAAAACTGGATCAGAGCTTTTCAATACAATACCTAAAAGTTTTTGGGATCTTGGTATTGTTCCTTGTTTGCCTTGTCACAGTAAGATTGCTTTCTTGGAAAGGAAAAACTTTTATTGCATCAGGACAAAGGAGAAACTTAAAAGCCCATTTCACTTTGGACCTCATAAAAAGGTAAAAATTTTTGAGAAGGAGATATTTTTAAATGGTAGTCTTGAAAATTGTTTCCTGTTGCTGGTCAGGAAATGTAACAGTGTATCTTGAACAAAAGCCCGCCTTGGTCTGAAATCAGATATAGGTCATATTTGGATTAATTGAGCCTAATGGGAATATAGATAATCTTGAAAGTAGCCTGAAAAATCTGTTCTAGGGATCATTTTCCATGTCTTTATGCAGCTTGAACACTAAGCAGGGCCACACAATGCTACTGTTGTAGGTGTAGCAAGGCATGTTTTCCAAATGAAATGCAGAAATGTCTGGATTTTTTAAAAACTTCTTATTTTGAACTTCATGTATAACTGACATGTAGCTACTCAGCATGGGATAAGCTCTAGTTACAATTACCTCCATTCTTGGAAAAACTGCTGGTGACCCTTTCCACACTCATTCTCCATCCCAGTGTGGTTTGGCAGCTGGGGGAGGAGGAGGTGAGGCAATGCCTTACTGGCAAGGGGTATTGTGAATGTTGTGTTCAAAATGCTGCTGAATGCTCCACAGATTTCCCTTCCACTCCTGAGAATCTTTTCTGAATATTTTTAAAAATTCTGGTACATATTGCATGAACTACAAAGCTTTTAAGAGGACAGTATTTGTGGGTCCCTCTTGTTAAAGCCACTGTGCTGTTTTGATGACTTAGCACTCCAGAGACCCCAGAATCTCGTGCCTCACTGTTTTTTTGCACGTACGTGATAAACTGTCGGCTTATCACGCAACTTTTGATGATTGCTGGTTTTCCTTATAGGTGCAATATTATTTGACTTTTGTTGAAACTTAAAGTAATGAGCTATTGTGCACAATCTTTCTGCTTATGGGGAAAATTTTTAAAGCCCAAAGGCTTAAAATCCAGGAACACCAGGGCTTTTCCTTAAAGACTGTGTATTGGTTTAAATTAATCATACCATTTTAAGGTCCTGGCTTGAATTTTTCGGAGGTCTGGGGGAAGTTCACAAAAACAAACTTTTCCTGGCATTGCAACAGAGGGTTTGTCAGAACACATGCAGCAAAAGCAGGTAAGAAACAGAGGCAGCAGCTAGTAGAGAAGGAAATGGGTTGGAATGGGTGTCCCTGTACCACAGAGCCCAGCTTTGGCTTGGGAAGCTCCATGGGAGAAGCATTTGATTTGTGTCAGTAGTCTGGCTGTAAGTGGTGTAGCTGAAGTGTTACACTAGCAGATGTGGAGCCAGGTCTGGAATCTCCCAGAGGGCAAAAGCTGCTTGTCCTGTGCCCTGTGCCTTTCTGAAGAAAGTTCCATTGAAGTTTTAAATGTTTTTAAATGGTCTGAACTGCAGATGCCTCAGATGACAGTGCTTTTTCATGAACTGCTCTTTCAAGCCATGCAGTGGTTCCCTGGTTTAGGCACTGCTTGAGAAGTCCTTGATGTCAAATATTGGTGACCTCAACATCCCTAAGAGAAAATTATTTTCTGAGACTTAGGTGAAAACATATTTTGGTTTCTTGCTGTCTAAACTATGCAGAACCTAACAGGATTTTCTTTCATTAGCTGAACAAACAATGGTTAAATTGCAGTCAGTCTCGGACATTTTGAAGAACTATATATTAACAACCCTGATCAGAATTTCTACTCTTTTCCCTCATCCTTATCATATACTGCATAAGAAATATGTAAAAAGGGGAATGTTGAGATAAAAGATCCATAGACTGTCTTTCAGTAGGAATGCTGGCAGCAAGTTTTAAAACATCTGTAAATAATTTTCACAAATATTTCTACCTTCAAAGCCTGTCTTGGGGCTGACTAGTAGGGGAAATTTCAATCACAATGATCTCAGTCAACCTGAAAGACCATGAAACAAATATTTAAAATTGGCACCTAGGTTTGAGTGCACAACTTCAGGGGCTGTTTTTTCATATTTGCTCAACATTCATCAGAAATGTAGGAGATCTATGTTCATAATCACTGCTTTTCTGTACTCCCCATTACTGTGAGAGCCCCAACTAACAGGCCATCTCTGCTTCCCATTGTTGGTGTTATTTCATGTGTATAAAGTAAATGCCAACCAAAAGGGAATCTTGACTCTCCTGCAGCCAAAGGCGGCTGGCAGTTGGGGCATAAAGAATGCTCTTTTTCTATGGTTCAATGTAAACAAAATAAAAATGTCCTAGCAGGAAAGACTGTGTGAGCTACATGCAAGAATAGCCAGTGCCTAGTAGTGGAGGCAATGATCTGATACAGAATAAAAAAATTAGGACTTAAGTGCCACATCTGGATGAGGGAAAGCAAAGGTATTTGAATGATTTCTAATTTTGCATAGTAGTTCTATCTTGGGTGCCAAACAATTTCCAGTGATTTTTTTTTTTCCCCCAAAGCTGACACATTCCCCATGGCAGTTTTGTTTTAATCTGTTCATATCTTTTGATTACAAAAAAGTTCAGCAACAAGATTCTAGATGAGGTCCATTTTTAATAGGAAGTCTGTAGGGTACATGTCCGAAACCATGGTGTTTGAATCTTTAGATACTTGCACGCTGCTGCTATTTAAACAAAAACTTAAGAAAATGTATTCACATTTAGACCTGGGTTGGAAATCTAGTTGTGATATGTTTAATTTGGCATTGGGCTGTAAACAGAAATAATTTGAACCTTCATGCCAATTAGATCCACTGTATGTTGGCTGCAGATCAGTAGCTTTTATTCATAGCTCAAAATACAGATAATGGACCCTGATTTTTAAACAGGATTTTGGGAGCGTTCCATGGAGCTACAAAAAGAAGTAAGCTAAAATTACCCTTAGATTATCATAGAATACTATACTTGCAGGGGTGTGCCATCTGCTTAGCCTCAAAGTACGTAACTGATAAAAAGGATGTAAATCCTCCTCATGTTCCCAGTGTCAAAGTAATCCACTTCAGATGTACAGGGACGTTTACCTTAAGTTAACAAATATAGTTTTCTGGACTAAACGTGTTTTAAAAATAATTATTTAGAACAAAGTAAAGTAAAAGATTACTATCCAGGAACAATTTATTGCCCATTGAACAGAGAAATTAAGATTCCAATCCACAAAAGGTATGTTACTTTGATGATATGTCCGTATTGAAATATGCTACACCTGCTTCTGTGCACTGCACAAAGTGAGTGTTTTCTGATCTGCACTTGCCCCACATATGGTATGTTTAGTATTAATGGTAATGGCAATCACTGAATAATGTTGTTATTGAAATGGTCATCAAGATTTCAAGTTTCTTGTGTAACTAGCCTTTCAGAGTCTTGAGAAATCTCGATAATTTTCTAAGTAAAGCTCCCCTTTCTTCCCTTTTTCTTTGGGAAGTTTTGAGATACTATGTTGTTTCTCTGTGATGCAGTCCCCCATTCCATCTTATGAATATCTGGTACTGTAAAGCAAAGAACACACACCATGAAATTTTCTGTGCTTAAGAGATTATTTTAAAATAGATGTCTCCTTATTTTAAAATACTTGTCTCCTAAGTATAATTCATTATATTAATTGTTTCTAATATATATTGCCTGAAAAGCAGAATCTTAGAGTTTTTCGAATTCCTGTAATGATCTGTGGTGTTTATTTACAACTTTTTGTTTCTGTAAATGTGTGAGTGCTTTGCATAATTTGCATTTTTACTTTTTTATGTACACAAGTTTGTGAACTTGCATCTAGAATTAATTTTCCCTATTAATTTTTAAATGATCAGTTATGTTCAATTTTTAAATTAAAAAAATTCATCTTGGAATACAGTACATTTATATGTGCTTTTCCCTCCTTTTTTTCTGTCTGCTTATTTTCTCAGTTACAACTCCCTGAAAATTTATGGTAACCAGGGACTCCATTAGCTAGTAAGCAAACACTGTCCATCTCTCTCTAATCCTAGAGTCAATAACTGATTATATTACAATGAAAAGAGCCAGTAATGCAAACACCTACTTAATCTACTTCATGCAATGTACATGCTTTGTAGAAGCTCTGTTATGTAGTCTCTGTCGAGGCAGAAGAAGGTAACCAAGACACTTCCTGTCTTCAGTAGTTAGCAATGGCCTTTGTCTGATGTTTCTGAGATGTTGCCTTAGCTTAAAGTTTGCTTTCTCTCTTTGTACCTCACTGATTGCTGCTATTACAGATGAGAAGTTTTAGACCTGTAAATGACTATACTGGCCCCATTCTTGCTGCAACTCTCATGTCTTGGATGTTGTGTACTGATAAATGCTTTGCATTCCTGGGAAGAATATTGGATGCTGATGATATGGCACTGAGGCACTGATTATTTTTGTGGTTTGCTAAGGAAGGAGGCAATTTTTCATGGATTTGTATTCCTAATTGTCCTAGGTGATTTTAAGCATTCAGTACAAAAGTACCTAGGTGTATGGAAGCTGAACTCCTGCTGCTGTCCATACACTATGCTAAAACAGAGGTAACTTCTACTTCTCGCCATGCTTGTGATTTCCTGCTGATTTCAATAGGTCACAAAAGGGGAGGCTAACTAAGGATAGGTTTGGCCTTCTAATTTCTAAGAGGCAGTTTTTGGGGTGCCAGAGTCCTTGTTACATAAACACCTGTTCCCTGCTGATTTAGGAAAACTTAAAAGGAACTCAGGCTATTTCCTTCCCTTGGTGCTGCCTTTCCCTACACCTGACATGTACATTGAGAAAAATTGCTAGCAGCATATACAGTAATCCCTCAGCACCTGTTACCAAAGTCTCTTGGTGTTTAATCTTGCCTTTTAGTCTTAGGGCAGTGGAAATAAAAATGGTCAGCATTAATCTTCTGACTTCTAGTATAGTTGTGACTGCCAACTATAGTATAGGCAACCTCGTGTTGATTTACTGTTTTGCATATTTCTTGCTTCCCTTAAACCTTGACATAAGAGTTTTGATTTATAGTGTCTCTATCTTGGCTTGTGGAGAGAGAAAGATGAATTGATGTAGTTGCACTGTCTATAGCAGAAAATTATATGCACCATCAGTTGTTTTTTCCCTCTGTTTTTAACACCATCAAACTAACCTTCACTCAAAGAGATCATAAATCCATAGTAAGAAGACTTTTTCCTAAACACCTGGAAGTTCAGAGTGGCAAACTTTGTATTCTGATTACTGCTTTCCTGTTACAAGAAGTACTGTTACAGTGCTGCCCCAGCAGCCTTGAAATTCCAGCTGTGATTTACCCTGTCTGTAGATTTCTCCCCCACCTGCTCAAAGAGTCAGTGTTTTCTTAACCTTGAGAGCAATCTATTCAGCTGCTGAATGGTTTTTCCTTACAATTACCAGTGAATACAGACCATTTTATTTTCCTTGCTCATAGAATAAAAACTCCAACGAGAAAATGGGTTGAAATGTTGAAGTATTTGTTTATTGCCAAATAATTTAACATTAGGTAGACAACTGCCAGTTGGGCTTGTATATAAGCATCCCTGGGATGTGGTTATAAAATATGATAAGACCACAGTACACCTGTGTACATGACTAGGTGCATTGTGGCAAATAGAGATTTAGAACCTCACTTCTTTGCTCAGCTGTAGATTGAACATGATGCCCATTTTACAACTGCTGTCCATTGGCATATTTCAGTCAAACTATTAGTTTGGTCTTTTCTGAGTAACTCAAGTTCAGGATTACATGCGTGCATTGCATGCAGGATGGGCTCCAGAGCATTCTACCACGCATCTTGATTTGACACTACTAGCTGCCTTTCAGGAGACAGACCTGTTAAAGGATAAAACAAGAAAATAATGTACACATTTAGGAAATAAGTAATTACAGGAACATTGCAGCTAATGATTTCCCTGTGAATGCATTTCTTGAGATTTCATGACTTTGGGCTGTAGCTTTAGAGGTTTTCTTATGATTGGGGAATTCTAGAGGGAATTCAAGTGTATTTTCTGTTGTTTAATAAAGAATTGGCAGCGATTTCTTCAGTCAAAGTGTTGACAGGGTCTGCCTCTTCTATTCAGCTGTCTATTTTCAGGAAATTAATAGACAATTTCTTTAAGATCTCTATTCTTCTGGTTAACATTGGTCAATGGATTCAAATGTCCTTTTAGGGTATAGTCAGAGAGATTCACATAGATTGTATATTAGTCATCCTCATTTCTTTGAATAACCAGGCTAAAAACTACTGCTGACAAATAGTGAGGCAATCTTTGGTTTTATTATCCCAACAGTCATGACAGAAAGGAACCAAGGTAGTTACTCTGTTGTGAGAATTACAGCAGTAATCTCTTTGAATCTAAGAAAGAATCCTGGATAAGTGAAAACTGTGGAAATTTAGGCAAAGACAGAAGAGACAATATTAGCAAAAGTTATTTCCATTTCTTTTTGGAATACCTCTTTGTATGCAAATAAAGGGAGAAATCAGCCAGCCTTTTATTAGAAAGGAAAAAGTACATAGAGAGAAATTGCACAGTATTGTGTCTCTTGTTCAAGCCATCTGTAAGCAAGCTGAGTTACTAACCTGTCCAGGATAGAGCATATCAACACTGTATGAAAGTTCAAATTTGCCTGTTTCTCCTTTTGCTTTTTATTACTGAAAGAGAAACAAATTAATGTGAATCTAAGCTTTTTCACTGCAATAGCTATTCCTTTTCCAGCTCTCCCACCATGTTTGTCCCTTCCTACAGCAGCATCAACCTTTTATTAAGACAGAACTACTTTAATTCAGCTATGTGATGTGGTGGAAATGTCTGACTAGTTGTGCAAGGTGAAAGATGTCTGACTTATGTCCAAATACGTATTTCTAAAATGTGCAAGATAGCACTGTTCAGAGAGTTCCAAGGGCCCCATGGCCTTTAGTTCAGGGCAGTTAATTAGCCCTGGACTTCCTGTTTGAACCTTGCTTATTCTGATTTATTTTGGTTGTCTCCATAGGACACTACACAGTAGGGTGTGTGCTCCAAAGCTGGCATTTCTGTTGGCCTCAACTTTTACCTGTCACAAGTGAGACACCAACCATCATGAGATAAAGCAAAAGATAATTTCTTGGACCTTTGAGTTGTAAGAGTCTTTAGGTTTCACACACAGAGATTCTTGGTTGTTTTTTGTTTTGTGGTTCCCCAACCCCCGCATGCATGAAGGTCAGAAGTGGACTTGCATAATGAAAGCTGAGAAGAATAATCCTATGATTCCACAGGTTGAAGAGAAACATTTTGTATTGCAGAACTTGTGAAATAATGTTGTGAACTCATAGGAATGAGGAATACATATATCTCTTGAATCAAGCTATGCACGGGAATGGGACTAGAAGGAAGGAAAACAAAATAAAACTCTGAAAAGGAAATATAAGTATTTCACTAAATCATGAAATTCTGGGAGCACCAGTGAGTTATATGCAACTATTTATGGGTTTAGTGGAACAATCCAGGTCTCCAGGAACAATACTGGACTTGACATTAATCCAGGGCAAACAGGAAAATACCAGTGATGGGATACAATTAAAAAAAAAAAAAAAAAATATATATATATATTGCCAATGAGTTTAGGATTATGGAAAACAGGTGTTGGGTCATATTGGCTTGAATGGTTTTTCCTGAAGTGATTACATATTTAGTTAAAGTACAACTGATACAATACAATCTATGTGGATTTCCCTGAGCTATTTGAGTTAACACCCTGTGAATTCTTGATTAATACTTTACAGCAACACGAAACAAATTGGGAATGCATTAAATAGACTAAACTAGATGAAATATGTATTATATTAAATGACTCTGCTCCTGTTGGGATTCTGTGGAGATACAGAATGCCATAGGGCATTAACTGGAAAAATATTGTTAAACCTTTCAGGTGGTGTTGGGAAGGTTGTTAGTAACAGATTACTTAGTCCTCTGGACCAACAATAGGTGTTACATCAATGCCAAATGTAATATCATAAATCCAACAGTAAAGAATGTAGACCATGCTTACAGAATAGGAACCTATGTACTGAGAAGCGCTTACTGGAAAGGATCTCTGTGTCATGGTTAATTAGTTGCATATGAGCACACAGTGGGACACTGTGGTCAGGCGGGCTAATGCAACTCTTGAATATCTGTAAGAATAAGAACATAAGAAGAGAGACTGGGAAGTTACTTTAACTCTGCATTAGGATTAGGTATGGCCACTGCTAGAATACTCTGTCTAGTTCTGATGTCCACAGTCAAGAAAGATGTTGAAAAAATGTAGAAGCCTCAGAGAAGAGACACTAAGATAATTAGAAGTTTGGAAAACATGCCTTCCAACAGCTTGACTTTAGTTTATCAAACAGATTTAGAAAGAAATGTGTTGACAGTGGGCAGGGAACCTCTGCAGGGAACAGAAACGTGATACTAGAGGATTCCAGTCTAGCAGACAAAAGCATGTCAAGATGTAATGGCAGGAAGTTGAATCTAGACAAACTCAGAATCATAATGAAGTGTGCATGTTTAGGAAGCATGTTTAGGAAAGGGCAATGACCTGCTGAAATGAACAAGAGTAGCAGAGAGTTCTCTTTTGGTGTCTGCTTTTTAAATTAAAATTGATATTTGAACGAAAAAGGCTGTAGTTAACCACAGTTTGGGGGGCTTTAAGAGATTTAATGTAGGGATGATCCATTGCTTTTGCTGGAAGTTTCATTAGAGAGTCATCATAGTCTCACTTAATCTGGGAAGACATACTTGTGTGTGAAGGTGCAGCAACAAGGAATAGTATTTCTGCTCCTTTTTCAGACAGCAACACTGTAACAAAGCTGCCATGAAGAAAAGAGTAAATTATTAATTTTCTTCATTTAGCTAGGAGTGATTAACAAGTCAGTCTTTTAATTGATGTGTTTTTTTGTAGATGAACTTCAAAGGTTTGGGTTTTTTTGTTTTCTTTTGTTTTTTAAACTGCCAGTATCTGGAATTTTCATTTTTGCCTTTTTATGCAACAAGATGTGGGAATCTTTGGTTTTTTCATAGCTTCTCTGGGCACACATATGCTTTAGTGGTGTATTGTTTCCCTGTTCTTTTGAGATTCCATCAGTTTCTTGTCTGTTTCAGAAAGTCCATCAGTATATATCATTAAAAAAAAAAAGCCTTCCTGAAGTTATAAATGCTTTACTTCTTCCTTTGCCTCTTCAGTTGAGGACATCAGTCAGCAAGGGTGACGGGCGTTCATTGCTGACACAAGTAGATCAGTAAAAATCATACGAGTGGGAAAGAGCATCCTAATAGTTTGACATATAAATTAAGAGGTGAATTTAGCAGCTGAAGCTGAAATAAAAACCATATTGTATCTGAAGGCAAAGGCTTTGGGAAAAATGTCTGTGCTTTAAAATTACTGAATTGATGAAACCAATGCAAAAAAACCCCACCCCAAAACCAAAAAATCCAAACCCAACCAAAAAAAAATCCCAGCTGTTCTACTTGATGGCTCATAAAATCTGAATAAAGTCCTTCAAGGGCTCTTTTTATAGGGAGAGACTATTTTTTTGTATGAGTAGTTATGGTAGCATCTGGTTCCCATCTTTGGGAATTCAGAGAATCCACAGGCACCGACATGCTGTCTGCTGCAGAGAAGCTCTACAACACAGATAAATGCTTCAGACAAGTGTGCAGTATGTAATGTAATTGTCTGCATGCTGGAAAGATGTCAGGGTTTGCTGGGAGGAGGCAAAATCTGAATCAGTAAAGTTTGATTAATATAAGCAATAGGAGCAGCCCTTGCATAAAATTTCCTTTGTTCACCTGTGAAGAGTGGACTGATAAGCTAGCAACACCTGAGTCAATAGGATTAATTGGGCAGAGAAGGTAAGTAAGGCATACCCAAGGCAAAAGGAGTCAGTGGGTTTTCACAGGGGCTATATCCTTCACAGAGGGTCCAAACAATGGGATCAGTAAACTAATTGTCAACAAATTTGAGCAGGAAATATCAAGGGCCTTTTATGAATAATCACATTGGATTTAGTAACTGTTGAATGACAAAGGAAAGGAGAATTTGTCCGAGTTATTTCTCGCTCATCACATTTGTCATTCTAATGCCTTACCCTTTCTATAAACAGGATTTGTATGTAAGAATTAGTCACGTTGTTATCTTATGTGAAATTATATTACATAATGGTAAGAGTTTGTTACACATTATTGACATCTGGTATCACAGGAAGCAAAATCTTCAGGATGCCTTGAACGTGGGCACAGACACAGCGCTGATTTTTTTGCTTATACTGTGCTCAGCACATTGTTTTTGCTTAGCGAGTAGTATGATAGAGCAAATAGAGAGGACATATAAAAATTTTGCTTCCCTTAAGGCTGGAGATGGACTCAACCTCAATTTGAGTCAAAACCAAAATGCATTTAAGTACAACTCTGTGCTGGAATGAAGCTTACCTTCCTGCCAGGACACCTGCTTATGCACATATATATATACAGAAGAGGTGATAGCAGATATCCTTTGTGCCTCAGGGAACCACCATTGTACTGTGTGAATATCCCTGACTTTTGTATAGTAACCTAGAGGTTAGTGCATTTCTCCAGGAAATTGGAGAACTGGGTTCTAGGCCTCCCTCCCTGAACCTGAAAAGAGTAAAAAACGACAGCTCATGCAACCCAAAGGAATGTCTTTAAATGATACGCAAGAGCGGAATAGGTTCTCACTCCAATAATGTCAGCTGAGGATGCTCCACTGTGTAGGGAGGAGTGTGAGATCCACAGGGCCACTGGCAGCAAAGTGAGAGGGAGTAAGCCCTTCCCTAGACCCGGAGAGCAGGGCTGGGCAGGTGCTGTAGCTGCCATTCACTTCCTCCAGCAGCCATGCCTAAAATAAGAGAGGTGCCAGCCATTATGTGTGACTTTGTGACTATACCCAGAAAGAAATTTGGGGCTGTGACTCCCTTTTCCACGCAGGTGCGTAGTTCTGTGCTGCAAAAGTGCTGTGGTCTAGGAGAGAGACGTTGTTTCAGAAATGTCTGTCTTCAGTACTTCCTATGGGTCAGCTTATATGTTTGCAGCATGCCAAGCTGGGGTGATGTTCAACCAAATGCCTCAATCTTCCTATACTCAGGTTAGGTACCTAATTTCTATACACAGAGGTTTTGACTTTCCCATTAATAGAGTTGCTAAGAAATTGCCATGCCTAAGGATGGCATGGATCTAGGCTGAAGTTTACACCTGAACCTGAAAAGGATGTTCAGACTGAAAGTTTCAGGTTTTATTTGCATTAAAAATAACAAGTACATTGTGAATACAAGAATCATATATTCCTAGAATAAAAAATTCAAAATTGCTGAAGAGACCAGGTTTCCAAGAGCACTGAGATGGGAATGTTTCAGGAGCCTAGGTCCCATTTTCAAAAATTATTGAAGTGCTTACGAGCTTAAGTAACAGTGACTACCACTGGAATCTGGATTCCTGCACATCTAGGTAACTTCTGAAATTGTACCTGTGAAGTGATTACAGCTTTTTCAGTACTTCCAGGAGGCAGATTTTATAGCTGTGTTCTGATTCAGATTTATCTCTGGTTCTGCCATAAAGCACTGTTCTTGAATTTTGAAAATAATGTTTATAATTAATTCCTAACAAATAACTACACTTAAACCCCAAACACATTATACAATATGTTAGCTCCAAGGGACAATATCCTAAATGAAAACAGATCCTTTTCTTTTTCTTCATGCCAGCTCTTTGTTTAGCAGTATGGCAATTGCACACACATATCCCAGATGTTCATGGAAACAAAATTCCTCTTTAATTTACAGCAGAATCTCATTTTATCCCTTGCTGGCTTTGTATTTGTCAAAGACACAAATGTTTAAAGCCTTATACTCAAATATGCTACAGTGGTATTTTGCATGCCTCTTAAAAGCTAATGTTTGTGAAAATCACAGAATAATTCACATTGGAAGAAACACCTGGAGGTCATCTAGTCCAACTCTCTGCTCAGAGCAGGTCCAGTTAAATCAGGTTGCTCAGGGCCATGTCTCATGGAGCTTTGAATATCTCTGGATGGAGTTTTTACAGCTTCCAAGTCCCTGTTCCCGTGGTTGGGCATGCTTATGGTGGGGAAAAAAATAAAATCTTTATGTATAATTTGAATTTCCTGTGTTGCAATTGGTGTCTTTTGCCTCTCCTTCTGTCCCTGTGCACCTCCAAGAGTGAGTCTGGCCCTATCTTCTCTAAACCCTCTCATCAGTTGTAGAGAGCACTAAGAGCTCCCCTTCACCTACTCAAGGCTAAGTAAATCCAGTTCTCAGCATCTCCTCATACATTACATGCTCCAGCCCCTGACCATCCTACATGTTCATCTCGGTGGACAAAGAGATCATTGTCTCATTGGAGAGAAGATCATAGAGATATGCCTTCAGTGAGATACTGTTCTAGAAGTATAAACTGCTTATATATGAAATCTGACTATTGTGCAATTCATTTTTGCTGGGACTGGTCTTAGAGATCATGCTCAAAATCTGAACTTTAAGTTTCAGGTTCTAATCTCTGATGCTATATTTTCCATTGCTTCTGCCTGAGAAATACATAGTCAGGAGAGAGTGAACTGATTATGTATTTGGTAAGATGTGTGATTTCAGATTTTAGATGTAGGAATTTCTGTAGCTACTGTTTTCTCTGCTCTTCTTGTAGTGAACATGGGTAATACTGTGGAACACCCATGACGGTTCACTTGTATTTGCTTTGCAAAGTCTTTGGCTGGGAGTCAAACAGCAGTGACAGCCCAAGCCTCTGTTTCACGTACTCAGGAACTATTAAATATTGGTGTTTCATGGAAAAAGCCATCATCGCAGACTGTGCTGATTTGAGCACCAGATGGTTGTGTGCTCAAATCCACAAAAGGATTTTTCCCTGGCGAGCTTTTTCGTGCGGGCTGCTGCTGCGGGCTGAGGGGGATGAAGGCTCAGCCAATGCCAAGGTCTCGTCAGGTGCTGCAGGGCTGGGGGGCTCCCCATGGGGGCTGGCAGGGCAGGGCCGGGCAGCCAGGGCCTGTCCCACTGCCCAGCCAGGGGCCATCAGGGCAACCCCGTGCGCTGGGGAGAGGCTGAGGCCAGGCCGAGGCTAGGCCGGGACGTGGGCCCGTGGGGAGGCCCATGGCAGGACAGGGCTGTAGGGAGCTGAGACTGGCCCTGCTGTGGCATCGCTGGGGGGGGACTGACGTCCCGGGGGCTGACGTGGGGTCCTGGGCTGTGGGCGGGGGGAGCTCCAGGGGGCTGGCCAGGACCTGTAAGGCCTGTGGGTGCCCTCAGGGCCCTGACAGACCAAGAGCTGGGGCTGGGGTTAGGAGAAGGGCAAAGCCTGGACCTGCAGCGGGCGTGAGGCTGGAGAGGGGATGCAAAACAACAACGCAAGCTGCGGAAAGGTTTCTGCCCTGTAAGCTTGTTCATGTGGCCCACGGCGCTGGGAGAGCTAAAGCTTAACCAAGGCCTAGGATTAGGGTTAGAAGGTGAAAGCCCAGAGCTGCATCTGTCATGGGGCTGAAAAGCGGCTGCAAAATCACAGAGCAGTCTGCAAAAAGATTTCTCCCATGGTGATTTGCAGAGAAATTGGCTGAGGACCTGATTAATACAGGGAAGGGGAGGAATTGCTGCATTGCCTGCAAAAATTACCAGACTGTAAGCATCTATCACATTCTCAGAGTACGTCCTAATCCTGTGTCTGTAGCATATGAGAAACAGGCCAATAATTAGACCTGTCTGAACTGTAATTTTTGTTGGACTGCTCAGTTTTTTCATCACTCTCATTTTTACACTGGAACTAGCAGAATTTAAAACTTCTTTGACTCCCACTATGGAGGGTCAGCATAGATGAATACAGGAGTGACATTCATCTCCATGAACCTTACTGCATTGGCAATTAACTAGTACCACTAGTTCTCTTATTGCTTCAGTTACTAGTGAAAGAGGGACTAAGAAGAGTCAGGAAATTCAACCCAGGCACAATTCATTTTGCACGCAAGCCACAGAAAAACAGCAGCAAGTGCTAATTACGGTTTTTAAGTTGAGCATTTCCTCTTTATGTGTCTGTTTGCAAACAGCAAATTCCCTCCACGCCCACGTAGTTGGAGACACAAAGATGATACTGGAGCATGCAAATACATACTTGTCTTTAAAATTGACTTCAGACTTTCCTCCTAGTACAGGTATCAGAATGGGAGATTGTTTAACTTCCTCAGTGAGTCTCTCTTGACTAGCTGGATCTGCCTAGTTTTACCCAACACCTTCTGACCTGGCAAGCACAGGAAAATAAATGCAAAGTGGTACAGTGCTCATAGAGCGTCCCTGTTCACCCTCAAGTCTCTTTTCCCCTACTTTGGGGAGGCTGCTGTCTTCTGGCACTTGTTTTTACATCTTTATGAGCTCACAAGTCTTTAGGCAGTGCCCCACCTTGAGCTGGAATTTTAGTCTGAACAAGAGTGGGGATGTTATTATTTAAAATTTCTCTGTGAAGGGAAAAATTCTTCTTCTCTTTCTTCATTCTGTTGCTTCAAAGTTGATGTTGCAGCACCTGGTAAGTTGTACTTGTGCCCGTGAGACCTGGCTGGCACTGTCTCCTCCCTGTGCCCTGGTTTCTCAGGAAGAAGTAAAGGAGCACAGAGTGCTCCCACCAGGCCCCTGGTCTGGATGCCGGCACAAAGGGCTGAGGCAGCTGGAGAGATGAACTGCTGAGTTAGGAAGAGCTACCTGGCTTGGTGGTCAAGTGAATTGACAGAGGAGCTGTGCTCAGCTGTGTGAGGACTAGAGTCTGGTATCCTGTAATGCATGTATTCTCTGGAAATGTGCAGGGGATGTTCTGATTCTCACTCCCTTCCCACGAGGGAGGATACAGCTCCTGAGAAATTGTAGTCTTCTGGCCATGATATTCCCTGTATTTTACCAAAAAGTCTGATAGAAGAACAAAGCATGGTCAAGTAAAGGAGAGCTTTAAAAATCCTTAGGAGCAAACAGAGGATGTGGTATTTTGTGTTCCCCTATATAAGCTAGGTCTTGAGGATTCAAGGGCAAAAGAGCTCTTTACTGAAAGTGGTGCTGGAGACTACATTGACTTGAAGTTCATAGTGATAAGGCCAACAGCATTTCATTAGAGCCCAATACAGCTGTCTAACAGTTTGATCTTTTCTGATTCATATGATACTCCCATTACATAAGTCTTCCTCCTCTGAAAGGATTTCCCACCTCTGAAGGTTTCCTATGGCCTGTGGGGATTCTTCAACCTTTTGCGGTTCCCTGGTCATCTGTCCCAACTCATCTTACTATTTGCTCCTGCTCTCCTGTTATCGTTCCTTAGCTCCTTCTCCATTGGTATTTGCTTTCATATGTGTCTTAGTTCATTAACTTTAGGACACTGAGAATTTTTGCTGTGTAATCAAGTTAAGAAATTCCTATCCCTCATCTTCCCCAGATGCTTACTCTTGCCCTGGTTTGGCTCTACACATTCCCTTTGATTGTGCTGATGAAACTGTGGGCCAGCCCAGCATGCTACACTATTGAATGACCAACATTAAGAACAGCTGTCCAGCAATGTTAAGGTTGTGGTTTTTTTTTTTTAACCTGAAGAATCATCCAGTGATTTTGTTTACAGCACTGTACTGCAAATGATTGTTTCAGCACAGCTGAAAGGGGAACGAGGTTGGGGGGGGGGCTAAAATTAGAATCTTGTAGGAGAGAAGAAGGGGTGTTATCTCTAACTTAATCCTGAGTAATACTGTTGCACCTTCAAAGGCATGAAGATGGAGAGGTACCACATGGCAAAACATACCTTATTTCGTAAAAGCAACACAAACATTTGGGTGGCTCTTTGTATGTCTCAAAACATAAATGCTACTTGTTTAAGTACTGAATTGTAATAAAAAAAAAAAAAATCACTTGGTGGTTAAATTGTGGATGCAGGCTGCACCAGAAAGGATATTAACCAATTGCCAACCTCCAGTTTAAGATTTGGGTTTGTCTAGATCATGAAGTAACTGAGATTTGACTCCCACAATACCTGATAATTTGTATATCTGTACAGAAAGGCTGCCTTGGCTCTGTTTGTTCAAAAGAATTTGTAAACCACTGTAAACAATAAAAGCTTGAGAACAGGTGCTTTCAGTCATATATAAATTCTCATGGGCTTGTTAAAAATTACGGTTTCTAAATATGTGAAAATTATGATTAGCAAACAAGTCTGTAAATGATGGCTGGTGAGAAAGAAGAGTGAGCTAGTAACTTCATATAAACATTCATGGAGTTTATTGAATTAGTCATTATAAATTCTACACAGGTCAAATATTGAGTTTTTTAATTCATCAGTCAAGATAGTGTTATCCTGATTATTGCTAAAAAAGCAGTATTTTAAATGATTCCTGTGATATGCCTAGGTAGCCACAGGAGGTGTTCAGAGTGGCACTGAGTGCTCTGTGGGATCAATTTTCCTATCATTTAGCACCAGAAATTAGTCTTTTCCTTCTTTCTGATTTTTTTTTTTTCTTTTCCCCTTCTCCCCAAATTCAGTAGGGTTCTATCCAGCAATAGCAAAGCCTGCAAAAAGGTGGAGATGACCATGTAAATGGCAATGGAGTCCCTCAGGTCAAATTGTGCATGGGCTCAGTATTCTGGTAGAGTTTTTTCTGCAGGGATGTGGCTGGGGAACAGCAATGTTGGTTGTGCCCCTTGAGTCCTCAGGAACATCAGTGCACTTCAGGCATTCTGCAGGCTGGTGGGGACTCAGCCCCCTTGCCTTGGTGAGGGATATTTGCCTGTTCCCCATGTGCTGTGAGGCTTCTCACTCCTGCTTTGCATCTTCCCCCCAGCTCTGTCCACCCAGCAGCCATTTCTGTAAGAAGCTCTCTGCTCTGCCAGGTGGGTTTGAGTTGCTTTGTCAGGACTGAACAGTGAGCTTAAAGGTAGATGATGTTTGGTTTTAACTTGCAGCTTCTACAACATGTTTCTTTGCTGGTTTTCTCAAACTTCTCTAACATTTTGAAAGTACACTGTTGTTCATGGAGATCCAGTTATGCACCCTGCAAAACAGAGCAGCATATTGAAATTAATAAAGATTAATTAATAAAGAATTAAAAGAAGGCAATGTAATTAATGCCAATCAACATGAACTTATGGAAAATAGTTCTTGTCAAAATGACTTGTAATAGCATCAGAAAGAAATATCAAGTAGAGTTGATTAAATATAATTGCATTGATGTGAAATTTGGCAGTTAAGGACTCTTAAGTCTACTGGGTGTGTAAAGAGAGGCAGTGTCTGGGAAAGAAAGAAAGGCTCAGGGTTGATGTAAGGTCTTTACTGTGAGGACAGTTAACCATTGCAGACTGAAGACCGGTGAAAGCTTATTAATGGTGATTTCTATAAATGTGCAATGCAGATCTGTGGCCTGTTACATGACGGCAACTGTGGTGATCATGATGCTCTTTTCTGGGTACATAAATCAGCAGATCTCAAAATGAGAAGGCACTGAATGTAGGCTGGGGGAGGGTGAGAGGGTGGTGGGCGCATCTTGCAGAAGCAGCAAGGAAGTTGTAACTGTGAGTCAGGGTGGGGCCAGGAGAAAGAGCTGAGCTGAGAAGCTGTGCAGTCTGAGGAAGAGTCGAAGAGTGTATGTGCTTTTCAGTGAATAGGAATTTAAGTTAAAATTTATTAAATATTCAGTTTGCAAAAATGTTTTTCTAAATGTCTCTTAATTGCACAAATTCTAAGTTGTAGAATTATGGATTTCACTCTTCCACCTATTGTCATGATGCATAGTTCTTGATGTTTGACCATTTGACTTCTTTTTTTCTTTTTGAGTGATGCTATTTGTGTAGAAAGTTTCTGCTGAACATGAGCAAGGGATGTACTAGTTGCACTAAAAAAAATAGAAAAAATCATATATCTAAATATTTGGTTACTGCCACTTTTTATTTACATTAAATAGTACCTTCTACTACTAATGCACCATTTAAGTCTGTGGAAAGAGTAAGACATGGTATTCAAACTTCATTACTTTGAGAACAGCTACAAGAAGTGCTTTGCCTTAAGGTAAACTTGAGTGAAATTGAGCTTGGGAGAGCTATGGAGATTCCTTTAGGGCACAATTCCTTCCTTTCTACGCCTTTATTCTTGGTCAGATTTAGAAGCTTGTAATTTACTTCTGACTAACTTCCAACATCATGTTTTAATATCCCTTAAGCATTTCAGTTGTACTGACTAACACAAAGGCGATAAGTAGTCATGGAAATAATCCCTTTCTTCTACCTTCCTATCTAGTCCTTGCCTACCTGGTCTGGTGCAAAGGAGTCAGTTCTGATGAATTTTTTATTTTTTTTTTAAAAAGCTTTCCCAACAGAGGAAGTCTTCTGTACCGAATCCTGACTTTGCATCAGTGCAAAGCTAGTTAGGTGACCTGCCAAGAACAAACCCAGCATAATTGGTCTGCACTGACTAGGAGCTATATGAATTGCAGACTGTCTCAGTGTGGCAAGAGGAATCTGAAACACAAACTGTAATGTTTAAAAATGCAAATTTATAGGCTTGCTGCATTGTTTTGCTTAGAGTGATTGCCTTTAGTAAAAGGTTCTGAGGGAGTCAGCCAGGTGCGCTCTCTGCTATGCAGTCCATCTTTTAGCAAGCTCAGCACCTCAGTGCCACACCACTCAGGATGGTGGGGGGATATTTTTTGTTTGTGTTTTTTTCCCCCACTGTGATAGTAAATATGGCTTCTACTCATCTGTAATATGAGCAACCTCATTCAAATGTTCAGAAACAAAAAAATATATTTGCCTTGTCAATGTTTGTCAGTTTTGAACCTAGAAATGGTGCAAAGCCTTTCTTTGTTTCCATTTTTAATAAATCTAACGGACTGAAGCACCTCAGAAGTATCAAGCCTATATTTAGCAAGGCTCTTATGCTCCTCTCACATTTCCAAATGTTGTCACCCACTTCACCTCCCTCTGGTCCCTGCCTGCATTACCCAGTTGGCAGAGTGCCTTCCACAAGGACCTCAGCAGAAGTGCAAGAGGGTGGTACTGGGCCTGTGTCAGAACATCAGAGCTATCCTCATTTCTTACTGTATGTAGTATGTGGATAGTATGTAGTAGAGGCCAATGTAGTACGTAGTAGAGGCCAATGGTGATGTCAATTATAAATTATTAGTAATAACAATTAGGAGATAAAATCTTACCCTGTTTTGATATTGATGGGAGTCCTGCCATCAGTTTCACTGGTCAAGATTAAACCTAACAAGAGGGCAAACCTGTTCTCCTGTTGTTTCTTAATCCATGAACAGCAATGCTGATTGTTACAAAAGGGTGCCATGGCCAAACAAGGTGACTAATGACACTGGCATCTAGCAATGGAAAGGTGATGTAAAGTGCAGTTTATCATTATGGCTCATTCACCACACTGTGGGCTCTGCTGCTGGAATCAACGAGGAGTCAATGAAATGATGAAGTCCTTCTTTGGTATTACTTTAGCTCATATGCGAAATTGCATGTGTCCCTCTCACCGCTGAGCTTTATACTGGTCTTGCATTATTACCATCATTGCCCTGCTATCAGTAGTTCATGATTCAGAAGACCTCCTGTAAAGACAGGTTTTCTGAACTTAAAGGATGTGAAACATGCAAGTCAGTCAAATCAGTTCTGAGAAGTTTTTGATTATTTTGCCAGGTCCTGAGTTGCCTATACAATCTGTCCCTTCTTTTTCAACTGAATGAATTAAAATAATCAGTAATCACCTCAAAATTGTACATGGGTTCAATCTTAATCTTTAATCATCATAAATCTTCATTCTTGGTGTTTCCCAAGTAAAATCAAGAAAACTACTACCTGTGGTAAAAGGCTTTTTTCTTTCAAATATAGCTGTGGACAAAATTGTACCTCTGGAATAAATGTGCAGTTTGTCCCATGCTATTCTGTATTTGTCTCCCAAAGAAAGGAGCAGAAATGTTCCATCTGGGCTCTGCACTTCAAGATTTGCAATAAAAATTTGTGTTACTCTAACCTCAACCTGAAAAAGTACTTACATCGTGTAGGCCTTCTAACGTTATTTCTTTTAATCTCTTGGTAGCATATGAATATAGAGATATTCCTGACAGCTGTATCAGCTGCACTCTTTTAAAAAAATATGAAAATGCTGAAGTTTACAAAAAAAAAAAAAAAAGGCACATTGTAGTTTGCTTTCATAAATTACTGTTTAGTATGGGAATGTGTTTTCTTTAGAGAAAAAAGGTATGACTGGGTTTATTATTTCTGTTTGTTTTTATTTGAAGGTTTTTGAATCATTTCAAGAATGTGGCTCTAGTCTTCTGATATCAGGATAATTAAAAAACTGGGACAAAATGTGAACCAAATTTCATTTCTCTCTGCATAGTATACTGGTGCAAGCACAGACATTATTAGATATGAATTATCATCCTGGAGTTTTCATCATCAGGATGAAGAGGCTGATTCAGTCATCTTTGAATCTCATAGTTTGTAAATGGCAGAAAATCCTTTAGCGTGGCAACCCACCCAGTCATTACTTCTGGTCTTTGACCTGGATGAGCATCACTTCAGAAGCATCGTTTACATGAAACTTTCAGCAATAAAGTATGCTTGGGTATACATACTTAGGCTGGGGGTGTGGGTGTGAACAAATGCATTTTGCTTCTGTGGAAAGTGAGTTAATGTTGGTTTACTTATTAGAGTAAATTCAGAATTTTTATTTGAACAAATATCACAGATTATTTTTGGCAGTACATGGACAGGTATTAGACAGTGACCCAGTTCCCACTAAAACCAATAAAAGTCTTTAATATGATGGAAGCTCGCTCAAGTTCTTTGTAAGGTGTCTGACAGCTGTTAGGTGATATTTATCACTGAAAGTAACATCAACAGGTATTGCACGGCTTTGGGTAAGGTAACCTCTTAGCTCAGGGCTTCATCTTCTTTCTGTTTTAACCTGCATGGAATAAGTCTGTCTTTACTTGCAGAGAAAGAAGGCTTTAGCTTTACAGAAACTTTGTAAAAGAATGCTCGTTGTTGAGGCTATAGCTGATAATTAACTGGATGCCAGACAAGGTAGTTTAGGTAATAACGTAAGAAGAATTCATACTCATTAACTCCATATCCCTATTAAAATAAATTTTATTTTCTCTCTCTCTTTTTCTTTCTGGCATTTGGATTATAAATTGTACACAACGTCATGGGCCACTGGACAGTCATCTGAGTGCAGCTTGCTCTAAATGAATGATGCTGAACAGCATTAGGCAAGCCTCGTTCCTTTACAGAGATAATTTTAATTAAATTTCAATTGACCTAAAAAGAGGAAAGAAACTAATTACAATTATTAAGAGGTATTTCAGTTGACGTAATCTGTCAGTAAGAAAGAGAGAAAATCAACCTGCCACAAAGTTTTCTGGCACCATTTGTACTCAAAGCCTTTGCGTTATGATCTTTATTGACAACCGGAGGGGAAAGAGTTACCTAATCAGTAGTACCGAATCAATACTTTTATGCACAAAGCGGTTCTGAATGGCATTAGTGGAGCACCTTTCTCTGTTAAATAAATGTTAGCTCAGTGTTTTCTTAATGCATGATTTTCATCAGGTATATTTAATGCTGTTGACACAATTCTCTTTACTGTTCTTAAGCTCCTCCTAAATGTCCCTGAACCAGTGGCCATGGTAACCCTCACTCACTGTACATTGTTACCTCCAACACTGCCTTTCTAGGGCTGGTTGTTAATGAGCATCATTTGCTGGTTCACTTGTACAAGGTCATTCTTAATTTCCTTCTGGTTTTAGTATCAGCTCAGCATTGAATAATCTCAGCCCTAACATCCCTAGGGTGTTTTTTTGTCTGGGGGAAAAAAAAGGAATATATATGTATTTAAACATGAATAGTACTTTGTTTAGCATTTTGCTGATGTGTCATCTTATCAGTTTGCTATTTATTTATTCATCTTTTTATTGTTGAAATATGAAATGTTACCTATTCATGGCTCTGCACTACATGTCTGGGGCTTCTCTGTATACATTCTAGTTCTGCAGATAAGATCTGAAAAACACTATGGATTTATTGCCATCTGTCTGCCTGTGGACTAGTGTATGGTAAATGGAGTGCTATTTGCATATAATTATATAGTTCTACCCTTGTTAATATATTAATTGTGCATCATTGTTCTACTAACTGACAGACCCCCTATCTGACTTCTACAACTCTTTCTGTAGGTTGATCTAGGCAGCGCTATCTGTATCAGCATGGCTTTCGGCAGAGCCTCCCTTGCAGCTGGGAGGTGACTTACTGAGCAGCAAGAAACCATGGCCAGAACTGCTCGAGAGTTGGACATTGTTTGCTTTTTAAAAACTCAGTACCTTGGAATTAAGACTAAAACTATTAACAGTCTTCTGTTGCATTGGGAACTCCATTCCAGTTTTGTGGGCAAGGCTCTTGCTGTTTAGTCAGCTGAAATGGAAATTAATTCAAAGCATAAGAATTTGGGCAAACACCTTGTTATTTTAAGGGTTGTTTTTCCCCCCAGAATCAACAGATTTGCAAGTTGCCGAATGAGAGATCACTGTAGAAAAGGGCTGTTTGGCCCTTTTTTATCAGTTTACAATTACAGTTGTAATTGTGAAGCCTACCGTTTTTGATGGTCTTAAGAGATTGTAACTTACACCAAATAACAAATTTCAGATTTGCACAGCAGTTGTGGCAGACTACTATTGTTTGCCATATGCGGTAGTCACTTATTTTTCAAGTCATGATCAACATATTTATCATGTGAAGTAACAAGCAGCTGATTCTCTGTCCCACATGAATAAGGTAGACTGTGCTTTACATTAACAAACTATATTCTTTATGGACTTCATCTTTCTCTTTATCAGTGTTGCTCTTTGTGTGTATTCCAAATTAGAGCCATTAGCTGTAAAGAAAGAAACATGTTTTTACAACTTTTAAGTTCTATTAGCATTACAGAACCCATAAAGCCATAGGAGAGAGAGTTTCTTTGGCCCACACATTCCTGTTTTCCTCCAGGAACTATAGAGCTGTGTGTGCATCCTTTGCATGAAGGCAGGAGGCACAAGGCAGCTCACCTACACCAGAGCTCCCCTTGGTGCTAAACAAGTGAGCCAGAAAGGACACAGTTTTCTTTCAGCTTGAGCGTTTTGGGTTGGCAATAAAAGAATAAAAATCTTGTGAATTTGAAAGCAGAGTTAATTTGCTCAGGATAATTGAAAGACAGTGAAAAAGGAACCTCATGCTGCCTCTTTTAGCAACATTTCAGAGTGGAAACAGCTGGAGGGTTCAGGGCTTACCAGTCTAAATGATATGCAACGGAATTAAATGGTGCTTGAAACACCCTGGGTAGCTTGTCCTTTCGTTGTACAGGTTATTTGTTTGGAGGTTATTTACTGGGCTTCCTTTTCCAACCATTTCAGTCCCAATTCAAAAATTAATTATGTAACCATTTCTTAAAGGGAATAAGAAATCACTTCTGGAAATTAAGTTCCTAAACAGCATTGCAAATAGTTGGGTGAGACTTACTAAGTCCTCTAGTTCTGGCTGGGTCATGAAACTGATTAGTAGTTCTGTTGCAAATGACATGTCAGCTGGAGAAAATGGCACTGAGAAGCTGGTTACAGGTTAAATATTTCTTAGCCCTAAACATCATGACAAACCTGCAGTAACATGAAGTAACAGGCTGGGTTGTCACTACTTTGTGAGAAATAGAAATGTGGTTTCTGGAGCAAAGAGGAGAAAGACAGACAAAGGGTAATGTTTAGACCTGTTTTTATTGCATTTGAAGAGAAAGCTGCAATTATACCTTAAAAAGTCAAAATTTTCACTTAATTAACAGCAGAAACTGAGTCATGCTTCTTTGCATGTCCTGTGGTGGTGTGTATGCTATGTGCAGTCATCATAGTTTTTAGTCAGTGACCTTTGATCTTTAAAAAGACTAAGTACGAGACAGTGAAACCTGACTGATTTGTGAAGTCACTTTGCAGAAAAGTGGCTAATTCTCTTGACAAAGGGACACGTTTCAGTGTATACATAGTGTCTGCTCAGAAAAAAGGATTGTGAAAAAAAATGTCATATTTGTAAGGATAAACAGTGGAATGGAGTATCTGAAGTAGTGACACGAGTTTTTGAAGAATAGGCATAAAACGGGAAAAGAATTCCAGCGTGCTGCTACTTTGTGCTGTTTTCGATCCATAGATGGTGATGGAATACTTCCACAATGTGCCAGTGTTGGCACAACAGTGTACACCACCCCATTTCAACCACCATCAAAATAATCAAAATAAGCATTTGATTCAGTGTCAAGCAATGGTTTGGAAAGAATCTTCTCTATGTCCAGAGGGTGTCCAAAGATTAGTTTTAGATGCCTACAGAAAACCCACAAATTTATGAAGGGCCAAGCCATAAATAATAAAAACTATTACTTGTTTCAGGGTAATGAGTCTTTTAAAGACAGAAAGTTGGTTGGAAGTACAAAGCACTGTGTTCACTTCTCTTTGTAATAGCTGCTGTCTTAGCATTGAGCTGTGTTAGCAGAAGACTGTTGGCTGGGTTTAGTTAGGTCTGCTGGTGACCGTGAGTTGAACAAGCACCAAAGTCAGTGCTAGAGAAGAGGAGGAACTGCAGAACTGGAGTCACGTGAAGGAAGAAAATAATACTTAAAATCTGCAGTAAGAGGTGCTGAGGGCAGTTGTCTGTCATGAAATGCCCAGTGTCAGGTGACTCATAAGCATGGTGACAACCATGGCATCATTAACCTGTGTCCAGATGGGATCCTATGGTTCAACCCCACCTAGGGTTGCTCCTTGGATTGAGGCCTAGCTGCTGCTGCCTGTGATAGAGGGACACCTTGGTTGTATTAGGCACCAGAGAAGCATCTTCCCTCTGAGAGCATAGGTTGACTGTGACCCAAAAGTATCCATTAAGAACAAGTATATTGTTCATTCACTCGAAGATAAATAGCAAGAAAGGAGATAAAACAGCAAAAGGTCTCTAACTGTGTTCTTACTGAGATCTTCTCCTTTCCTTGCAAATCTTTTAAAGTTGGTGGCTTATCCTCCTACTCATAAGACACAGTCCAAGCTGCTGCACTGTTCATGTGATGATACTAGGATCTTGCTCAGGCAGCTGCTGCCATTTTTCTCTAGCTCTCTCTCTAGCTTGAGGGCTTTCATGCATTGGTCTCCCCTACATCCTACATTCTGGGTTTGCCGAGGAAAAGAACCTGCATTTGAGGAGACTGGCATTTCTTCAGTAGGTAGCTCATCTTTTCTCTTGTTCTGCTAAAGAACCCAATGTTCTTTCTGATAGCACCATACCTCTGTTTTGTTTCCTGCTTCTTGCACCTTACAGCTTCCCCTGATTTAATTCTGTAGGGTCAGATAAGTTGCTGTCTTGATCTACTTTCAGCGTAAAACCGGTATGCATAAAATTAATAGTGATCTGATCACCTGTTCTCTGCAGGACAGCTGTGGAGAGAACATTTCCTATAATAATGCACTCTGTACAAAATAATGCACTCTGTACAAAATAATGCACTCTGTACAAAACAATGTGGTTTTAAAGACTGCTTCAAGTATTATGAACAGAGGGGTCTTGATAGCTGAAGTTTGAACTCTTGTGTTGCCCTACTTTTGGGTGCTTTAACCAGGTAACCCAATTAATTTTAATGTGTTTTTTTAAAAAAATGAAATATGCTGTACTATATATTTGGTACCTCTCTCAATGACAGCTGTCAGGTTGCCAAGACAATTCAACAGAGACAATAAATCATTCTATTAGCCTGCTGCAAGGTGGTGCCTTCAGACCTGTGTGTGTTGCTGGAATTGTATGTGAGCTAAAGTACTTGAACTTGTCTGAGCTCATGTTTTTAGTTTCCATTGAACAGATGAAACCAGAGATACGTTTGCACTGCCTCTGCAGTTGTCTTATCTTGTGACTCTCTAACAGTTTCACACTGGTGTTCCTGGTGTTCCCATTCTCTACTTAGCATAAGCGTGTATGAGAGGTAGAGGAATAAAAGCCAGTTGCTTTTATAGTATTTTCTTAGTGAAGCAGGCTCTGCATGACTCAGTAAGGCACTAGTTATTTTTTATACCTCAGGCTACTAAGGCATGGACTTACATTAAGCACTTGTTGGAGTTTGTAGTTGGACTTTAAAATGTTGAGCATGTACCTCAGTGATTTCTGAACTGGGATCTTTCAGTATCAAAAGTGTTTCTTTCAAGGGGGAGCACCAGGTAAAAAAAGAGCATTGGGCAATGGTTTCACAAATTGGTAAATTTGTTTTAAGGCCATCCAGAACCGGATGAAAAACACTAGGTAAATGGTGCAAATCAGTGAAATGGCATCAAGCAATTCTGACAGTTCATGTTTGTTTAAGGTAAGGGAAGGGCTAATTTGCCCCTGCAGACTTTTTCAACTAGATTGAGTATAATCTGTCCTCCCAGCATTTGCAGAAATGGCAGCATGAACACTCTATCTAGTGATTTAACTAGGTCAAGAGAAATACAATTGTATGCTTTTCTCCCAGTTAGAGCAAATTGTACTGCTGAGTAAACTGGGAATATGCAGATGTGGTATTAACAGTTGTAGAACCATGACTGTAATCCTTGAGGATTAGAGTAAGAAAATATGGAGGCTCAATTATGATGTACATCGTAGAAAAAAAACACTCGATGAGCTGACTCAAATTTTTGTGTTGTTCACCTGTTCCCAGTTGCGACTGCATGCCATCCTGGTGGTACGCACCCACACAAGAAGCTGGATATGTAGCAAAGCCCAGGCTAATAAATCTGCTGGGTTTATTACTGTGGGCTCTACAGTGGCACCACAGGAGGCAGCAAGGAGCGATGCAGGGGTAAAAGGATGCTGATGAATCAGCAACATGACTTTTGTGGGATGAGGAAACATCTGTGAAGCTTTTGTGAAAAAAAGGTGAGAAAAGCAGTATCATCATGGATATTTTCTGACGTTATGAACTTTCACACACCATTTTGTTTTTTCTTTGGTGTGGGTCATGGTCTGCTGCTGTCACAGCAGGGGTGTTTAACAAGTCCTAGTAAAAGAGAACTGTGTTTGTGGAAGCTGCTGTGCAGATTTGATAGGATGTTAGGATGGAGAGGCAGAACAATCAATACGCTCAGACATACTATTAGGCAAAAACGAAGTGAAGATAAATATATTTTTTCTCTTTGATACAGAGTGAATCTTTGTACTGGGGAGCTCAGCTGTTACATGCATTTTACTTCCAGGATAATGTCTACTTTCGACCATGATGGTTTCAGAACAACCTCTCTAATACACTGTAAGACATAGTGGCTGCGAAGGCTGTGCTAAGGAATTGGTAATCCTCTCTGAATTGCAGTCCTACTGTGTTAGTGGTTAGCACAGCACTCTTGCTTTACATATTTTCCTTTGTAATATATGCTTCACTGGATTTTGAAAAAGGCAGCAAAAGCTCTGAAGATGGATAACACAATTCCTTTTCCACACCACCACAAGCCTGCATTGTAGATGTAAGAGGCAATGAAGTATTCAAGCAGGAAACAAGTTTAGTGGAAAAATGAGTAAGAGAGCTCTTCAAATATATTTCTAAGAGTTGTCCAGAAGAAGGAGGGTGATAATGCCATAGTACTGAGACTTTCATTGCCATCAGGACCCTATCCTTACAGGGTCCTCTACTTCTGGTTGTTCACAGTGGCCATTTGACTTGGCAGCCTCATAATAGGCCAAATTAATTCTGAATAACATTACGAGAAAGTGCCTGTCCTGCCACGTAGATTTTCTGGTACTCAGCCTTGCGAGTTCAGCATAGACAGCTTGTGTGGGCTAGGCCAGAACATCACAGAGAGGTTGCTGAGGGTTGGGTTAGCAGTTTCAAACACCAGAACCAAAACTGTCAGATATAATAGAAAAAATTGCAAGGCTATAGTAATTTTATTCACAGTTTATTTAAAACATAACTTAAAGACTGCAGTTTGATTTCCAAAGTCAGAGACTAAAATGAGAATGCTTGATCATTTTGTCAATTTACATGAACATGTCAATTATTAAAATACATGGAACAGAGATGTAGGCATAGAAAAATATACTTGTACACTAACTGAATTATTCCCTTCTGAGTTCTTTTTGGTGCGAAATTATACAAAATGTAATGAAGTCTTGGAGTGGAAATCAAAGAAATGTCACCCTGTATGATTGGGTGTAATGGCACCAAGGGAGCCTGAAAGTATTGTCTCAATTTATCATTTCCAAGACAAGTGCCTTGCATTTTAAATGAAGCAAGAAAGCCTTCAGAAATGTGCTTTCATACAGCTCCACTTCTGCATTTGTTATTTTCATAGTATATTTGAATTCTTGGCTTTTAAAATATTCTTTTGGTTGCATTTACTCACTGCTGGTCAATCATATTTTTCCAGTTAAAAAAGGAAACTAAAAATTCCCTTCCCCATTCCCTTCCACTCTCCACCAAATAAAAACCGCTGACCAAAAATGTTGATTCTTCCTTAAGAGTTTTGTCTGATTGAGACCCATAAAATAAGGGTCAGCAAGAATGCCTCTTTTTTTTGCCAGCTCAGTATTTTCTTCAGTTAATATACCTCATATCTCATTGTGTCTTCCTTTTCACTGGTAGTTTTCCATCCTATGGTCTGTTATAATAAGAAAATTTTAAATTATTCATTCATTTACTTTGTACTTCATCATTTCCTATCAGCTACTAAGGTGTAAAAAGTGAGCTTTCATGATTGTTTATTTCCCCCTGCTTCCCTCCTGTCATCATTTGTACTGCTCTTTATAAAAATCTACTAAAATATGAAGCTAAAAAGGGGTTTTTTTTCTGAAAACTTTCCACTGCTGTTTTACACATTCTCCTCTTGGATTGCTCCTGGGGAGAGCTGGGGTATTTGTTTTATTGATTAAAAAGTCCTATAGAATTTGGTGGAGGGCTATCTCCTATTCATAGACTTCTTAAAGCAGCTCATGGGATTTAAAAGGGTAATGCCTCTCTGCTATAGAATTCAGTTAGTTACATAAATATTTTTTTGAACTCTCCTATGACCCATATATTGTTTAGAGTAATTTCTATAGAGTTTGTTTAATTTCTTTCAAACTTTTATTGGTTTCATCCTTATTATATTTGATGGGAATTTCCCATGAGAAGAGGAGAAAAAACCCAATGAAGTATGACTTGAAAAAAATACCCTCTAGTTGTATACATTCTTTGTAGAAGAAATGTAGAACTGTGTCCTTAATTGGTAACATAATAAATTGATGTATCTGCCTGCATTCTCTTAGGCTTATATTGTATTTGGAAAAAAAATGTGAAATTACAATTGTTTGTCAAATTATAAAAAGCTTACTAAAAGATTGAACAAAAACTTTTCTTAAGGAAAAAATCATCCATAATGTAGCACTGAGGTGCCTGCACTATTTTTCTCTACTTCCTGAGCTTCAGATTTACACCATGATATTAAATATGCCACAGGATAAACAATGTGTACTTTGTAAGATAAAACATTATATCAGAGTAAGTGAAAGGCAGGATAACAATACAGGCTGTAGCACTGTATCTTTAGTATCACTTGTTGTTTCCTGTACATTTCAATATAAATGTAAATATAGAGAGTACCTTTTCTGAAAGCAGTGAATTTTGTTGTCTGTTGCACTTTCCTCTGAAATTCTGAAAGCACGGCATACAGTGTCCTGTCCAGTTTGAAGCTATTACTGACTTTTTAAATTTAGTGAGAGCTTTGGATTGCAGATAGGAGCACAAAGGAAAGTTTTATCATATGGCCTCTCCATCCCTTGATACAAATACACTCTGTTTCCTGTACTGGTAGCTTATTTTGCGTCTTTATTGTACACTCAAGTAATATATGAGCAAGCTATGTCTCTGGAACTGGAAGTGCAGTGTTTTCTGTTAAAATATTTCACATATATTTGTGCATTCCAGTCAGTGATATTTGTGATGCAATAGTTAGTGCTTTTTGTTGATCTAGGATATGATAATCATATTTTAGATACCTTTACTATAAAAGCATAATTTGTTTGGCTTTGCTTTCTTTTTAAGAGAACTAATCTAGGGTTGCTGTAACTTTCTTTGCGTCTTGGACATTGTGCAAAGCCAGCCATTCAACCGTGCATGTGGGCTGAAGTAGAGGTCAATGTGCACATACTGACTGGTTTGAACTGTAAGTACGGCTTTCCCATATCAGGTTTAGAATTTCCAAGGCAAACCCGAGTACTGAGGTCCAACGACTCAAGACTCCTTAGAGTTGTCAGGGTATTCAACAGTTTTTGATGCCTTATAGAAACACATCTACTAGAGGAAAACACATAAACTTTCCTTGTCTACCCTGTGTTTTCTGTTTATGTTGAGACTCCAAACCCTGTGCTTCTCAACACACTTTTTATACAATACATAGGTGGTGTTTTCACATAATTTACAGTCCCTTCAAGTAATAAGGTTGCACTTCATGGCCAGTCAGTCTGGGAGGGAAATGAAGAAGTTTACAGAACATTTAACATTATAAAATGTTACAAAATCTACAGGTGTAAGAGAACATTAAGATTTCTGAACATATAAGACACTAATTCTGTAAAAGTGTTCCTATATGGAACAACCAAGCACAGAAAGATCAGCAGTTAAATTTATCCACCTTCTCTCATGGAAAAGAAGACCTTTGAACAAATAGAAATGCAGTGATTGCAAGCCTAGCGATACTTTAACATGGGTCAAATGGGAGACTAAAATGAAAATGTGCCTATATCTCTGCTGGTTGTTTTGTCTCGGGCTTTCTCCTTTGACAGGATTTTGTTTCTGCCACCTACGGCTTACCTTCAGTACTGCAGTACCGCTGAGGACGTGTGCCATATTGCACTACTTGCATTTTCAACCTCATTGTTGTTCTGTGATCAGAGAAACTAGAAGTTGAACCGGAAACCTCAAGGGCTTCTAAAGTGAAAAGTCAGGCAGACATGCTAAGGTTATCACTATCAGCTCTGTATGCTTAATTAGAAGTTCAGTAGCAGATTATAATTTACTTTACCAGTGTCAAAACCTTCATTAGAAATGAAACTGTGATGAAGAGGTGCGTGTGGCAAATGGAGCCTGTGAACCATAACTAAGGCCTGTTTATCTGGGGCAACCATTGCAGAGAATGAGAGGAGAGAGATGCTGGGGCTGGCGTTACACTGTGTGAATGAAATAATGAATTTAAGTTGGTACTTATGTGGAGCTGTTGAGATGAGCCTTTTAGGCAGTGGGGGTGGGAGGAAGCGAATGGTGTTCAAGACATTGTGCTTTTCAGTTGCTGCCATTTCCTTTTTCCTTAAAACGAAGAATTTAGAGACTGGACAGAAACAATAGGAGTTTAATGTAGAGCCAGTGCCCAGATATAAACAGCGGGATCAAGGTGAATAATGGTCTGTATCTGTGGACTGTGGATGGGATTGGGTGATTTTCCTCACTACAGGGATGCTATGTCACTTGGGAGCCCTTGTTTTAAAAACCAGCTCCACCGACACCCCCCCACCCCCCCCCCCAAGTACTGTATTTGTAGCTGTCAGCTGGTAAGCTCCATCTTACCTGTTCAGACATGTTCATATCACCTTAAAAAAACCCCATCCTGAGCTTTAATTGTGACAACGAAGGAGTACAGTGTGTTAGGGCCTGATGTGACAGAGCCTTCCCAAGCCCCAGTGAGCCAGTCATCCCAATGTACATGCAAAGGCTTGCAGAGAGGCTGGCTCTGTTAGCTCTGATAACCACAGCATTTGCATTTTCACCCTCAGCTGCTGATTTACTCTGGTGGTTTTACATCAGATAACTTTTATAATAATGCTAACAGACAGGTGAGGAGCAGTCACTAAGAAAGCTGTAATGGCTTAGGTGGGCAGAGGGAGATTTGTGGGTAAAGATATTTAAAGAAAGCAGATTTTAGTTAAAATCATTAACCACTGGATGCAAAAGAGGTGTACTGCCAGACGGTTTTCATTGTGGTTTTTTTAGCGTCTCTTCTATCTATGGTAGATCTCTTGTCTCTGGTGTATGTTAGCAACAGCAGGAGATTCCCATTTTCCCTTAGCACAGACTGTAATATAGCGAAGTAATTCTGAACAACAGGAAACGTCTTTTCAAAATAGTGAGTGGCAAGAGTTGGATATGTGATTTGGATTTCAATTCTGCTCCTAATGCTAACACTGCTACTGGCTTTAACAGGAGCATTTTAATATAGACCAAAATAGAGGAGATGTTTCTTCTTCTGAATGGAGTAGTGCAGGTGGATGAAAGTCTTGTGGCAGTGTTCTGTGAGCAGATGTTGCGTAATTGCATTAGGCAGTGTGAGAAGTAATGGCATTACTTGTTCCCATTGCTGCTTGTTCTCAAAAATCAGCCTTTCAGCTGAGTGCTACTGAGGTTACTATTAAGAAATGTTGCCCCAAATAAGCAAGTATGTGTTATCCACCCCTGTTTGGGGATTCCTTTAGTTATCCACAAAATGAATTATCCTTGGAGCTGTGGAGATCTAAACTTAGTACTTTTTTTTTTCCCCACTAATTGATTTAAGCAAGCAAACTTACTAGATTCATGAAGTCCTTCTCTGTATGCTTCTGTTCCCAGAGAAGGCTTTGCCTACAAATGTATCAAGAATATTAGCTGAAGCCTGACCTGCAGAGAGATTTGCTTGTTCCTTTTGCTTGTACCAGCGTGAAAAAGTCTGAGAAGAGCAGACAACAACATACTAAGCAGGCAAAAGCCTGTATCCAAAAGCTGTATCATGCCTTGCTGGTGCCTGGATAGCAGTGATGCCCATTCTTTTTTGAAGGTACCTGTGGCCTGTTGTAGTGTCTCCCCTCACATGACTGAACATGTTTCCATCCCAAGCTCAGCCTGTAGGTTGCACCCATGGTTTCACAATGCCAGTTTGTGTCTTGTTCATGTAATGGATGTGCATCAGGCCACGTGACAGGGAGAGGCAGCAGAGCCCTCGGGGAACAGAGTGGCCAGTAGTTGGCTGATGATGCCAGAACAATTCATCTTTCTACAGCCCACTCCTTGCCCCTGGCTGAAGGCCCTGCAAGAAAACAAGGGTGGCAGGAAATAATCTGTAGGTGGATGAATCGTCTTCACAGTTTGGCCCTTGCCTGTGGTCTGTAGGTGTGGTGTGTGCTGATACCCTGGGGATCATTCCTTTCTTAGGCCTTTTGAACTTTCTGGATTGGTGGCAATGGTGTGATGATAGTGCTGATGATGCTGGTGAGGGGAAGAGTATTTTTTGCCAAACTCCTAATAGTATCAAAGGTAAGTTCAACAGAAGTAATGTGAATAGCATCTGGTCTACTACCTGTTAACATATTGAATGCCTTGAGCATGTTGGCAGTGCTTTTGGTGTTATTGCCAACAGCTTGTCAAAACTGACTTGATTTTCTTTTAGAACCCTCAGGAAAATATCCAGGAGTACCTTGTGGCTTAGGTCATCCTCAGACTCCATCACGGTAAGACAGGCTCCTGCCCAGTTCTGGGATAATGCTGAATTAGAAAAGCTAAGTTACATTCTCAATCATCTGTGAGCTCATGAAGGTGCATAAAGATGCTCTAGCCCCAAGTGCTAGAGTAGGTAATTGCTTCATGCTTTATAAGCGTGTTGAGTGGATGCCAAGGATGTCAGTTTTGCTGGCATGCCCCTTCCTTTATTTGTTTGCTTATTTATTAATTTTTTTGGTTACTGCATGCTGCATAATGTGTACACAGCTGGGACTACTAGCCATTTTCCTTAGCAAGCTCTTTAATGAAACTTTAAATTAAATTCTTCCCTTTCCATTGGCAAGTTTTTCAGTTTTTCCATTTAATGAAAATGATCCCATATGTGGAGAGGAGAACATTCTCCAAGCAGATGTGTTCAGTATGTTTTGTTATGGGCCATATATAGATGGCTCAAAAATTTTTTTTTACATAGATATTTGGTTGTTGAGTTATTAATTTTTTATCATATAAAGTATCTTAGGCAAATATTTGAGCATGTTTAAATGCACGTATAGTGCATTTTATGGTTCATGCCCAGTAAAATTGGGTTTTACAGTCCTCTTCTGTATTGCAGTAGATACTACTTGTGCTTGGTAGTGTCATATCATGACTGATTTGGTTTTCATGCATATTAATTAGCTACCTGGTAACATATGTATCCCATCAATGTTCTGAGTAGCTGCACAGGGTTTAAAAATGAGGCTTAGAGCTGTTCGCCTTAGAAGACTGGAATAGACTTCTGCACTGAATGTTTTTGGGTTTTTTTCCCTCTAATGTATTTAAACAATACATGATATCTCAACAGAAGGTGTGGGTTCATAGCAGTGCTTGCCGAGTGAGTTTCTATGCAGGAGGTCAGACAGGATTGCAGGATGATGCTTTTGACTTTAATACCAAAAAATCTCTTCTATAATATAGCTTCTTCAGAAACTTACTCAACTCTTCCCTTCTCTTTTGCAGAATTTCACAAATTAGGCTTGTATTATTGCATCCCACTGTTTTCATAAAAGCTTTAAAAAGGCAGATTCAAGCACAGACTGTGCTTTGAAAGGAGTGTTTGTATGCTTTTCATACATTTGGCAGTTGCCATGGGTAGTTATTGTCAGTATAACTCAGTTTACAATATAATGAGCTATTTTTGAGATAATTCATTTGCTGCCGAGCATGAGTAGGTGCATATGAGCTTGTGCACCCGCACGCACGCCAACATATGCCAGCACATGCCAGCACATAGCCATTTATACCCATACGCACTCCTGTCTCAAACATCCAGTTTTAATGATAAGTTCAGTGAACCGGCCTGTTACTTTATGCATATGTGTTTTTGAAAGAAATAACATTGCTTGCTATATCTGGAAACTGTCCCTATCTTACAGCAACAGGTATTATGTAGCTCATGAATGCTTCTACCAGCATTTAATGTAATTCTGTGTTATAATTGATTCTCCATTACACAAGATAAGATGGGAACTGAAACACCCTGAAAAACCCAGATAATGCAGTACTAAGGGGAGACAGCTGAGTGACCGTTATGCACAGCCAACTTATCCACAATTTGGATAGTTTTGTGCTGGAGCTACTAATCCAATGCTGACTTCTGCGGAGCAGATAGGAGGTCAGGGTTATTTGCTCAGTCAGAGCATCCATCTGTGCTGCTCTTCATTGCAGCTAAGATGATTTCCAAGAACCTACAGATCTAGGAAGCATTGCCTGAGCAGCTCATGTGGAGGCATGTCAACTTGGGTCTGGCTTGTCTGGTTAGATCCAGGTGTCCTTCTGCAACTGGGTCCAGCAGGAGCTAATATCTTGTACTGTGCTTCCAGGGCACTCATGGTTGGTGTCATGTGTTTAGTGCAGCACCAGGGCTTGTAGCTCAGGTGAGCCTGCAGTGGCAGGGCAGAAAGTCACTTCAGGAGTCTCTGCATCTCTGCTACTCCTGATCTGATATGGTTAAATTGTCCTGAAATACTGAAAGATTGGCTGAAATTACAGAGTGGTCACTAAGCACTAGCAGCTTTGGACTCAGAAAGCCCGTTTTGTTCCTTGAGCTAAAGGAGTTAGTCCATTAACTGTGTATAAGTAGTAAGTTTTAATACTTTTTAAATTCAGCCACTGGAAGGAGAGATGTGATCTTGTGTATTAAAGCAAGTATAGCACATAAAAGATTGCACTTTGGGCTTTTTGTAGCATGCCTTTATTTCCAGAGCAGCTGTGAACAGGGCTTGTAAGAGAAACAATGTGTGTAGATGTTTTTGGTGAAAATTTAAAACATTTTTATTGCTGTCTAAATTTTCTGTGAGATTTTATATTTTATATTAAGGTTTTTTTAAAGAAGTAGTAACCCTTCTTCTCTCTTCTGTTAAAAAAAAAAAGTATAAAAAGAAAGATTTGGGTCAAAAAATTCATGCTGGAAACTAATCGGAACTTTGGTTGCCTCATCACAATTGTGATTTCTTCCTTGATCTTTTACATGGGCTAAGTTCTCTACCCGAACTAGGTGTTACTGATGGTACAATGCCATGTGTGCCTTCTGTCAAGGAAAGATGTCCAGTAAAAGACCCCAACCATTTACATTTCCTTGAAATAAAATTTTGTGTTAGATCTCTTCCACAGGAATTGTTTTTCACCAGCCATCCTTACAGAAGGCATGGAAAAAAATTTAAGTCCTCCCAGGAGGAATTTCTCAGGCATTCCCTGACTGCAAGGAAAGCAGAAGGCATTGTACCAAATAGTGCACAATTGCAGGAAAGGGGTAAAGAGTCCTATTTTTAGGGTCTCTCGAGCACTTCAGAGGCTTGTAGATGTTATGTCCTTGACAGTCCTTGACACTTCAGATATACCCGGCACACACAGGCTGTTCTGGAGAGCATCCACTCGGTGATAAATACTGAGGATCCTAGCAGTATTGTTCAGTGGAACAAGGCTACAATTTGATCTGAAATGAAATTTCAGATCATTTCTCTGTATGCATGTTATGGATCATTCCACTGTATTGGTTAATTGTGGTCTAGTGATGTAATTGGAATTCTGGAAACATAAATCAGTGTCATCCTCGAAAAGAACCAGAGCAAAGTGACAAGTTTTATTGGTTATTCCATTTAGATGTAATGTAATATCAGATACTTCTAGGATTATAACATTGAGGCCTAATACGATAGATTCTGTAAGTGGCTAGATTGGGTGCTTGATAAAAATTAATATTGAGGCAGGCCTGTCTTATTATTATTTTGGTCTGAGGCAGGAAAGATCCTCTCAGACTTATGTCTGAAGATTCCCCAAAATGCTGGTATTACTACTTCACCAATCATTTAAACACAAATCAAACAGTATTTTAGAATTTGAAAAATTAAGAGAGTAATACAAACACCTTAAATAAATGTTGTGGTTTTTTCCACTTATTCTTTTCTTATTATGGCATGTACCCTCTGAGCTCTCAGTGTCCACTGGAATAGACCCCCATATAGTTAACATAAGAAATAGAAGTTGTCAATCCTTCTCCAACTCAAGTTAACAAAACAGATAATTATTTAAAGGAAAATATATAAGAGAAGTGAACAAGTAGATAATGACGTGCATTGCTCCGATTAGTTTTCCTAGTTCCCTTTCTACAGTACGTTTGATTGTGCTGTCCGTCAAGCATGACATGAGAAGAGGAATAATTGGAAACGAGAGAGAAGGGGACCTGGGAGCACTGCATGTGAAGGTGACAGGGAGAGTCAAGGGCAGGGAAGTGAGTTCAGTATTTTCTTTGTGTGGTTTCTGTCAAGTGGAGTTCTGCTTAGCGCACTGCCATGTTCCTGACAGCTCCCAGGATTCTGCTCATTCTCATCCTAAATTGGTTTCTGCAGTTACAAATCCAAGAGGAAAAGTAAAGCTACTAATTGAATGTAAAGGCTTTCTGACTTGGCTCACAGCTTACTCCAGGGCTGCTGAGTGTCTACTTGCAGGCCATAAGTAGCTTTCTGTTTACAAACAGTGCATTTGGCTTGGCTGAGACTGCCCATTTAAAAAAAAAGAAAAAAAAGCTGAAAATGTAGTGTCATGACTTATTTGAAACACTAAATGGTATGTAATCCATGGAGGCAACACTGAGATTTTACCACAGTAGGTTACGTTGCAGTCTAACTCACTGTGCTTACTTCATAGGCACATTATCAAGGGGAAAGATGCAGAATTGTTTTTAATCTTAAGAGCAGCAACTGTTTTCTGCTTCTAAGATTTACTGTCTTTAAGCCCTGAACAGTGCAGGTAATATTTCCAGAGTTAAAACAACTGGCTTGAAAGAATAACATAACACTCCAGAAGTGGGAGTAAGAAGAAAAACAAAGAAAAGAATCATAGAATCATAGAATCATTTAGGTTGGAAAAGACCTTCAAGATCGTCGAGTCCAACCATTAACCATGCCCACTAAACCATGTCCTTAAGTACACTGTCCACTCGCTTTTTTAATATCTCCAGGGATAGCGAGTCAACCACTTCCCTGGGCAGCCCATTCCAATGTTTGACAACCCTCTCAGTAAAGAAATTTTTCCTAATATCTAACCT
>JANHGO010000027.1:34132468-34181466 GCA_024606505.1 Aquila spilogaster | reverse complement strand
CCCCTCTCAGTCTTCTTTTTTCAAGGCTGAACAGACCCAGGTCTCTCAGCCTCTCCTCATAAGAGAGATGTTCCAGGTCCTTTATCATCTTCAAAGGCCCTTTATCATCTTCAGCGGTGATCCAGGGCGAAAATACCTGTAATAGGATACAATAACAAAAATAAATGAATAAATAAATGACAATAAGTTTAGGATTATGAAAAGTACGTGTTGGTCATACTGTTTTGAAATGTTTGTCCTGAGGTTACTACAAGGTTAGTTAATAAAGCACAACTGATACAGTACATGTGGATTTCACTGAGCTGTTTGAGTTAACAGTCTGTGAACTCTTAATTAGAATAATGCAAATGAAATTTGGTATGCATTTAATAGTACATAATTTCATCTAGTTTTGTCTATGTTAGATTACTCATGTTGGGATTTTCTAGAGGTAGAGAATGTCACAGGACATTAACTGGAAAAATACTACACCTTTTAGGTGATGCTGAAATGGTGGTGTTGGGAAGATTGTTAATAACAGACTTAGTTATCTGGACCAATGTTATGTATCACTGTCAAATGTAACACCATACATCCAGAAATAAAGAATACAGACCATGCTTACAGATTAGGGGCTTATGTACTGCTAGAATGCACAGTTTAAGAAAGATGCTGAAAAAATGAGAAGGCCTTAGAAGAGACACTAAAATTGTTTGAAATTTGGAAAACACTCCTTCCAGCGGCTTGGCTTTTTTAGTTTATCAAACAGATTTAGAGAGAGATGTTGGCAGTGCACAGGAAACCCCAGTATGGAACAGAAATGTGATACTAAGGGACTTGAGTCTAGCAGACAAAAGCATGTCAAGTTGTAATAGCAGGAAGTTGAATCTAGACAAACTCAGGGTTGTAATGAAATGTGCATACTTAAGAAAGGGCAATGACCCGTTGAAATGAACAAGAGTAGCAGTGAATTCTCTTTTAGTGTGTGTTTTTTCAATTAAAAAAGATATTTGAACAGAAAAAAAGACTGTTGTTAACCAGTTTGTGGTTTTTAAGAGGTTCAATGCAGGGAAGATCCATTGCTTTTGCTATGCAGGAAGTTACATTAAAGAATCATAATAACCTCATTTAACAATCTGGGAAGACATATTCATTCGTGTTCAAGTTACGGCAAAAAAGGGTATTATTTCTGTTCCCCTCTCAGCCAGAAATGCTGTAACGAAGCTTAAGATTAAATTGCCACAAAGAAAGAAGTATTCATTTTTTTTAAATGTAACTAGGAGCGATTGATAAATAGGCTATGTCAGATTTTTTTTTCTTTTTTGTAGTTGAACTTCAGAGGGCTTTTTGTGTTTTTAGTTACCAGTATGTAGAATTTTCATTTTTGCCTTATATGCAAGATGATGTGGGAATCTGTTTTCTTTCATAGCTTCCCTGGGCACACATCTAGTTTAGTAGTGCATTGTTTTCCTCTTCCCACCCTTTCTTGTCTGTTTCAGAAAGTGTATCAGTGTATATCTTAAAACAGAAACAAAGTAAACCTCAAAAACAAAACCAAAAAAACCCTAAAAAGTTATTAATTCTTTACTTCTTTCTTTGCTTTTTGGATTAAGGATACCAGTCAGTAAAGGTGATGGATGTGTATCGCTGACACAAGCACATTGATCAAAATCATACGAGTGAGAAAAGAACATCTTAATATTTTCACATCAAAATTAAGATGAGAAGTTAGCAGCCAAAGCTGAAATTAAAAGCATACTGTATCTGAAGTCAAGGACTTTGGGGGTAAATGTATGTACTTGAAAATCACTGGGATGAAACCAATGTTTTAAAGAAAATAAAACCAAATCCAGCTGTTTCACTTGATGGATCATAAAATCCGAATAAAGCCCTTCAAGGGCTTTTTTTTTATAATGTGAGGGTATTTTTTTGTGTGTAGTTATGGCAGCATCTGGTTCCCATCTCTGGGAATTCAGAGAATCCACAGGCACCGACATGCTGTCTGCTGCAGAGAAGCTCTACAACGTAGACAAATGCTTCAGACAAGTGCTCAATATGTAATATAATTGTCTGCAAGCTGGAAAGATGTCAGTGTTTGCAGGGAAGAGGTGAAATCTAAATCAGTAACATAAGCAATAGGAGCAGGCCTTGCATAAAATTTCCTTTGTTCATCTGTAAGGAGTAGACTGATAAGCTAGCAACACCTGAGTCAATAGGATTGGTCAGTTGGAGAAGATAAGACATACCAAGAGGACTCAGTGGGTTTTTACTGAGGCTATATCCTTCATGGAGGGTTCAAACAATGGAAAGGAGAAACTAATTGTCAACAAATTTGAGCCTGAAATGTAAGGGGCATTTTATGAATAATGACATTGGATTTAGTTACTGTTGAATGATGAAGGAAAACAGAATTTGTCTTAGTTGTTGTTTCTGGTTCATCACATTTTTCATTCTAATGCCTTGCCCTTTGTATACACAGCATTTGTGTATAAGTAGTAATCATATTGTTATCTTACATGACATTGTTACATCATGGTAAGAGTCTGTTACACGTTATTGACATCTGATATCACAGAAAGCAAAATCTTCAGGATGCCATGAATATTGGCACGGATTCAGCACTGATTTTCTAGCCCATATTGTGTTCGTGTTGTTGCTTAACTAGTAATATGCTAGAGCTAATGGAGAAACCATGTAAGCATCATGCTTCTCTTACGGATGGAGATGGACTCAACCTCAGTAAGAGTCAAATATAAATTGCATTTAAACACAACTCTGTACTTGAATGAAACACTACATTCATTCTAGGGCACCTGCTTATGCACATATATACAGAAGAGATGATGAAAAATATCCTGTAATCCTCAGAGGACCACTATTGTGCTGTGTGAACATGCTTTACTTTTGTATAGTAACCTAGAGCATCACGCATTTGTACAGGGAACTGCAGAACTGGATTCTAGCATCCTTTGAACCTGAAAAGTGTTTTAAAAAAAGAAAAGCTCATACTATCCAAGGGAATACCTTACCGTTGCTCTAGTAATGTCAGTTGTGTAGAAAGGAGTGGCAGGATCTATAGGGCTGCTGACAAGGGAGGGAGAGCCCTTCCCTAGGCTCAGAGAGCAAGAATCAGGCAGGCTGTAGCAGCTACTGTTTGCCTCCTCCAGCTGTCACCTCTGAAAGAAGAGGTGCCAGCCACTACCTGAGAATTTGTAACTCTTTCCCAAGAAGAAAGCTGGGGTTGTGACTCTGTATTTCACACAGGTCCTCATTTCTGTGCTACAAAAATGCTGTGGACAAGGAAAGAGACATTATTTCAGAAATATCTTTCTTCAGTGTTATCTATGGATCAGCTTGTGTTTCTCCTGTGTGAAGCTGGAGTGTTGTTGAGCCAAGTTGACTCTTCCAATATCCTGTGTGTAGAAATCAGGTACCTCACCTGAGTTTGTGACTTTACCATTACCTGAGCTGCTAGGAAATGCCTGTAATTAAGGCTTTTTATGGATCTAGGCTGAAGTTTAAATCTGAAGAGTATGTTCAGACTGAGTTTCAACTTTAATTTGCATTACAAGTGATAAGTACATTATGAATACAAGAACCATAAATTCCTAGAGTAAAATGTTCAAAATTGCTGAAGACATCGTTTCCAAGAATACTGAGGTGAGAATGATTTGGGAACCCAGGTCCCAGTTTCAAAAATTAAGTGCTTATGCGCTTAAGTAACAGTGGCTAACAGTGACTATCACTGAAATCCAGTGGTACGTTATTGATACGTTCTAAAAACTGTACCTGTGATGATTACAACTTTTTCATTACTTCCATGTGGCAGACATTATAGTTGTGTTCCAATTCAGATTTCTCACCGCTTCTGTCATAAAATGCTATCCCTGTATTTTGAAAATTGTTTATTTTTGATTCCTAACAAATAACTACAGTAAAACTCCAAACACATTATAGAATATGCTAGCTCCAAAGGACAGTATCTTAAATGGAAACAGATCCTCTTCTTTTTCTTCGTGCCAACTCTTTGTTTAGTTGTATGGCAATTGCACACGCATATCCCAGATGTTCCTGGAAACAAAATTCCTTTTTAATTTACAGCAGAATCTGGTTTTATCCCTTGCTGGCTTTGCATTTGTCAAAAACATACAAATGTTTAAAGCCTTATACTCAAATATGCTACAGTAGTCTTTTGCATGCCTCTTAAAAACTGATGTTTATAAAATGATAAAATAATTCAGGTTGGAAGAAATGTCTCCAGGTTTTCTAGTCCTACTCCCTGTTCAAAGCAGGCCCAGTTACATCAGATTACTTAAGGTCGTGTCTCATGGAGCTTTGAATATGTCTGGATGGAGTTTGGACAAATTCCCAGAGTCCCTGTTCCATTAGCTGGCCATACATTCATGGTGAAAACAAAATCTTTATGTATAATTAGAATTTCCAATGATGCAACTGGTCTTTTGCCTCTTCTTTTGTCCCCATGCATCCCCAGGAATGCATCTGGTCTGGTCTTCTTTAAATCCTCTCATCAGCTGTAGACAGCTCTAAGATCTCCTATTTACCTGTCAGGACTGAGTAAACCCAGATGTCTCAACACACCCTTGTACTTTACATGCTCCAGCCCACTGTGGTCCTGGATGTTTATCTCTCTGCACAAAGAAATAATTTGCATTGGAGAGAAGGTAATGGAAATATACCTTCAGTGAGTTAGTGATGCAACTTGATCAGATTTTTCTGGGACTTAGAAATGATACAAGATGTAAGATTTTAATGTAGTCATTTCTACAGCTAATATTTTCTCTGCTGTTCTTGTAGTGAATATGGATAATAGTGTGGAACACCCATGGTGGTTCATTCATATTTGCAGAGCCTTTGGCTGGGAATCAAACAGCATTGACAGCCCCAGCCTCTGTTTCATATCCTCAGGAACCATTAAACATTGATGTTTCATGGAAAAAGCCATCACCACAGACTGAGCTGATTTGGACACCAGATGACTGTGTAGGCCACAACAGGATTTCTACATGGAAAGCTTCTCCATGCTTGCTGGTGCTGTTGCTGCAGGTCAGAGGGGGGGGGTAAAGGCTCAGGCAGTGCTGGGTCTTGTCAGGGGGGACTGTAGGGAGTTGGCCATGGGTACAGCCTTGCTGGCACAGGGTCCCAGGGGCTGAAATGGGGTCCTGGGCCTGAGCAGGTTTGGAGTCAGGCCCAGGGGACCAGAAAAGGATCAGTAAGGTCTGTGGGAGCCTTGAGGTCTTGGCAGACTTGGAGCCAGGGCTAGGAGGAGCAAGGGCAAAGCCTGGACTGGCAGTGAGTGTGAGACTGGAAAAGGGATGCAGTGCAACAGTACAAGCTGTGAAAAGGTTTATTCCCTGCTAGCTTGTTCTTGCAGGTGATGGCTCTGGGGTTGAGGAGCTAAAGTTTGGCTAAAGCCTAGGGTTAGGATGAGATGGGAAAAAAAAAACAGCTGTTTCTGGCATGAAGCTGACAAGAGACTGGAAAATGATAGAATAGGCTGCAAAAACATTTCTCCATCTGAATTTCTCCCTCGATGACCTGTGGAGTAATTTGACTGAGTCAATTAATACCACAGAGGGGAGAAATTGCTGTGTTTCCTGCAAAATTGTTAGTGTAAGCATCTCTCGGTTTCTCAGTGCTGGTGTCAATCCTATGTCTATAGCATATGAAAAACAGACCAATAGCAAGACATGCATGCACTGTAGTTTTCATTGGACTGCTTAGTTTGCTTAGTAGTCTTTATTTTTATATTAGAATGATTTCATAATTATTTCGACTCCTAGCGTGGAGAGTCATCAGAGATGTATGCAGTACTGGCATTTGTTTCCATGAACCTTATTGCATTAGGAACTAACTACTACCGCCCTCATTTTCTTATTGCTTCGGCTATTAGGAGAAAGGTGGGGGTGGAGAAGAATCAGGAAATTCAGCATAGGCACTATTCATTTTTCACACAAGCAACAGAAGAGTAGCAAGTGCTAACCATGAATTTTAAGTTGAACATTTCCTTTTTGTCTGTTTCCAAATAGCAAATTCTCTCCATGCCCACGTGTTGGAGACACAAAGAAGATATTGGAGCATGCAAATACATATTTTTCTATAAGCTTATTTTCTCCTTTATATGACTATCAAAGGAGGAGGTTGTCTAGCTTGGTCAGTTGATCTGTCTTGACAAGCTGGATATGCCTGGATTTACCCAACACTTTCTGACCTGGCAAGTATGGGAAAATAAATCATAAGTGGTAAAGTGTTCTTTGATATCCAATTTCATGTGCTTTAATAGGAAAATGATCTTTTCTTCCTTGGTGTTTCTGCACCACTTTCAGTACATTGGCTTGAAGTTCACAGTGCTTGTAATGATGCTGCCAACAGCATTTCATTGGAGCACAGTACAACTGTCTAATGATTTGATTATTTCAGATTTGAATGATACTCCCATTCCATATATCTTTCTCCTCTGAAAGAGTTTCCCACCTTTGAAGATTTCCTATGGCCTGCTGAGATTCTTTAACCTTTTGTGGTTCTCCAGTCATCTCTCCTAAATTTTCTTACCATTTATTCCATGCACTCCTGTTACCTTCCCTTGGCTCTCTCATATTGCATTTGATTCCATGTGGCTCTTTGTTCATGAATTTTAGTACACTGTTGAGGCATATATCCCTTTAGCCAGCCTGGGTCAGCTCTGCTGGTGTATCCCCTCCAAACTTTTACTGCTCCCCCAGCCTCTTGGCTGGCAGGGTAGCATGAGATGTAGAAAAGTCCTTCACACTGTGCAAGCACTGCTCTTCAATGAGAACAGATATCAGTGAATTATCACCGCTATTTTCACTGAATATCCAAAACACAGTATGATACAAGCCCTTTATGAAGGAAATTCTATTCCAGCCAAAACCATAGCAGACACTAAAAAGCAATATTGCAGGTGGAATAAAGTTAAAATATTACTCTTATTCCTCTTCCCAGATACCACTTATTTCCCTGGTTTGACTACATCTTCCCTTTGATTGTGTTGTGTTCCTGGGATGGGGCAACCTGAGATATATGTACAGACTGGGTGACAAGAGGCTGGATGGCAGCCCTACAAAAAGGGGCCTGGGGTTCTGGCTGATGGCAAGTTAAGCATGCCACCAGGTGAGGGGAGGGATTGTCCCACTCTGCTCTGTGCTGTGTGGCCTACCTTGAGCACTGGATGCATGTTTGGATGCTACAACATAAGAAGGACATAAAGCTATGATACAGTGTCCAAAGGAGTGAAGCAAAGATGGTGAAGGAGTATGAGGAGCAGCTGAGGTCCGTGGGTGTGCTCAGCCCAGAGCAGAGGAGCTGAGGGGAGGCCTGATGGCGGCTGCAGCTCTTCACAGGGAGTGGAGGAGCAGTGCTGAGCTCTGCTCTCTGTGACAGCGACAGGGCCCAAGGGAATGGCATGGAGCTGCATCATGGGAAGGTCAGTTTGGGGGTTAGGAATGATTCTTCACCAGCGGGTGGTGGGTACAGCTCCAGTTGCTGGAGTTTAAGAAGCTTTTGGTTGATACTCTCAGACATAGGGTTTAATTTTTAGGTAGTCCTGGGGATTGGACTTGATCCTTTTTCTGGGTCCCTTCCAGCTCAGGATATCCCTCTGGTTCTGTGCATGTCAAATGCTGAATTTTGTAATTCACCTGTGAAGAGTGCTACCTTAATTGTTGCTTAAAAAAAAAGACAGGAGCAGAACGAAACAAAACAAAGAATCCAGTGCCCTCCCCTGTAAAACCAACAGCTGTGTTAACCACAGGAGGTTTGAAGAGTGGCACACACTAAGTGTCTTCCTATCATTTAGCAACAGAAGCTGGATTTTTCTTTTTCTTCCCCAAATTAAGTAGAGTTCTACCTAGTAATAGCAAAGCCTGATCATAAGGTGGTGGTGACCACTGATGTGACAGCAGAGTCCTTAGTATAAATTGTGTGTGCACAGAGGGATGATGGAGTTTCTTGTTGCAGGGATGTGACCAGGGGCATAGCAATCTAGGCTTTTACTCAAACTTCTTCGAGATGTCAATGCATGTCAGATATTCTGCAGGCAGGCAAATATTTATACCCTTTGTCCTGGCAATAGACATTCACCTGTTCTGTGTGTGTGAGGATTCCCACTTTTCCTTTGTGTCTTCCCCCAGCTTTTGCAGCTTTTCCTGCAAGAAGCTATCTGCTCTGCTCTGCGCATTTGAGTTGCTTTGTCAGGACTGTGCTGTGAACTTTAGGATAGATGATATTTGGTTTTGAACAGCTACCTAGCTTCTGCGGTGCAATTCTTTGCTTTTTTTTTTTCAATCTCCTTTAGCATTTTGAAAGCACCCTGTTGCTCATGCAGATCCAGTTACGTACCGTGCAAAACAGAGCAGTGTATTCAAATTAATAAAGATTAATTAATAAAGAATTAAAAGAAAGAAATATAATTAATGCCAATCAACATGATCTTACGGAAAATAGCTCTTGTGAAAATGACTTGTAATCTCATCAGAAAGAAATATCAAGTGGAGCTGATTAAATATAATTGCATTGATGTGAAGTTTGGAAGTTGAGGACTCTTAAGTCTGCTGGGTATGTAAAAAGAGGCAATGGCTGAGAAATGAAGAAAGAAAAGCTCAGAGTTGAAGTAAGACAGTTTTAACTATTGCAGGTTTAAGAATAGTAACTCTTTTTAAGGAAGATTTCTAAAAATATAAAGTGAATTTCTGTGGCCTGTTATGTGAGAAGGGAGGCACAGTGATGATGTAGCTCTTGTTGCATCAATCACCATATTTCAAAATGGAAAAGCTCTTAGAAGAGGATGGTGGGGGTATCTTGCAAAAAAAAGAATCGGCAAGGAAATTGTAACCGTGAGTCAGGGATGGGGATGGAAGAGACAAGCTCAGAAGCAGTGTACTCCAAGGAACAGTGTGAAGGTTGGGAAGCAGCATGTGTGCTTTCTAGTGAATAAGTATTTATGAAATTTATGAAATATTTAGTCTGCAAAAGTGTTTTCCTAAATGTTAATTAATCAAGCAAATTCCCATTTACTAAATTGTGGGTCTCACTCTTCCACCTATTGTCATGATGCACTGTGATTGATATTTGATTGTTTTATCTCTTTTTTCTTTTCCTTTTTGAAATATGCTATTTGTATAAAATTTTCTGTTGACATGAATGAAGGTCATACTAGTTGCTGAAAAATAGGGGAATCTAAATGATTGGTTACTGCCACTTATTATTTACATTAAATAATACTATGAAGGCGCTGTTTAAGTCTGTGGAAAGATATCTGAGTATGGCCGTGGGTATTCAAGCTTCATCACTTTGAGAAGAGCCACAAGAAGTGTTTTACCTGAGGATAAACTCGAGTGAAATTGAGCTTGGAAGAGCTGTGGAGATTCCTTCAGGGCACTACTTCTTTTCTATGTCTTTGTTATAGGTTAGATTTAGAAGCTTGTAATTTACTTCTAACTAACTTCCAACATCATGTTTTGATATCCATTAAGCATTTCAATTGTACTGGCAAACACAAAAGGGATAAAAATTCAAGGAAATAATTACGTTCTTTCACCTTCCTGTTCAGTACTCACCTACCTGGTCTGGCACAAAAGGGTCGGTTCTGACTAAAATATTCTATTTTTTTTAATTAGAAGCTTTGCCAACAAAGATCTCCTGCACTGAATCCTGATTTTGTGCCACTGTGAAGCTACTTTGATGACCTGCCAAGAACAAACTGGGTTTGTAATGGTTGAAAACTAAAAATTGCAGACAGACTTGTTTTCTTGAGACACTAAACTGCAATGACTAAAAATGCAAATTGATAGACATGCTGTATTTTTTTGCTTGATGTGATTGCCTTTTTTGAAAGGTTCTGGGGGGGGAATGTCAGCTAGGTGTGCCCTTTGCTTTCAGCAAGCTCAGCATCATATTGATACGCCACTCAGGGTGATGGGGTGGGATGCTTTTGTTCGTGTTTTTTTTTTTTCCTCCACTGTGATAGCAAGTATCTCTTCTACCTGACTGTAATGTTAACAACCTCACTCAGAAGTTCAGAGATAGAAGTGTATTCTTCTGTGGATTTGTCAAACAGCTTAAATCACATTTGAAGCTATTTACAGTGCAAAACTTTTTTTTTTTAATTTGTTTTTAATAAATCTACCAGGTAAAGTGCCTGGGACATATCAAGCCTGCCTTTAGCAAGGCTCTCATGCTCCTGTCACGTTCCTGCGTGTGCTGTCCCTCACTTGCTCTCCCTCTGTTGCTGCTTCCATTAGCCAGTTGTAAGAGTGCCTTCCACAAGGAACTCAGCAGAAATGTGACAGCATGATAATGAGCCTGTGTCAGAGCATCAGAGCTATCCTCTTGCTTACTGAGAGTAGCAGTTGGAGTAGAGGCTGATGGAGAAGCCAACTATGCATAATTAGGAATAATAATTATCAGATAAAATGTTCCCCATTTTTAAATCGATGGGAGTTTTTTTTCCTATTAGCTTCACTGGTCAAGCTTTATCCTAAGAAGGGGCCAGACCTGCTTGCCTTCTATTTCTTAATCCATAAGCAGCAGCTAACAGTGGAAAGGTAGAGTAAAATGCAGTTTATCGTTATGGCTCATTCACCATGTCATGGACTCTGCTACTGGGATCAATGAGGAGTCAGTGAAATGAGGAGTCTTTCCTTGGCATTACCTTAATTCACATGCCAAATTACATGTCTCTCTTACTGCTGAGCTTATAATAGTCTTGCATTATTACCATCATTTCCTTGCTAAGAGTTGTTCATGGTTCACAAGACCTGTAAATACAGATTTTCTAAATTTAGAAGTATGTGAGATACAGTAGTTGGTCAAAACAGTTCTGAGATGTTTTTGATTATTTTGCCAGCTCTCTAGTTACCTGTAGAGCATCTGTCCCTTCAATTGAATGGATTAAAATATCTATACCTGGCTCAAACCTTGAAATTAGTTCTACTGTAACCTTCTTTAATCATCTTAAGTCTTCCTTAGTTTCCCACATAAAATTGAGAAAACAAGTATTTGTGGTGAACAGGCTTTTTTCTTTCAAATATAGATATGGACAAAATTGAAACTCTGTCATAAATATGCAGTTTGTCCAGTAGTATTCTGTAGTTGTTTCCAAACGAAAGGAACACAAACATATCTGGACTCTGCTCTGCGCTTCAAGAGTTGCAATAAAAATTCCTATTACTCTAACCTCAACCTGAAGAAGAAAATGTACTTCGTAGCTGTTCTAAACGTATTCCTTTAAACCTTTTAGTATGTGCATATAGAGATATACCTGACAGCTGATTCAGCTATGCTCTTTTAAAAAATAGGAAAATGCTGAATGCTGTTTTTTTAAATGCACATTGTAGTTAGTATTCACAAATAATTGTTTAGTGTAGGAATGTGTTTTATGATTTACTCTGGAAGAAAAAGATATTACTGGATTTAGTATTTTTGTTTTTATTTGAAAGTTTCTAGTCACTCCACAAGTGTGACTCTGGACATCTGATGTCAGTGTGATTAAACTACTAGGATTTCAGCCAACCCTCTGAATGGTGTGACTGGTGACACTTTTTTTCTTAATCATCAGCTTTACTGCTAATATGTAAACATGAAGTGGTTGATCTGTCTGCATAATGTATTGGTGCTCATGCAGATATGATTAGATTTGAATTATCATCCTTGAGTTTTGGTCATCAGAGTGAAAAGCCTGATTCAGTGTGGAAGCCTCCAAGTGTGTTGTGTGTTCAAGTATTACTTCTGTTCTTCAGCCTAGATGACTATCACCTCAGAAGCCTCCTACGTTAAACTTCTAGCAATAAAATGTATTTGGGCACGTGTTGATCTATGTGCATATATAGGGGGAATAAGTGTGAACAAATGCATTTTGCTTCTTTGGAATTAATTGCTTTATTTAATAGAAGAAATTCAGAGCTTTTAATTGAACAAATATCACGTAATATAATATTTTAGGCAGTACGGGTTGTAGAGACTGATCTAGTTCCCACTGAAGTCACTAAAACTCCTTAATATGATGGAAATTGGTTCACGTTCTTCGTAAGATATCAGACAGCTGTTTGGTGGTATTTACCACATTTAAAGTAATGCTAACAGATACTGCATTGTTTTGGATTAAAAAAATATATATAACTTTGTCTTCAGTTTCTAGTGGAAACGACTTTGACTTGTTTTCCATAAATATTTGTACAAACAGATCTTGCCTGCAAAACTTGCAGAAACAAGTGTCTTCTGATCTTTGTGTTTGCAGCTGAAGTGGGTATTTAGAAAACATTCCTTGCTTGTCTGGGAGTGAGAGGCAAAATTTACATTATGCAATTTATCTCACCAATCAATTCCTTTTTGGTTGTTGAAAAAGTCAGAGCAATGATAAAGTTTCCATCATCTATGGACTGTTATGTGTCTATAAAAGCATGCTTTTGAGTAGCCACAATTAAGGAAGATATTTGTAATAGCCTAGTTATTTCAGAAGTTTGGTAATGATGGGTCATAGGATAAACTTTATATAAATGTAACATTCAGATCTTGCTATCAAAACAACCTGGATTTGCACTGACAAGCTAGATAAGAAATTCCCATTCCATCTTTGGGTTTCTAGGAAATGTATTTCCTTATAATAGAATTTCCAGTGTAATGAGCAAGAGGGAGTAGGTAATGAGTTCGAGGAATGAACCAGAGGAACAAACTGATCAGAAATAACGCTGCTGTTGAGATCTGGTATAAGTCTCTATACTGGTAGTTTTTGTCTACTGGATTTGTTTACTGTAGCTGGGATTGAAAGAGTAGAGTTTTTCTCATGCCAAGGGAGATTGAGAATGCAGTCCATGGGAACATTTTTTGTGAGGTGAAGGCACAGACTAAGTCTACAGTGCTCTAAAGGAAAGTCTGTATGGCTTTTAGCAATGACAGACAGTCTTCTGTCATCTATCTACATTATCTATGGAGCTTTTGTTGATAAATTACAAGCCCTTCATATACAACTTTGATCATGTCTTTCCATTTGCTGTCATCTGATTGGTTTATTTAGCACTGCCAAATGGATCTGATCGCAAAGTCAGCGTGTCTGGCTGGCCTCCAATTTGAGGGGGCTGCCATGTCCCTTTTTATCTCTGTCCCTGAGATAATTAAATAAAGGGATCTTGACTTGGCTTTCTTTTGCTTCTTCATTTTTCAGCCTTTCAGGACTTCTGTAACTTGGCACAGAAGAGCTGATTCTTCCATTCATGTCAGAAAAAGGGCAGTGTATGCTAGAAATTGTACAGTTTTTATTAGCATACCACAAATCTTCCAAACCACTTGGGGTGAAGATCTTGTGGCTGTTTTAATCTCAGAGGTAACCTTGTAGCTGAGGGCTTCATCTTCTTTCATTTTCTATTTTAATCTATATGGAAGAAGTTTTTTATTTGCAGTGAAAGAAAGCTTTAACTTGAAACTTTGTATGGAAACTATCTCTGTTTGAGGCTATAGCTGATAATTAACTGGATGCCAGACAAGGTAGTTTAGATAGTAACGTAAGAAGAATGCATACTCATTAACTCCATATTCCTATTAAAATCAAATTTATTTTCTCTCTCTCTTTCCTTTGTGGCATTTGGATTATAAATTGTACACAGTGTCATGGGCCACTGGGCAGTCATCTGAGTGTGGCTTGCTCTGAATAAATGATACTGAACAGTATTAGGCAAGCCTCATTCCTTTACAGAGATAATTTTAATTAAATTTCAATTGACCTAAAAAAAAAAGGAAGAAACTAATTAAAATTATAAAGAGATATTTCAGTTGACGTAACCTGTCAGTAAGAAAAAGAGAAAATCAATCTGCCACAGAGTTTTCTGGCACCACTTGTACACAAAACCATTGCGTTATGATTTCTATTGACAAGTGGAGGGGAGGGAGTTACCTAAGCAGGAGTATCAGATCAATGCTTCTGTGTACAAAGCAGTTCTGAATAACATCAGTGGAGAGCCTTTTGCCATTAAATAAATGTTAGCTCAGTGTTTTCTTAATGTATGATTTTTATCACGTATATTTAATGCTGTCAGTACAATTCCCTTAACTGTTCTTACGTGTCTCCTAAATGTCCCTGAACCAGTGGCCATGGTAACCCTCGCTCACTGTATGTTACCTCCAAGATTGCCTTACTAGGGCTGGTTGTTAATGAGCATCATTTGCCAGTTCACTTGTACAAGGTCATTCTTAATTTCCTTCTGGCTTTAGCATTAGCTCAGCATTGAAGAATCTCAGCCCTAACATCCCTTAGATGTTTTATCTTTAAAAGGAAAAAAATTAAAAAATATATATGTATTTACAGGTAATAGTGCTTTGGACAGAATTTTTCTGATCTGTTGTACCATCTTACCAATTTGCTATTGATTTACTCATCATTTTATTGTTGAAATAAGGATTATTTTTTTAACAATTCATGTCTCTATATCTCTCCCGTATAAATTTGGGGTCTTCCTGAACACTTCCTAGTTATGCAGATAAGATCTGAAGGATGCTATAGATTTGTTGGGAACTCAGTTCCAGTTCTATGGACCAAGCTTGTTGTGTAGTAAGCTGAAGTGGAAATTAATGTGAAGTGTGAGAATTCGGGCCAAAACACCTTGTTATTTTCAGAGTCATTTTTCTTCCCAGAATCAAGAGATTTGCAAGTGGCCAAATGGGAGTTCGCTGTTGAAAAAGGCTTTTTGGCTCCCGTATCAATTTAGAAATGAACAAAAATTTATTGTAATTGTGGATCCTGAAGTTTTTGATGCTCTTAAAACATTGCAGCTTACACTAAATGTCAAATTTTACACAGAGATTGAGACAGAGAGTACAATTGTCATATGTGATTATCACTTCTTTTTGGCTACCTTTATAAATAAGGTTAACTGTGCTTTACATTAATAAACTTTATTCTTGCTGGATTTTTCTCCATTTTTTTCAGAGTTTGCCTTTCACATTTCAAATTAGAATCCTTAAGCTATAAAGATAGTGATATACTTTTGCTACTTTTAAGTCCCATTAGCATTACAGAACCTTCCCAAAAAAAGAGAAAAGAGGGCTTATTTGGTCCATCTGTTATTTTCCTTCAGGAGGCATGAGGTTGTACATGCCTTCTCTGCATGAAGGCAGGCAGCACAAGGCAGCTCACCTACACCAGAGGTCCCCTTGGCACTGAAGGTGTGAGCCAGAAAGGGCACAATTTTCTTTTGACTTGAGTGTTTTGGGCTGGCAGTAGAAGAAGAAAAATCTTCTAAATTTAAAGCCAGAGTTAATTTGCTCAGGATAATTGAAAGACAGTAAGAAAGGAACCTCATGCTGCCTCTTTTAGCAACATTTCGGAGTGCAAACTGCTGGAGGGTTCAGGGCTTACCAACCTGAATAACATGCAAGGAAAATGGTGCTTGAAACACTCTGGATAGCTTCTTTTTTTTTGCTGTACAGGATGTTTGTTTGGAGGTTATTACTGAGCTTCCTTCTCCAGCCTTTTCAGTCCCAACTCAAATATTACTTATGTTAGTATTTTGTGAAGGGAACAAGAAATCCCTTTTGGAAATTAAATTCCTAAGCATTGTTGCAGATGGTTGGGTAGGACTTACTGGATCCTCTAGTTCTGGCAGGGCTAGAAACTAATTAATAATTCTAGTGCAAATGACATGTCAGCTGGAAAAAAGCAGCACTGAGAAGCTATTGGCAGGTTAAACATTCCTTATCCCTGAACATGACAAATCTGCAGTAACATGAAGTAATCAGACTAGGGTGTCGCTACTGTGTGAGAAATAAAAATGTGGTTTCTGAAGCAAAGAAGAGAAAAAGACAAATGAAGGGTGATGCTAAGACTTGTTCTATTGCACCTGAAGAGAAAGCTGCAGTATAGCAGAAACTGTGCGGTATCCTGGGTTGCATCAAAAGAGAGGTGGCCAGCAGGACAATGAAGGTGATTGTCCCCCTTACTCTGCCCTTGTGAGACCCTGTGTGGAGTACTGTGTCCAGGCATGGGGCCCCAGCACAATAAAGATGTGGAACTGTTGGAATGGGTCCAGAGGAGAGGGTCTCAAAGATAATCAGAGGGCTGGAGCATCTCTGCTATGAAGACAGGTTGAGGTAACTGGATTTGTTTAGCTTGGAGATGAGAAGGTTCTGGGGAGACCTCATTGCAGCCTTCCTGTACTTGAAGTTGACTTATAGACAGGATGGGGTCTGACTTTTTACACAGCCTAATGGTGACAGAACAAAGGGCAATGGCTTTGTAGTAGAAGAGGAAATGTTTAGAGACCTTGGAGGTGCTCAGGGTCAGTTTGTGTGGGGCCCTGGGCAGCCTGAGCTGGTGGGTGGCAGCCCTGCCCATGACAGGGGGTTGGGATCGGATAGGCCTTAAGGTCCCATCCAACCCAAACTGTTCTATGATTCTACAGGGTCTTCTCTGAAAGTAATGCCCCTTATCTGGTGGTATAGATGTTGGTGGTATGGCAGTAGAGGTAGAACTTTCCCACCAATATTCAGTTATGTTTTGTTGCCATGTAACAGATGGCCAGTGTAGTCTGACAAAACGATGTCTGACATGGGAGTGTGTATGAAGCAAGGGAGTGGGAGTGAATTCCTCCGTGTGGAAAAAAATGGCACCAATTGACATTCATCAGTGCTTGCTGAATGTTGATGGAGACCAAAGAGTGGATGTGAGCATGGTGAGGTGATGTGGAGTGTTTCAGCAGTGGTGAAAGTGACATGAAAGACAAGCCATATTTCAAATAGCTATGCGGACTCTTGGTCACAGCTGGCAAAAATGCACAGCTAATGGTGGTGATGGTATTGGAAAACAGTGTTCTATAGCTGAGATTTTGCTCTATCAAGTAGTGTTGTCGTGCTTTTTGTATCTGTTTTTGTTTCCATGGAAATAAATAGGCATTGCTTTTAGTGCTAGATATGATTTCATTTCTAGCACCTTTTTTAATGCTAACTGTGTGTAAGATTCCTGAGACAGTTGAGCAGATGTAATAAGTGATTCTGTCAGCCTGATGCAAGGTGGTACCTTTACATGTGCATGTGTTGATGGAACTGTATATGAACTAAAGCATTTAAATTTCTGTATTTGTGTGACTTCATATTTTTAGTTTCCACTGAATAATTGAAACTATGGATATGTATGCACTGCATTTACAATTGTCATATTTTGGATCTCTACATCAGTTTCATTCTGAAGTATCTTTGTTCCTGGTGTTTCCTATTCTCTACTTCTCATAAGCATATATGAGAAGTAGAGGAACAAGAGCCAGTTACATTTATAGTATTTTCTTAGTGATGCAGTCTCTGCATGTCTGAGTAAGGCACTGCATTATGTACCTTAGTCTACTAAAGCATATACTTATTTTCACCACCTGTTGGAGTTTGTTGAGAAACTGCAAAATGTTGAGGATGTACATGAGTGATTTTTGAACTGGGATCTTTCAATACCAGTAGTGTTTCTTCCAAGGGGGAGCACCAACTAATAAAGATAGGCACTGATTTCACAAATGGGTAAATTCATCTTGAGGCCATCTAGAAATATATGAAAACTTCTACATAAGTGGTACAAATCATGGAAACAATGCTAAGATGCTCTACCAGTGCATGTTTGTTTAAGATAAGTGAAAGGTTTATTTGTCCTTGTAGGCTTTTTCAGCTAGATCACGTAATATCTGTTCTCCTACCATTCACAGAAAACCCAGTATGGAATACTCTTTCTAGTGATTTAGCTGGATCAAGAGAAGTGTGGTTGCATGTTTTTCTCCTAATCAGAGCAAGCTGTACTGCCAGGTAAATTGAGATTAAGCAGATATGGTATTAAGAGTTGTATAACCATGATGTTAATTTTTGAGGATTAGCTTAAGAAAGTATGGAGGCTCAATTATGATGGAAGTCATAAACAAAATTAATATGATGAGTTGATTTGAATGTGTCTGTTGCTTACCAGTTCCCAGCAGGGACTGCATGCTGTTATAACAACGCCTACCCACATGAGATGCTAGGTATGTAGTGAAGGCCAGGCTAATAAATCTGCTGGTTGGGCTCTACACTGCACTGCGGGAAGCAGCAGGAGGGATGCAGGGATAAAAGGATGCTGATGAATCAGCAACATGACTCTTGTGGGATGAGGAAATATCTGTAAAGCTTTTCTGACCAAAAAAAAAAAAAAAAAAAGGTGAGAAAACCAGTACTGTCATGGATATTTGCTGGCATGATGAACTTTCACATATTGTTTTACTTTTTCTTTGGTGTGGGTCATGGTCTGCTATCATCACAGTAGGGGTGTTCAACGAGTCCCAGTAAAAGAGAACCGTGTATGTATACGGAAGCAGCTGTGCAGATTTGAATGGATGTTAGAACAGAGTAACAGAACAGTCAATACACTGAGATGTATACTAAGTGAGACAAAAACTTAGTGAAGATATATTTATATATTTTCTCTGTGACAAGGAGTGACTCTTTCTACTGGGGAGCTCCACTATTCAATAACTTGCAACTTACTTTGAGGATAATGTCTGCTTTTGATCATGATGGTTTCAGAACAATCTCCTCAGTATGCTGTAGCAGACAGTGACTGCAAACATGGTGTTAAGGAATTGTTAATCCTCTCTGAATTGCAGCCCTACTGTGTTAGTGGTTAGCACACTGCTCTTGGTTTACATTTTTTCCGTTGTAACATACGCTTCAGTGGATTTTGAAAAACGCAGCGAAACCTTTGAAGATGGATAACAATTCTTTTTTCACGACACTGCAAGCCTGCATTGTGGATGCAAAGGGCAATGAAGTGTTCAGGCAGGAAAGACATTTAGTGGATAAATGGGCAAGAGATCTGTTCAAATGCATTTCTAATAGTTGTCTAGAAGAATGAGGATAATATGATAGTACTGAGATTTGCATTGCCATCAGACCCCATTCTACACAGTCCTCTACTTCTGGTTGTTCACAGTGGCTGTTTGACTGGGGAGCCTCTTAATAAGTCAAATTAGTTCTGAATAAGACCATGAGAAAGTGCCTGTACTGTCAGGAGGATTTTCTAGTACTCAGCCTTGCAAGTTCAGCACTGATTGTGTGGGCTAGGTCAGAAACTGACAGAGGTGGTTGAATGTTAGGTTAACAGTTTCAAGCATCAGAACCAAAAGCACAAGGTGATTTTTTTTTTTCTTTTATAAAGCTATGGTAATTTTATTCACAGTTTATTTAAAACATAACTTAAAGAAGACTGCAGTTTGAATTCCAAAGTCAAACTTGAATGAGAATGCTTAATAATTTTGTCAATTTACATGAGTGTGTCAATTATTAATATACATGGAACAGAGATGTAGACACAGAGAAATATACTTGTACACTAACTGAATTATTCCCTTCTGAGTTCTTTTTGGTGGGAAATTATACAGGATATTATGAAGTCTTAGAGTGGAAATCAAAGAAACGTCACCCTGTGTGATTGGGTGTAATGGCACCAAGGGAGCCTGAAAATATTGTCTCAATTTATCATTTCCAAGACAAGCAACTTGCATTTTAAATGAAGCAAGAAAGCCTTCAGAAATGTTTGTTCATAAGGCTCTACTTCTACACTTATTTTCCTAGTATGTTTGAATTCTTGGCTTATAGAATATCCTTTCAGTGTTGTTGATTTACTGCTGGTTTATCATATATTTCTAGCTAAAAAAGGAAACTAATAATTCCCTTTCCTACTCCCTTCCACTGTCCATCAAAAAAAGGAAAAACAACCCACTAAGGAAAACTGCTGATTTTTCTGAAAGTTTTGTCTGATTGCGACCCACAGAATAAGAATGAGCATGAATGCCTCTTTTTTTTTTTGCCAGTTCAATATTGTCTTATGCTAATATACCTCATCTCTTATTGAGTCCTTCTTTTCACTGATAGCTTTCCATCCTCATAACGTTTTTAAATTATTCATTCATTTGCTTTTCATTTCACCATTTCCTATCAGCTACTAAGATGTAAGAAGTGAGATTTCATGATTGTCTTTTCTTGTGTGCTTCCCTCCTGCCTTTACTTGCACTGGTGCTTATGGAAACTTGCAATAATACAAAGCTCTCTCGGAGGAAAGTGCAGAGGAAAGTTTTCAGGTGTGTTCCTTTTAGATTGCTTCTGTTGAGGGCTAAGGTGTTTGTTTCGTTAATTAAAAAGTCCAGTTGAACTTGGTAGAGGACTGTCTCCTACTGATAGATTTCTTAAAGCAGCTTATGGGATTTGAGAGAGTAATGCCACTGTGCTACAGAACTCGATTAGTTACATAAATATCTCTTTGAACTCTCCTATGACCCATATGTAGTTTGGAGTAATTTCTATAGAGTTTAATTTATTTCAGACATTTATTGGTTTCCTCCTTATTATATTTGATAGGAATTTCCCATGAGAAGAGGATAAAAATCCATTGAAGTATGACTTGAAAAAAAAAAATACCCTCTAGTTGTATACATTCTTTGTAGAAGAAATGTAGAACTGTTCTTAATTGGTAACATAATAAATTGATTTATCTGCCTGCATTCTCAATTTTCATTTGGGAAAAAATGTGAAATTACAAGTACTTCTGAATTATACAAAGCTTGCTATAAGATTGAGTAAAACTTTTTTAAAAAAAATATCATAATGTAGCACAGATGTGCTTCACTAATTTTCTCTACCTCCTGAATGTCAAATTTACATTACAATATCAAATATGCATTACAAACAATATGTACTTTGTAAGATAAAACATGGTATCAGAGTAAATGAGAGGGAGACAATACAGACTCTAGCACTAGGACCTTAGTGTGTCTTACTATTTCCTGTGCTTTTCAATATGTATTGAAATATATACAACACAATTCGCAATTTTTAAAAAATGCTGTTTTGATCTATATTTAGAAGAGTTGCTCTGAATGTACTGACTTCTATTTATTTCTATGGAAACTACAACAGACACAAAGAGCACAGTAATGCTGTTTGATAGAGCAAATTCTCCACTACAAATAACTATTTTTTGACATAGTCACCACCATTCACTATACATTTTCCCTAGTGATAAACAAGAGCCTGCATACCATGCTTGTACAAGTCTACGTGGCCATTCAGAATATGACTTGTCACCACTGCTGAAACATACCTCACACTGCCTCACTGTGCTCATGTCTGTTTGGGCTCCAGAAACATTCCACAAGCATCAATGAATGTCCATGGGTGCTATTTTTGCTGCAGAGGGAAATTCAGTGACACCCCTTTGCTTCATATGCACTTCCATGTCAGACACCATTGTGTCAGAGTGCCCCTCTGCTGCCATCTGTCACACGGCAACAACATGTAGTGGGATAAAGGTGGGAAGGTTCAACCTGTACTGCCACACCACCAACATCTGCCTCTGATGTCATGGACCAACAAAACAGAATAGGAAGCATTACTTTCAGAACAGCCCTTGTAAATATAATTATAGGCAGTATGTGTTTTACAGGTTGTGGATTTTATTTTCTGTTGTACTTTATTCCAAAATTCTAACAGGATAGCATGCAGTTTCCCATTCAGTTTTAAGCTACTATGTCTTTGCTCTCTTTTTAAGAGTTCTAATCTAGGATTGCTGTAACTTTCTTTGCAATTTGGACCTTTTCCAAAGCCAGCCATTCAACCGTGCATAGGGGTTGAATTAAAGATGAATATGCAGATATGATTTGAGCTCTAAGTCTGGCATTCCCATACCAGGTTGAGAATTTCCAAGGCACACTTGAGCTCTACACTCCAGTAACTCAAGACGCAGAGCATTCAGCAGTTTTTGATGCTTTATGGAAACATATGGATGAACCACTACTGGATAAAAAAAATTGGCTAGATGCTCACATGTAAAGTGTTGCTGTCAATGGTTTGATGTCCAGTTGAAGACCAGTGATGAATGGTGTTCCTCAGAGATTACTATTAGGACTAACACTATTTAACATCTTTGGTGATATGGACAGTGAGATTGAGTGCACCCTCACCAATTTTGAAGAAGATACACTGAAGGCAACCAGTGCCATCCAGAGGGACCTTGATGGGCTCAATTGGTGGGACAGTGCAAACCTTGTGAAGTTGTACAAGGCTGAAGTCCTGCACCTGGGTTGGGGGAATCCCAAGTGCAAGTACAGGCTTGGTGGAGAATGCGTTGAGAGCAGCCCTGGGGAGAAGGGCTTGGGAGTGCTGGTCAATGAAAAACTCAACATGAGCTGATAATATGCCCTTTTAGCTCAGAAGGCCAACCGTATCCTGGGCAGCACCAAAAGAAGTGTGGTCAGTAGGTCAAGGGAAATGATTGCCTGGCTCTACTCTACTTTCTTGAGACCCCACCTGCTGTACTGCATTCAGCTCTTGGGCCTCTGTCATAAGAAAGATGTAGACTGGTCGGAGTGAGTCCAGAGGACGGTCATGAGGATGATCAGAGGGCTGGAGCACCTCTTCTCAGAAGATGGTCTGAGGGAGTTGGAGTTGTTCAGACTGGGAAAGAGGAGGCTTTGGGGAGATCTCATTGCGACCTTTCAATACCTGAAGGGAGCTTATATGAAAGATAAAGAGAGACTTTTTACAAGGGATGGTAGTGACAGGAAAAGGGTTAATGTTTTTAAATTGTAAGATGGTCAATTAAGATCAGATATAAGGAAGAAATTCTTTACTCAGAGAGTGGTGAGGCAGTAAAACAGTTGGCCTGGAAAAGCTGCGGATGCCCTATCCCTGAAAGTATTCATGGCCAGGCCAGATGGCACTTTGGGCAGCTTGGTCTGGTGGAAGATGTTGCTGCCCAATGCATGTGGGCTGGGACTATTTAATCTTTGAGGTCTCTTTCAACACAAATTGTTCTGTGATTTTGTAGAGGGAAGGACACCAACTTCGTTTCTTCCTTGTTTTCTATTTATGTTGGGACTCCAAACCCTATGTTCTGAATATACTTTTTCTATGACATATAGTTGCTATTTTCACATAATTTACAGTCCCATCAGATAACACTGTTGTGCTTCTTAGTCAATTAACTTGTGAGGAAAATGAAAAAAAATTACAGAGAATTTACAGAATACAGAATATTTACAAAATTACAGAATAATTAAACTTTACAAAATCTACAGTTTTAGGAGAATATTTAGATTTCTAAACATGTTGGATGCTAATTCAGTAAATACATGGCAGTTTTGTTTAGATCCTATGTAGAAAAACCAAAGATCAGCAGCTCAGTTTAAACCCCTTCTCTGGATAAAAAGAAAGCAGTGATTGCAAGTCTACTGATACTTTGTCATGGGTTACATAGATAACTGAAATGAAAACGCATCTATATCTTGTTGGTTGAAGTTCCTATGTCTCAGACTTTCTCCCTTGCAGGGATTTTGTTTTCACTATCTAAGGCTTACAATTGGTACTGCAGTACAGCTGAGGGCGTTGGCCATATTGCACTACTTGCACTTTAAACCTAGTTATTCTTGTGTGATCGAAGAAGCTAGAAATTGAATTGGAAACCTCAGGGGTCTGTAAAGTGAAAAGTCAGCCAGAGATGCTAAGGTTATCACTATCAGCTTGGTGTGCTTAATTAGAAGTTGAGTAGCAGATTATCATTTACTTTACCAGTGTCAAAACCTTCATTAGAAATGAAACTGGGATGAAGAGGAGCATGTGGTGAACAGAATCTATGAACCATAACTAAGGTCTGTTTATCTGGGCAATGACTGGAAAGAATGAGAAGAGATAAATGCTGAGGCAGGCTTACTCTGGGTGAATAAAATAGTGAATTTAAATTTGTACTTCTGGGGAGCTGTTGAAACAACACTTTCATGGTGCGGGGGCTGGGGAGAAGGAACAGTTTGCAAGTCTATACCTTTTGGTTGCTGCCATTTCCTTTTTACTTAAACCAAATAATTTAAAGACAAACAAGAAGAGTCCAATGTAGACTAGTACCCAGATACAAGCAATGAGGTTAAGAGGAATAATGTTCTTTGTTTGTGGACCAAGGGTGGGTTTGGGTGTCTTTCCTCTCTAATGGGATGCTATGTTACTTCTGAGCCCTTGCTCAAATCTCCAGCTGCCAGTAACTCCCCATACCTTATCTGTACCTGGCAGCTAGTGAGCTCCAAATACCTGCTCAGGTAATTTCAAATTAGCTTAAAAAAAATCCTGAGCTTTAATTGCACACTTCACTGTTTGAATGTTGGAGTGCTGTGTACTGGGCTTACCATGATGGAACCTTCCCAAGCCTCAGTGAGCAAAGTCATTCCTATGTGCATGTGAAGTCTTGGACACAGGCTGGCTCTGTTAGCTCTGATAACCACAGCATTTGCATTTTCACCCTCATCTGCTGATTTATTCTAGTGCTTTCACATCAGATAGCCTACTTAAACAGAGCTAACAGACAGATGAGGAGCAGTCACTAAGAAATCTGTAATAGCTTAGGTGAGCAGAGTGAGATTTGTGGGTAAAGAAGTTCAAGATTTTAGTTAAAATCGTTAAGCATTGGATGCAAAAGAGGTGTAATGCAAGAACAGTTTCCACTGTGTTTTCTAGTGTTTCTTTATCTATGGTAGATATCTGGTGTATGTTAGCAGCAGCGAGAAATTCCCATTAACCCGTAATGCAGACTGTTCTATAGTGAAGCAATTCTAAACAACAGGAAATGTCCTTTCAAAACAGTAAGAGGCAAGAGTTATATATCTGATTTGGATTTCAATTCTACTCTTAATGCTAGTGCTGTTAACAGCTTTCATGGGAACATTTTAATATAAACTGAAATAGATGAGTTAAGATGTTTCTTCTGAACAGAGCAGTACAGGTGAACAAAATCTTGTTGCAGTATTCTCTGAGCAAATGCTGCATACTTTTATTAGGCAGTAAGAAATAACAGCCTTACTCATTGTTGCTTGTTCTCAAAAGTCAGCCTTTCACCTGAGTACTACTGAGGTTACAGTTAACAAAGATAACCCCTAAGAGACAAATATGTGTTGTCCAGCCCTGTTTGGGGATTGCCTTTATTTATTCCCCAAACAGGAAAGTATTATCCTTGGCACCGTGGAGATCTAAGCTTAAAGTTTTTCTTTCCATAACTAATTTGAGCAGGTGGACTTGCTAGTTGTGTGAAGATGTCCTCCTTTGCCTTTTACTGTTCCCAGAGAGAGCCACGATTATAAGTGTATCAAGAAGCTACATACCAAGTAGTCAAAGGCCTTTAGCAGAAAGCAGTATCATAGTTTGCTGGATGCATTTATACCCCCCAAATCAGCCTGTAGGTTGCATCTGTCATTTCCCAATGCTGACCTGTGTCTTGTTCATGTAATAGATGTGCATCGGGCCATGGGACAAGAAGAGGGAGCAGAGCCCTTGGGGGAGGAGAGTGGCCAGGAGCTAGCTGATGACACCAGAACAGTTTGTCTTCCTACAGCCTGCTCGCGGCCCCTGGCCAAAGACCAGGCAGGAAAGTGAGGGTGTCAGGGAATCTTCTGTAGGTGGGTGAATTGCCTTGACAGGTGATCCTTGCCTGTACTCTGTAGGTCAGGCATATGTTGATGCCTGGGGATCATTCCCTTCTTAGGCTTTCTGAGCTTTCTGGATTGGTGGTGCTGGTGTGTTGATGACAATGATAATGATGCTAGTGAGTGGAGAGTATTTTTTTGCTGGACTCCTATTAGAGTCAAACATAAGTTCAGCAAAGTAATGTGAGTGGCATCTGGTCTGCTGCCTGCTTAGATATTGAATACCTTGGGCATCTTGGCAGTACTTTTAGGTACTATTGCCAGCAACTTGTCAAAACTGACTTCATTTTTTTTTTTTTTTTAGAACCCCCAGAAAAATCTCAAAGGGAATCTGGTGACTTATTTCATCCTTTAAGTCTATCTGACTAGAGACAGGGTCCTGTCCAGTCCTGAGACAATACTGAATGAGAAAAGCTAAGATGGTATACTCTCTAGCATCTGAGAGCTATGAACAAGCATAAAGATGCTTTGGTCCAGATGGCAGTGAAGGCAATTCATGCTTTGTAAGAATGTGTCCAGTGGATGCCAGGGACATCAACTTTGCTGGCATGCCCCTCCCTTTATTTATTTGTTTACTTTTAATTTTTGTTGTTACTGTATGCTGCATAATATGTATACAGCTGGAACTACTAGCCATTTTCCTTTGATTTAGCTATGAAGGCAAGTTCTATAATGAAACTTTGAATTAAAGTCTTCCCTGTCCATGGGCAAGTTTTTTCAGTTTTTCCACTTAATGAAAAAGATCCCACATGTAGAGAGAAAAACATTCACTGTGCGAACGTATTCAGTATACTTTATTATGGACCATATGTAGATGTCACAAACAGGTTTTTTTTGGACATCTATAGTTTATTAGTACAATTTTTTTTATTGTGCAATCTCTCTTATCAACTATTTGAATGTGCTTAAATGCGTGTATAGTGCATTTTATGGGTCATGCACAGTAAAATTGTTTTCCACAGTCATCTTTGGTATTGGACTAGATACTAGTTGTGCTTGTTGGTAGTGTCATATCATTACTGATTTGGATTACATACTTACTAGTTAGTTACTTGGTCACGAATGCACCCCATCAGTATTTGCAGTAGTTATGTACAGAAAAAAAATGAGGCTTAGAACTGTTAGCCTGTGAAGACTGGGAGAGATTTCTGCAGTGAATGAGTTTTTTCTTTAATGTGTTCAAATGATATGTGATACCTCAACAGAAGGTATGAGCTCAGTGCAGTACCTGCTAAGTGAGTTTCTGTGGCTTGTGTTATGCAGGAGGTCAGGCAGGATTGTAGGATAATACTTATGACTTTAATACCAAGAAGTCTCTTCTATAATATAGCTTATTCACAGACTTGCTCTGCTCTTCCCTTGTGCTGAATTTCACAAATTAGGCTGGTATTGTTGCATCTTGCTGTTTTCATAGAAGCTTTAAAAAGACACATGCACACACAGGCTGTACTTTGAAGAGTGTTTGTATGGTTTTTATACATTTGGCTGTCGCCATGGTAATTATTGTCAGTATTACTCAGTTTATAATATAATGAACTATTTTTGAGAAATTTCATTTGCTGCAGCTTGTGAGTAGGTGCATACAAGCTAATGCACACACATGCATGCCAGCACAACCATTTATACCTGTGCTTCTGTCCCAAATATCCAGTTTCATTGATACATTCGGTGATTTTGCCTGCTACTTTATGCATACGCTGTTTTAAAGGAATAACCTTGCTTGCTGCATATGGTAACTATACCTATCTCACATCAAAAGTGATTGCCTGGCTCAGAAAACTTCTACCAGCATTTAAAATAATTCCATGTTGTGGTTGATTGCCCCTTACGCAGGACAAGTTGGGAGCTGAAACAAGCTGAAAAACCCAGCTCATGCAGTATTGAGGGTAGACAGCTGAGTGACCACTATACAAAGCCAACATATCCACAATTTGGCTAGCATTGTGCTGGAGCTATTAATCTAATGCTGACTTCTGCTGATCAGACAGGAGTCCAGGATTATTTGCTCAACCAGAGCATCCATCTGTGCTGCTCTTCACTGCAGCTGATTTCCAAAAACCTTTGGACTGAGGAAATGTTGCCTGAGTTGCTCATGTGGGGGCATGTCAGTTTGGGTCTGGCTTGTCTTGTTAGCTCCAGATGGATACTGCCCATGGAAAACCCAGCCTGGCCCCATGCAGAGCTATTCCAAAGCATCTGCAGCACGCATCAACATGTCGCTCTGCAAGTGGATCCAACAGGAGCTAATATCTTGGGCTCTGCTTTTAGGGCTCTCATGGTGTTGTGTGTTTAGTGGAGCACCAGGGCTTGTAGCTCTGGCAGGTCCTGGGAGGCAGGACGGAAGGTCCTTTTGGGAGTTGCTGCTGCTGTTGATTTGAGATGGTTAAATTGTCCTGAAATACTGGGAGACCAACTGAACTTATGAGAATTTGGTCTCAGAAAGCCTGTTTTGTTACTTGAGCTAAAGGAATCAGTTCTGTAACTGTGTATAAGTAGTTGGTTTTAATGCTTTGTCAGTTCAGCCATAGGAAGAAGAAAGATGGTCTGCATTAAAGAAACAATAGTACATAAAAGATCTCACTTTCAACTTTTGTAGCATGTCTTTACTTCCAGAGCAGTTGTGAGTAGGGTTTATCTGGAATACAAAGCATGTAGATACTTTTTATGGAAATTTAAAACATTTTATTGTTGTCTACGTTTTATATTGCATTTTATATTAAGCTTTTTACTGAAGAAGTAACCCTTCTCCTCTCCCTTAAAAAAGCTGTTTATGATTTTATGTGAGCTAAGTTGTCTACAAGACAAGGTGTTACTGATGCCACAAAGCTGTGTGTGCCTTCTGTGAAGGAAAAGTTGTTCAGTAAAAGACCCCAGCTATTTCTACTCCCTTAGAAGAAAACTTTCTGTTATATCCCTTCTACAATAATTGGTTTTGACCAGCCATGCTGCTAAGACACAGGAAAAAAAAATTAAGTACTCTCAGGAAGAATTTCTCAAGCAATCTCTGACTGCAAGGAGAGCTGAAAGCGTCATATCAAGCAGTGCACAATTGCAGGGAAGGGGTAGAGAGCCTTATCTTTAGGATAGAGCCTCTTGAGCACTTCAGAGGCTTGTTGATGTGGTGTCCTTGACAGTCCTTGACCCTTTAGACATTCCCAGAACAGACAGACTGTTCTGGAGAGCCTCTACTCCGTGATAACTGATAAGAATCCTGCCAATATTGCTCAGAGGAATGGGATCTGTAATGAGGAAGTTTGAGATCATTTATCCACGTGTGTGTTATGGATTATTCGACTGTATTGGTTAATTGTGGTATAGTGATGTAATTGGAATTCTGGAAACATGAATTAGTGTCATCCTCAAAAAGAATCAGAGCAGAGTGACATCTTTTTATTGGTTATTCCATTTAGATATAATGTAATTTCAGATACTTGTAGGATTATAACATTGAGTCCTGATATGATAGATTCTCTAAGTGGCGAGATTGGCTGCTTGATAAAAATTAATAGTGAAGCAGGCCTTTCTTATTATATTCTGAGGCAGAAAAGATCTCAGTCTTATGTCTGAAGATTCCCCAAATACCACTTTACCAATCATTTAAACATAAATCAGAGTATTTTAAAATCTGAAAAATTAAGACAGTATTACAAACAGATTAAATAAATGTTTGGTTGGTTTTTTTTTTTGTTTCAGTCTTTCTGGTTTTATTATGGCATGTACTTTATGAAATCTTCATGTCTACTAGAATGGACTCCTCGGACTTAGCATAAGAAATAGAAGCTATTGATCCTGCTTCAGAGAGACTCCAACTCAATTTAACAAAATAGATAATTGAAGAAAAAGATCAGAAGTAATCAAGTAGATGATGAGGTACATTCCTCCAGTTAGTTCCCTTAGTTTTCTGTCTACAATACATTTGGTTGTGCTGTTCATCAAGCACACGATGAGAGGAATAATTGGAAATGAAAGAGGAGGGAATCTGGGAGTGCTGCATGTAAAGATGACTGGGAGGACCAAGGCCAGGGAGGTGAGTTCAGTGTTTTCTTTGTGTGGTCTCTATCAAGTGGAGTTCTGCTTTGCACAGCCATGCTAGTGACAGCTCTCAGGGTTCTGTTCATTCTCATCCTAAATTGGTTTCTACAGTTACAAGTCCAGGAGGAAAAGTAAAGCTACGAACTGGATGTAAAGACTTTCTGACTTGGCTCGCAACTTGCTCAAGGGCCACTGAGTGTCTGCTTTCAGGTCATAAGTAGGAATGAGTTTTCTGTTTACAAATAATGCATTTGACTGGGGTGAGGCTGCCCATTTAAAGAAAAACGTAGAAAATGTAGCATCGTGACTTATTTGAAACATGAAACAGTATGTAATTCTAGGAGGTTACACAGATTTTAACACTGTAAGTCATGATGCAGAATAAACTCACTAAGCGTCATAGGCACATTTTCAAGGGAAAAGATGCAGGGTGGTTTTTTGTGTTTTTATTTTTCTTCAATTTTAAGAGGAGCAGCTGTGTTCAGCTTCTGCAATTCACTGTTTTAAAGCTCAGGACAATGCAGGTAGTATTTCCAGAGTGAAAACTTATGGCCTGAAAGAATGAGAGAGCATTTCAGAAGTGAGGGTGAGAAAAAAACAAAGGGGGGGAAAAAAAAAAGCACTGAAGAAATAAGACATCAGGGTTTTGTTTAGTTGCATGTGAAATGTAAGGGCTGATTATAGTCTTAGTATTGCTCTTCCCTACACTGAAGCTCCCCTGACAGTCACTGCCTTCAAGGACAGGGGGCAAGTAGGTGCCAGCAGTCAGTGACTTTGCAGGGCAGCTTTCCCTATCCCCTTCCTCCTTGTCCTTTCCTTCTCATTTCAGCAGGAGCAGCTTTCCTATTTCTGGCCCAAAAGTGGCAGCCTTCAGTGATTTTTCCTATAACCCAGGCTGAGTTCTCTCTCTGAGTGACCAGCTGAGGCCATGCTGAATTGATATGAATAGATGAAAGTGGTATTTCCATGTGCTTACCCGCTTGTCAGTCTTACTATTTTTATGCATACCTTATCAATTCCTTAAAACCTGCTGTTGTCCCCATCTCACAGTCTGTTGTTCACTTATGGACCTCTTGACGGTATTGTGGATGGACATGGGATAAGCAATTGCCTGTGTCTTTTGAGAGTTAGCATGGCCATTTGGTACTCTTTGAGAAAAGATGTATGGATAGCTTGCAGGTTAGCATGGACCAGAGGTTGTCCCCATGGGCTGTGTTCTCATACAGAGACCCAGTTCTGGGGGCTGAGAGTGTTTAACTAAATTCCATACCAGCTGGTATGGAATGCTTTCTCGTCTTGAGTATGAGCATATAGGCACAGCCCTGGGTTCATTTAGTGACTGGTAGCACTAAAAGACTTACCATGGTGCACCTTCCTCACACGTGCTGCAGGAGATGACTTTTGCTCAGAATTAGCACCCTTGTCTGTTATGCTTATTTCTAGAAGAGTTTAAGTTTCTAAGGAATTCCAGGGGATTCTTAGATAGGTGCAGGAAATGCATCTGAGTGTTGGTGGATGCCATTGTGCAGCAAAATGTCATTTGTCTGAGAGAATGCTTTGCTTTGTACAGAAAGAATAGATTTCTAAGGACCTGTTTTTAAGTACTTAAAGAAGCAAAGGTGCCTTGCCTGCTTAAACATTTGTTAAAAACAAAAGCAACCAAACTATGCATCTTTCCTCTTCTGTTTAGGAACTTTTAACCTCATTTTAATTTGGAGATGAGGGTTGTGTTTCCTTTCTGTGTGTTTACAGTGCAATAAGGGAACAGAAACAAATAATAGTTATAATCAAATTTTTGGCTATGATGAGAGTGGTCTCATGTCTAGGCCTTTTACTTCCAGCAAGAGAGAGTGAGAAGGATCGCATATAGGAAACACAGTCTCAAAGGGTATGCTGAAAGAATCAGGGCTACTTAAAGAGGAGACTGAGAAGGGGAAAAAAGAAGAGAACATTTCCTTTGTGTTTGTGAAGGATGGGACAAATTATAGCAAGGATGTTTCAGACTAAACATTTGGAAAATTTCCTAATAGGAGCACTGGAGTAAATTACTTAGGAAGGCTGTGAAGTTGCCACCATTAGATGTCTTTAAAAGTGGAGTGGACAGCTTTCACAAACAGCATAGGTATAGTCAGCTGTGGTCAGAAGATTTGGATTTATCAGAACAGTTCAAAATTTTTGAGACAAGTTTTTGCAATACAGAGTAAATAAATAGGTTCTGTCCACAGAAACTGAAACTGTTATTTCTGAACAGAAGTGACTGGAATATGAGGATATAACTGAGGGAAACTTGTGCTTAAAAGTAATATCATTGCAGTTTTTTATTTGGCTTTGAGTGGTTTTACACTGTGGCTGTCGACAAAGAATGATTTAGATGGTGCAGATAATTGCAAATGGAATTTTCAGCAAACTTTGGGCAAATCTGTTCATTCACCGTGACTAGCTTTTGCTGCTGAAAGGTTTTTCTGTGTGCAAAGGGAGTTTATGATGAAAGATTTCTCTGTGAAGGAGTTTATGCAGAGAGGCTGCTCTATTTTTTCTGTTTTGGGAAAGCTCTGCACAGAAAGTATCTTCTGACAGTGCATTGACTGTGTTGACTGTGAATGCAATATGCATTAGAATTGCAGCAGATAAATCATTCTGGATCAGGCAGGTAACACCAGCTCCATGGGACTGCAGGGTGCTCAAGTATGTATTGCATTTTGATACGCTTTCAATGCTCCTTCATGATTTCCAGTTGCTTCTGTTTGCCTGTACTGTGATTTATAATTCACGTAATTCTCTTCACATGTTGTTCTCTGCTTGTCTTTATTTCTTTTCCATGTCCCCAGTGTAGTAATCACTGGCATACCAGGTGCCACGATGTCCCCTCTCTCCCCATGTTTCCTCTGAATACCGCTTTGATACCACTTGAAGGGAGTGTATAAACAGGAGGGGGAACGACTGTTTTCATGGGTTGATAGTGATAGAGTAAGGTTTTAAACTAAGATGGGAGATTTAGGTTAGATATTAGGAGGAAGTTTTTCACTCAGAGGGTGGTGATGCACTGGAACAGGTTGCCCAGAGAGGTTGTGGATGCCCCATCCCTGGAGGCATTCAAGGCAGGGCTGGATGTGGCTCTGGGCCACATCTAGTGGTTGGTGACCCTGCCCGTGGCAGGGGGGTTGAAACGAGATGATCTTTGAGATCCTTTCCAAGCCAGGCCATTCTATGAGTCTATGATTCTATGATTCTGTGCACGGATGTTTTTGCCAAATCATTTTTGTTTACTAAGAAATGTATACACACGTCCTGCTCCCACACTTGAGCTGGACTTTGTGTGTCGCTGGGGTTTGCTCAAACATTGCTGAGCAGCATGCAGGGGTGAGGGGCCTGGCTCCTGCTGCTCGCAAGGACAGCCCTGAGGAAAGGACAAAGCTGCTGTGCCACACCACGAGCTGGGTGGCACCAGGATGAGGAGCAGCGCTGGGCTGCAGGAACAGGGGAAACACAAGGAGAGTCACGTTTGGAGGTGGTGACTCACAGCATTCACATCTGGCTTGGCTGGGCGGTAAGAGAGCAACACAATGGACGCACGTCTTATTGCTGCTCTGTGTGAGGCTACATTAGACAGCCGTGTTCAACTAGACAGCTTCCAGAGGCTGTTGTGTGGAGGCTGCAGCACTGCCTCGCTGCCAGAGCTGCTCAGTGACCGCCAACATCTCCGTACCCGCACACCGGGCCGGCATATCGTGACACCCGTCTGCTGCTGGAGAGCTGGGCGTGCAGAAGGGTTTTTTTTTCCAGCCTTTGGGGGGTGAATTCGCGTTTGCGGGCCGAAACGACACAAGGAGGCCCTTTCAAAAAAAATTCTGAGCAATTTTACAGCCAGGAGAGGAGGACACCTGGAGGAGAACCCGGCTCCCTGCCCGCAGGACGACGCAGCGGACGTCCCAGCACCCCGTTAGCAGGCTGCACCTGCGGTTGCCAGGGAGACGGCGGCGCGAGGCGCCCGCTCTGCGCACACGCACTTCCGTCCGGCAGTCAGGCGGCGCGCGGTCAGGTGACCGGAAGCGGCGGCAGTGTGGTCAGGTGACCGGAAGCGGCGGCAGCGCGGGGCGCTGAGGGACGGTGATGGAGCGCTACGATAAAGCGGCGCTGAATGCGGCCTTCGCGCCTGAGTTCCGGCAGTAAGACCTGAGACGGGACGGGACCCCGGCGCGGTGGTGGGGGCTGGGAGCGAGCTGCAGCCTGATCCGGGAGGGAGACGTAGACGGTTCCCCTGGGCTGGGGACGTGGGCCGGTTCCCCTGGGTTGGGGCGGCCGCCTCCTGAAGCGGGAGCGAGGTGTGGAAGGCCCCGGGCTCAGCGGGACTGTGCTGCCTGCCCCTGGCAGGCCCTGGGCCTCGGATAGGGAGGTGGGTCTGCAGCGAGTTGCTCCATGGTATAGGCAAACGTTTGGTTCTCGTGCATAGGGAGCAGTGAGCGTGTGGCACGGGTGTGGAAATGTGTTTGTGGGTGCCATGGTCTTAACTTGGGCAGTAAGCTACATGTTTTACTGTCATACATCCACGGCTAGGGGCTAAGTAGGGAGTCTAAAGAGAGAGTAGGTTCTCATCTCCATTGGAAAGGCACAGGGAAGTTTCAGTGTGTTTATGCTTTTCACTGAGAAAAGACTTGGAACAAGCTGTAGTAAAGATTCTGAACATCTCTTCTTTAAGCTACTTAATAAGCTGCTTGAATGTATGTCAGTTTAATGTGGCCTAATCAGCGCAGGTGCTGCTGGCTTTAGTGCAAAAGCTGTATGACTACATATCACTGTTTTTTTTATGATTGCCAGAGAATGAGGGCTTGTTTGATTTTTATTCCCACTTTTCCCAAGAAACACTGAGGGTAAAAGGTGGTTTCAAGCAATGTATTTGCCCCATATGTCTGAATAAAATTTCTGGAACCTTTGCAGGTGTCCAAGGGGTATAAGAATTGCATGTCCCTGACTTGAATTGGCTTTGATAGATATTTGTGCTTCAGCGTCTGAAGGACATGTGTCATTGCCTATGGTGATCTTTGGAAGCCAGAAGGTGTTAGTTGGTTTACATACTCACTGCTGCATAAAATAATCAAGTCAGTGAAGCGGAGTGATTAAAAACTGGTAGAAGCACACATGCAGAGAAACAAGCTGTGTGTGTTGTTCTGTAAATACAAAACCTGTTCTAGCAGGCAAAGTTCAGGGAGACCTTACCACCTACACAGTCCCTCCTGATTCTCCTGTTCAAGGTCTTTTAAGTTTAGGTCTGAGAAGGCAAAAATAAAAAAAAAAAAAAGGCTATTAGTACTTTGGTGTACTAACTTCATGTTCTAATTACTAGTGCAGTTACTCCAAGGTTCTTAGTGGAAATTGAGAAGTTACTTTAAACAGAGGAATCTCATAATACAGGAACTTCATTTCTGGCTGCAAACTGTTAACTCATTCCGTGTACTTCCCTCTGTGTCCTAGCCTGTAGTACTTCTCATTTTCCTAGAACTGTAGTTATTTTTTTTCCAAAGAAAATAGGGAACTTGGCAAGTTTTGATGCAAAATACTGTTGTGTATGTCATATACATGTCTTTACTACTAGATATTTAATAACATGAGTATAACACTCCTATGTTGTTAATACTAGCAAAGTATTAACTTTACAAGTAACAGGAAAATCTAGTACTGTTGTTTACCTTGCTAGTGAACTTCAACTGCTGTCACTGCATCTTTTTGAGTACTGTGGTACTGTGGTTTTCTGTTGCTGTTAGCGAGTACATACTCAGTCTTTGTCATTTTCCATGCCCTCAGTTCTTGGAAAGTAATTGGATTACTTCTGTTCAAGACAAGCTTTTGTCCTGTATCAGGCGTGCATATTGTGACTTCCTTCTGTCTGTAACTTTTCTTATTTATTTCAGAAATGAGGGTTCATTAACATCAACTTTAAGAACACTTCTATTCTTCACAGCTCTAATGATCACATTACCTGTTGGGCTGTATTTTTCATCAAAGGCTTATATATTTGAAGGTAATTCTGTCAACCAATTAGCTTTACTATTACAAAAACGGGAAAACTTTTTTTCCTCTTTTGAATGTTATTTTACTTACTAAAAGCTTTGTAATGTGTAACTTGTTTAAGTATTCTCTGCATCCTTCCCTGCACTGTGGTCTGCAGTTTAACATTTGCTGTTGTTATACAGTGGTTTATATTGTATACAGGTGCAGTATTCCCTTACCTAAAGAATATCTTAACACCATGCTTCATCGGAGCTCTATCAGGATTATGAGAGATGGGCTTCCTGCAGCTATTGCAAATTAAGTGTGCATTCATGGCAGTAATGTTATTTAATGGGATTTTTTTCTGCATTTTAAATCATACGTGCATTTATAAATGTCAGCTGCTTTTAAGAGCAGTTTGTTAGTTTGTAACTAAGTTGGAAGGTCTTCCAGGATGCTTCTCCTTTTGTGCTTACTGCTATGTGTAGTTCTCAAGGCTGAGAAGTTTGCTAAATAACTTTCAAGTTTATTGGTAGTGTATTGACTTTTTGTTTTTACCTAAGGTGTTGTAAACTGAGCCTTAACTTTGCTGTGTCAGTTAATGGCAAAATTGTCAGCATGGATAGGATTGGGCTTGTTTGGAAGGGTGCATTACTGGTGTGTGTGCACTTGTCTTTTTTGTTGTTTCTTGATGAGTGGAAATAATTTTTGTCTTCAGGTGTTTGAAGGCTTATTTGTTGAGAAGTACCATCTTAACTGGTGAGGAGTTGTTTTACAATTTAAGTTGGGAAGATAGAAGCTTTATAAATTTAATTATTTTCCCACTGATTTTTCCTTTTACAGTGGCAAATAGTGTAATTGTTTTCTCCCTCTGTTTTCCTGCCCTGCAAAGGTTTATGCTTTGGAAAAAAGGATCTGAGGTTTATTTGATGCTGGAGGATAATAAAGAAAATGTGGATGTTGTAGAACTTTGAATTGTGAACTTGAAAAGCAGAGTGTTTAATCTTACATATTTTGTACTGTTGCTTTATTCCAGAAATGGTTTCAAGGCCTGTAATTGTTGTAGTGCATTCTTTCTCTGTATCTTTTTGAGCTCCATCTTGAGGTAGAACAATACATCGAACTTTGGTCTTTTGGGGGAAAAAAAAAGCAATCTTCTGTTTCAGCATTTATAACTAATGTTCTTTCCTTCTTTTATTTTTTCAGGTACCTTAGGAATGTCCAACAGAGACAGCTATTTTTATGCTGCCATAGTTGCTGTGGTCACTGTTCATGTCGTACTTGCTATGTTTGTATATGTAGCATGGAGTGAAGGCACTCGACAGTGGCGGGAAGGCAAACAGGACTAAAATAAAAACCATCGTCATCTGATACCTGCAGACTGTAAATACCATTTCTGCAAATGAAAAGTGTTCTTCAAAATGTGTAATAGATGTGTACAAAGATGAGGCTGGTATCTCAACCTTGTTCAGCTACAGTAAGACCTGTGCTTGCCTTGGATGTCTAGCAGTGTTTTTTGTAATGCTGATAGAGGTTGTATGTGGGTGTAATCAGCTTCTACTAGGTTGAGCTGAGGAGGTATTCACATGAAATCAGAATGAAATACTTAAAAAATTACATAGCTATTTTTGCAAATCGTAATTTTCTGGCCTGCTCTGAAAATAACATTGGCCTGAAGCAAGCATTATGTTTTTAAATTAACTAAATTGCTATTTAAAAAGTAATATACTTTACTTGCTGTCCAAACAAAATGGAAAATATGAGATTTCTTTTCTGTGATTAGTGCAGGTATGCATTCTCCTATGCTAATTCATCAGGTTTTTACACGTATAGTTTACTTTGTTGGAAGAAGTGGAATAAAGGCATTGACCAAACTGGTAGCTCTTTTATGGTACTGGGCAGAAGCTTTGTACCTGTAGCAACTGGAAGCTGTCAGAAAAAGCTGCAGATGTTCTCTGAAAATCTCATTAAAGAGCAACTACTGAAGTATTCTGACCTTCCTGTCAAAACCAAACGTTGCTTTCTGACTTCAGTAAGTCATTTTTCAGGAAATCTCAATTCACAGTTACTCATGTAGAATGAATAGGTTACTTTAAGAGTAACATGAGGTAAATGTGTTTAGTGACCTTTTCCTGCAGTTACAGTTTGAGTCCAAAACATTAGACATGCTTTGTCTCCTATGAGGTAAAATTACTCCTTGAGGAATTTGGGGGGAAATGTATTTCTGAGTTCAGAAGTAATTTAAAAATTAGTACTTGTTACTTAGAAGATCATGGGATGTCTTCCTAATGTGAAATACCTACCTTTCCTCATCTTCAGTTGTAATTTTTGATTATGGTATAAAATTTAATTTCTAATTTCCTTTTCTGTTGTTTTGAGAACATTTGTCTTATTAGTGCAGTGCTTATCTTTCTGTTCTTCTACAGTTAAATGAAGTAAAAGAAATGGTGTAGTGGCACAGTATATTTTATGTCCTTCTGTATATGTTCTTGATAATTGCTGAAGGATGCAACTGCATTGCCTGTGGTGAACTACAATAGTGACAGCTATAACCCGCACTAATGAGCAGTGGAGGAACAAGTGAGATATAAGGGAGAAAACAAGCTGTAGCCATCTGCAAATGTTGTCCTTTATGAAGCGGAACACAAGAATGATCACATTATGGAAACTTTGCTTCTCTTCATGTGTATGAACTTGTACACTGTGAAATGATACAGTATGTTGAGCTCTTTTTCTTTCTTGGTTGTGTCTGGACACTTTCCGTAGTGAAACCATGGTGATGCTTTTGTGTTGCAGAATAACAACCTAAATTTCATTTCTCTATTGTGCTGATGTTAGCAATCTATTTAGTCTGTAGAGAAAACTTCTCCCCTAGGTTCCAGCAGTGGACAGAAGTTTCCTAAAGCTGTTTGCTTTTAAGTTATTGTACTTGAAGTCTTTCTGTTAGTTTGAGCTTTCAGTTTGTGGTATTAGTTGAGTATTTTTGGAAGTGTTTTGCTTAATATAGGACTTGGAATGATTTTTGTTGCTACACTTGTCTTTTGTAAAATGGACCCATAAACGAAACAGAAATCTTGTGTTCATGCCCAGTAACTGGAGGAATGTGTTCCCAGAACTCATTCCTCTCTCAGCCTGTGTGCACAAACATACACACTGTTTGCTAGGACATAGTTGAAACATTAGCAGTGAAACCTACACAGGAGTGTAAGACTAATACACATCACATCTGCATTGTATTTTTGAAATATTAGGTTGCTGCCAGCAAACTGGAGAGCAATGGATTATGGATGAGAAAAGTTAACATCTCATAGCGCTGAAATACAAATGTAGTTTGTATGACAGCATGTTGGGTCCCTGTTCTCCGGTATGTAGAACATGCACATTGTAGAGCAAACAATGCCTTTTAATAAGAAACTTCTCTGCAATACTCAGTGCACTAAATAAATGCATGTGCTGAATATTTTGAATGATATCTTTAATAATGCTCACAAGTACCACAGCTCACAAGTAGATCAGCCATGACATTGTTCAGTAGCTATATTAATTTATCATGGAGTATGAATGTGAAAATGGTTGTTGTGCTTTACTGCCTGGGTCTAGTGCTGTATCTGTTCTGCTTCACACACCAGAATTCTTAGATGCTAGATTAATTTCTTACTTAGTAAAAATCTAAGAAGCTTGATTTATGTATAGAAGTCGTAATGTCTCAGCAGCTGGACATAGGAAGATCTTTTCTCTTTGAAGATAATGTTTTGATCAGCAATGTTCTCCCTGAGAAAAGAGACAATTCGTGAGTTTCTGGACAGTAACAATCAAGTACCCCTGGGTTTTACCTTGTGTATGCTTGGAAGCTGAAACAACCACTCAGGTAAGTGGTGCAATGAGAGCAGTCAGGTGGTGGGATTACCCTGTGACATGGGAGCTGAAAGAACAGAAACTACAATCATATAATGTACAGTCTGCATGGAATAGATACTCTGCTGGAAGTCACACTGTGCCTTAACAATGCCAAGATTTATTACATCTCAAGAGTTTGCAGGTTTTTTTTAATGAAGTGTTTATATTCATATTTCCTCTTATCCTTGGTAGTGCCTAGGCTAATTGTTGAATCACATTTTTATTGTGTAATGATCATTGTGATCATTGTTGTTTTAATATTGATTACTCCACAACTGTGATCAGTTTCCAATATTTTGTTGCATTACTTTTCTATAAAAGAACAATATAAAACATGTAATGATGTAGTACTTTTAAAGTGGCACTGTAAGTTTGTTCAGTATATTACTGAGAATGGATTTGAAATAACTGTTGTTAAAAAGACAAAATTGGGACATCTGGCCTGTATAAGCCTTTCAGTACTTTCTTAGTACTTTCTTCAGTATTTTCTTAGTAGTGGTCCATCATGTGTTTGTGCAGGTTTACATTTCACTAGTTTTGCTAAAACAAGTGATTGTAAGTGAATATTTTGAAATTCAGATTGTACCAGAAATTTAATGGAATGTTTCCTAAGATTTTATAAATAGTACAGATAACAGAGGGGGGTGGGGTGGAATTGAGGACTGGAGAATCAGTAGCTTCTCAAAATTAGTTTAACTTTCTTTTTTTCATCTCCCCGTTTTTTGTGTCTACAGAACACTGGTGGATACCCAGTCTATACAGTATGCAGGTGGCTGACTTTAGTTTGTGGTTAATGATGCCTGATTTAATTCACCCATGAACTGCTGGCTAAGAAGGTGGTGATGCTGATGATCATACTGTTAACAGGAATTGCTTGTCAGACTCACGCACACTTGAAGCAGTCTTTACAGTATATAGGAAGAAAACAAAATATACTTTCTTTTTCTGTATCAGATCAGGCATAGCATAATACACTGATTAAACAACCCCCTGTGTAATTTGCACAGTGGTGTTTTTTGGTCACTATCAAACTGATACAGATGTAAAAGATGTGGTTTTGTCATGCTGCATTAGCAGTGTGACAGACTAGATGGCAGGCTTTTCTGTCGGATTCCCATGGTGGGGGGAGTTGTGCTTGCTGGAAATTTATATTCTCACTTAGTGGTCAGCAGAAAAACATTTGTTACTGCAATTGTGATGGTTCTTAAAAAGCTGTGGAGTGATTGTAGTTCAAGCACGCTTAGGCTTTTGATGGCCCACGCTATTGGATGGGGTGTACTCAAAGCCTGCAGATGGGTGTTGTTGGTAATGGTTCAGGTGAGTAAAGGACAGGGCCTCTAAAATAGAGAAGAACTAAGCTATGTATTATTGTGAAGGAACGTATCGTGGGTGTGATGGAAATTGAGGTAGGCTGTTCCCCATAGAGCAAGGGAAGGAAAGGTCCTGTGAAAGCCAATGAGTGACTTGGGGCAGGGTGAGGGCTGGGATGTGCTGGCACAGCTTGCTGCATGAGGACTTAGGCACCATATGTTCTTGTTCAGAAGTGTTTATCCCGTTGTTCTGTGGGGAATTATGCAGAATCATTGATCTGAAATACTGAATGTAAATCATAAAAATACAAAGCCAGTTCTGGTTTTAACTTTCAATTACAGTTATTCATAGGTTGACAGCTTTGCATCTCCTTTTGTGCAGATGTGGGGCACGTTGGTTCAGCTTTCTGTTACACAACGAGCATTGTTACTAGCTCTGACTCATCTCTTAGGGCTGGGTCAAGCCCTTGGAGTGCAAATATTTCTTAAACACAGACCAACTGCCTCTAATGTTTCATTAGATCTGATCAACTCTTACTCTAAGGGAGACAAAAGCTGCTTGTTTAAAGTTCAGAGGAAACAGTGCTTGATATTTCCCTGCAAAAGGGAGGCTCAGTCCTTCTTGGAAGAATACAAGGAGATGCTATGTAGTTCAGGGCCCCCACAGTGATTTTCATATTTGAAGGTGTATGCTAGAGTGTGAGTTTCTGAGATGGTGGGATGCACCTTGAATTTCTTTGTTAGGAGGGATGAATACTGTAGTGTAGTGAATAGTAGTGTAATACTGCTTATGGGTTAAGACAGAGTACAGTGGTAAACTGTTGGGACTTTAGTGCCCTTTATGATGGCATGGAAAAAATGTGGGGAAGGTAAATGGGAATTTTGCTAGAAGGCAGCTTTTTAGGGTTCTAGTCTCCCAGTTAGTATTCTGAAAACAAGGGGCAGAGACAACTGTGTTCCCATTTCTGGAAGACAGGGGATATCAACTGTGAAGCTTTGTAGTGGAGGATGGCTGTGGAGAAGAGCCTGGAAAGTCGAGTAGCTCACTTGTTGACTGTCTGGTGAATGTCCAGGGCTGAGCTTTTTTGATGTGGGTTTTCTCTTGTGTTCCAGACACTGTCTTTGTCCTGCAGGCTCCTAGCTGGCACATCCTTGCTGTCAATGAGAACCTGCGGATGCCCAGTGACACTGTATAATAGTTTTAGTGTAAATAGCCCCATTGCTTAGATGCCTGATGTGTGGTATTAATTAAAACAGTTTTTAATTGAAGGGTGATTTATGAGAGTAACAGCAGTGAAAGTTAAGGAAGAAGAACTGCTATGGGTGTGGGTATGTGTTGCTTAGATGCTGCCACCACTGAGGAGCTGATTAATAACTGCTGCTCTTCCTCCTCAAGATGCGGTATCTCTCAACTTGTGTGCTTTCCTTTAGAAGTTTTCACTCTCTCCTCAATACAGTGTTGTTTTTTTTCTCTCTATGTAAACCATACTCTCACCCAAAAATCCAAGCCAAAGGTACTTCTGATGATTTGAGTGTTCCAACTGTTTTGATGTCTGTTGTGTGTTAGGTGCAGCTGTGTTTAAATGTGGAATGGCTGTAGCTGAGATGACAGGTTCTGCAGCATGCCCAGGGCTTGCTGTGTGGCTATTAAATGGTGTGCTCTGTGTTTACTGCTTGCTTTCCTATTTAATGGTTCCAAAAATGTTGTTAGAAGTAATCTTGAGTAGCAGCTGTTTCACAGCTACTGGTTTTACAAACCTCTAACTGGATCTTTACTTGGTTTTTATGTTTGAAATAAAATTATAATAGTATAATATAATAGTACCTCTCATCACAGTAATAACTGACTGATCTGTTTCATGCTAAGCCAGTTTCTTTATGTTTAGCCAGCATTGATTTTCCACCCATTATACTTTTGCAAGCAGCAGCAAGTTCTTCACTCTTTTTTAGCACTTCTTACTCTTTACCCACCCTAGCTATTTGCTGCCACCTGAAGCACTTGACAGGTATTTTCTATCCACAACATCTGTTGTGATCCCTAGTTAAGATTATGTGGAGCTTTTTGGGGGGAGGGGGGGTCTGTACTGCTTGATAGGGCTTTCTAGCCTGTGTGTTTTCAGAATTGTTAGTGCTATCTGCTCTTACATTGGAGGCATAAAATGGTAATGCCAGGGAGAAAAAGCTTCCAATTTTAGAAACAGTTCTTAATTAGGCACTTGTTGTGGGCCTTATGGGAAGTAACGAACAGCCCTGAAGTAGCAGGAACTTGGGGAACATTTGATGCAGTTCTTCAAGAAGCTTTCCTGTGCTAAAAAGCCACATTTGCATTGTATCAAGCTTATGCAAGGGATTAATTTGGAAGCAGAGCTGAGTGGCTTGCAAACTTCCATCCTCAGGTCAGCTTGCTCTAGGTTCGTTATGCAAATTGATAGGATAAAGAACTTCTATGCGATCTTTACGGACTTTGTTCAGAAGGTGAAGAGGTAATTCTCCACAGTGCTAGAATTTGCTACAGTTTTATTAATTAAAGGCAGAGCAGTGCAATAGTGCAGCTGACTACATAAACAAGTTCAGCAGATCGCGTCTGTAAATAGATACATGATGTGAATTGGTTGACCAGTAAAGCAGATGCAGTTTTTGTCATGTCTCCATGAATTCTGCCAAGACAGTTTCCTTTCAATTGAAACCTAGTAGTTGGCTCTGCCTTAAAGGTTACGTATTGCTGGACCAGTAGGATGAATTGCTGTGTGGAAGATGGGGCGCTCAGCCTCCTCAGACAACCAGGCAAGGCTTTGCTTTGTGAGGGAAGTCCCCTTGTTCATGATTTTGGCTCTTGCAGAATTAACCCAGCAGTTCCCAAATCAGCAGTCTGAAATGCAGTAAGGTCGGTCTTGGTATCTGTACCAGAAGTGCTGCGATATGGGTGGTGATGAAAGCTGTGGCTGATTCTTCTTCTCATGTGCATCTCTAGTACTGGGAAGGCAGTATAAGGCTGTTATTTATTTGATAAGTTTGTATTGTATTGATAAGTTTATATTATTATATAATATTGGAGGGTGGGCATGGAAAGGGACTGGAACTTGAGTTTTCTGACCTACTGCTCTGCCAGCAGTATCTGCCATTTGCCACCACCCATCCGTAGTGATTGTAGGGATTTTTGTGGTCAGATCTTGAATCAGTGAACATCAGGAACATTATCATCTGATTTTGTGTAGTCTGATGTTCCCTTTGCAGTCTGTGCAAGTCTGCATGCTTTCCTTCTGAGTATTCCATGACATCTGTCTCAGTGGGTTTTTGCCTTTCTTTTTTCAGCTGGCTTTAGGTTTTGCTAGGCTTCTGTCTTGCATACCTTTTCTGTCTGGTGCTTTCCTCCCAACTCCTGAAATTTTCCAGCAGTAAGCTAGGTGAAGTTTGCACACTCCTGGAGGATGATGCTGTGTCTTGTTTATTTCCATTATTCTTTTAATAGTATGAATACTGTGATTTTTGCCCTGCTTTGCTTTTCATCTCTTTGTTTGCCCACAGAATTTTGCTAGGAATGAGTTTTGTGGTCAGGATGCAGAGTGTGAATATGGTGGTACCTGGGAGAAGGGTTGGTGTGGGGCTGGGAAAAAAAGGAACTGAGTAGAAGATCAAAGAATTAAACTAATGTATAGATCTAATTTTTCTTGTATGCCTCTGGGTATGTACATGTCTTTGTCTTAGCTCTGAGCACTTAGTTTGGGGAACTGCATTCAGGCATGACTAATCTCCGTTTGTCTCCCTCTTCACCCTTTCACAAAACGCTGTACCATTTGAAATGGTTTATTTCTCTGTATTTAAAGAACATATAATCCAAATGCTTTTTCATTTTTCTAGAACAATTGGTGGAAGTGTTTTTATTAATCTTTTTATTATTTACGCACTTATATCTGCAATACACAGTGAAGGCAAATGAATTATTTTTTGAGACAAGCTTGCTTTTTATCTTACAGAAACGATGACTCATGAGAATCATCCGGCCTTCAACTGTATTCCTCACCCAGCTCATAAGTTAAATGTGAGTGTTACGTTTGTATTAAAAGGCAGTCTATGCTTACTTCACCAGGGAGCTTGTTTGAATGTTGAGTTCACAAGAGGAAGACTCATTGCCAAAGAAAACCTGCATTTTGAGGCAATAAGGATCTTTTCAAAGTTTCTTCTCTGAGTGAAGGAAGCAGCATTACATTTAACTTGTTACTTGAATTTACAGTGGGCCTAATCTGGTGTGCTTGTAACTCCTTGTGGTGATGCCAGAAGGCCTGTGGCTCTGATACATAAATAAGTAGCAGAAGATGGAAACCCCTACTATTTTGTCTTTGAGTCTGTTAATCCTGCAGGTGGAGAGTGTTAGTGTGTACAAGATGCTCTGCTGATCTAGGACAAAAGTCACCTGCTACTGTTCTGATTGAAACAGCACTGCAAATAGTTGTACTGATGGCACTTAGGAGGGAGTGTGGAGGACAGAAGTGGGTGGAAGTACTTTAAGTCAGCACTGCTGCTGAAGCCCTGTGCTTTGAGAAGATGCCCAACTTGGAGCTGACTCCCACAGTAATGAAGCCAAGCTTGTTTAAAGCTAAATAGAGTATGGCCCTACAGTTCCGTAGTGCAGATGTGCTGTGAGCCAGAAGCTCCGGTTCCAACTGCAGCTCACTTGGAGGGTCAGGAAATAACTACAAAGCCGAGCTTCCCTACCACTGTGCATGTGCATAGTTCTGACATAACTTTAACATCAATTGTCAGACTGCCCACTAACCAGTGCTGTGCCCTGGGAAAGCGGGAGCACTCAAGGAGCTGTGTGTGGCTTATGTTGTACTGCCTAATTTAATTTTTTAATTTATTCATGAGATCACTAGCATTAGGAAAAATAATTCATCTCTTCACTTGCCCCTGTGAGGGGTTTTCTCTTCTCTTCTGCTCCCAGGAGTTCTAGCGTTTACTGAAGCCTATACTCATTTGTAAGTCCTTTTTCCAGTGCTTTACACTGTAGAGGTTTTGCAGCACTTTTGTTTTCCTTGAGCTCTCTGCGGCAGACATCCTGCTGTGAATGGAGTTCTTGATAGAAGAAGATGCAGAGGTGCAAGTGGTTGATGGGGTCCAGCAATTACTTTGGGTGGAGCAGCTTGTGGGAGGAAGAAGAGATTCCTGTATGTGAGCAATGAAAGCTGAACTGTATGCTGAAGTTCAGTGACTGGATGATCTCATGGGTGATTGATGTTCTTGGCTTTCAGGCTTTATTAGAATTCTGGTCATGAGGAGAGCAGGCACCAAAAACTTAAGCGAAACACATCTGAAAAAATGAGACAAAGCTCTGTGAATTGAACAGCTAAAAATTACTGTCAAACTATGATGGCACTCTTTCTTGTCTCCTTTGAAGATGACAGCATGTGGAGAAACACTGCAGATGACCGTAGGCTGATAGGCCAAGAGAGATTTCTGCATTCTCCTGCAGAGAGAGAGAGAGTGGTCTTCAGTGAGCATGGTTTAGTGAATGCTTCAGCATTGTTTAAGCCCAGACCTAAGTGTGCAGTAGGTTGTTTTTCCCAGGTGTATTCCTGTTATCTGGTATCAACAGCTTTCCTTAGTTTGAGTTTCATCAGTGGTCTACTGACTCTGCATGGACTGAATGTTATAAATCATTCCAAAAGTAAGCACGAGGTAAACCATTTGCTGTGATTTCCAAACTCTCTCTTATGCTATAAGTAATTTAAAAGTACAATATAATGAAGATGATACATGTTCCCTAAAGCACCTCCTGCAGTGCCTATTTTGCAGTTTGGTGTTCCACATAAATGCTATTAGTTTCCTCATTTATTGGTACACGTGTGCTCATTAAGATCTCTACAAAGTGGAAGGACTGTTTGAATGCTGTAGGGGATGAGCATATTTATTACAAGCTGATAATCCTTGTAACTTGTTACATTAAAATATAAATGGATTACAGTATAGTCTGAGCATGATGAAAGTGGTTAATAAACTACAGAAATAAATGCACTGAAACTTAAAATAGTATTATAATCCTCTACAGCAGAATCACACCCCCATTCATTTAAATGGTATTGTGACTGACTTTGTTCTAGTCCAACTTTGAGGCGATGCCTCCATGAAAATCTCATGACTCGCCTTCCAAAATGGCATCAAAGACAAAGGGAGAAAAACAGACTTGACAAAACGAGGTCAGTACATTAGCAAGAGCAGAGTGGGCTGAGCAGCTTTGTTTCTTGAATCAAGGTTAATTTCAGGAGCATTGCTGTTTTCCTGTTAGTGTGTCACTGCTGCTGTTTTCAGCAGCAAGGGACCAAAAAGCGCCTCAACAGTGGATAAAGGGCTGAAGGCCTTGACTATAGCCTGCTGTCTCCTTTCAGAGCACCTGAGTTTAAGAGCATGGGGATGCAAGAGGCATCCCTTTGGGGTGGGGAGAGTGGTATGTCCTGGTTCCAGCTAGGATTGTAGCCAACCCCTGTACAAGGCAGGGATCATAGAATCGCCAAGGTTGAACAAAGCCTCCAAGATCATTCAGTCCAACCATCCACCTACCACCAATATTTCCCACTAAACTGTGTCCCTCAGTACAGCATCTAAATATTTCTTGAACACCTCCAGGAATGGTGACTTCACCACCTCCCTGGACAGCCTGTTCCAGCGCCTGACCCTTCTCTTCGGAAACCTTTTCCTAACATCCAGCCTGAACCTCCCCTGATGTATCTTGAGGCCGTTCCCTCTTGCTCTATCACTGCCTAGCTGTAGAAGAGGCCAACTCCCTCCTCTCTGGAGGAATGGCCAGTTCTTTGTGTCTAAACTGAGCAGACACCCCAGCAGAGGAACTTAAACGTCCTGCTGGCCCTGTGCTTCCAGAAAACTCTGAGGGTCCTTTCATAGTCTTGGCTAAGAACTCCCAGGACTAGAGAAGACTAAGGATTTCTTAAATGTGGACATCCCTCATCTCTATGAACCATGAGAGGATGTAGGAGCCTGGAGCCCTGCTCAGACCTCCTCTGGGGCAGGGGACTGTCCAGTAACTGTGTTCTCTTCTGCTGCAGCTCACAGGTATCCCCATAAGAGCTGTCTGTCAAGGACAGGGAGAGGAGGATGGGAAGGGGAGGTTGGATGCATACCTACTACTTCTGTTTGTTTATTTGTTTTTGTACTGGGTGCCTTTTTCCTCTCAGGTATTGAGGTTTGGACTGAGGCATCTGAGGATAGCATTGATGGACAAGTATAATATTGCTAGAGAATCCCAAGGGGAAGTCATGCAACTCCACATACTGTACTGGCCCTGGGCTGTGCTGGGGAGGATGTCTTGTCCCACTGACAGCTTCTTCTCACCCCTGTGTGAGAGTGGTGTCACTGTTTTCCCATAGTGAAAGACTTCTGAAGGAAGAAGTGATGCTCTGTAGGGACCTTGGAGAGTGCTATGGAATTCCCATATGGGCAATGTAAAACTTCTCCAGGTGCAATTCAGCAGCCTGAGGCGGTAGGATGGGAACCAGAGGGCATTCATGAACGGAACACTCTTCTCTTGGTTCCCATGCAGCTGTGTTTCAGCCATGTTTGTAAGACTGCTTTAACATTTATAGACAAAACTTAACAGGATAATTATGTAGCTGGTGGGGCTGGGTAATTGTGATCTAGTACAACTTATCAGAACACGGTGCTTCTTTCACTTGCATTTTGTGCAAAGGTGGGATGCAGAGGGAGATTACTGCTCTCTGAGCAAAAAGGGTGAAAAAAATTCAGGAAGAAAGAAATGCATATTGTACCTCTTGGGACTTTAAATAGGCAGCAGTGCAGTGTCACAGTGCCAGGACTTTTCCTGGGACACGCTGAGCAGAGAGGGAATGTGGATGTAGGAAGCTCATCCAGGTGTCTGTGTCCAAGAGCAGCCTTAGTTTCAGCTGCATTAATATCTCGGTGCAAAGTAAATGACCTCTGTCACCTTAAGCTTTCCCAGGTAGGACTCTGAGCAGAGCAAGCTGACAGTGATTCTGTTTTCTGGGGATTTGCAATGGCTTTCTTGATTTTTGGCATAAGCAGAAGGTGATTGTGAAACGTGCGGGAGGTCTTTAATCTTTTAGATTTACATTTTGTGGGATTACAGCTTTTCAGCTTTTTATTTCATCTCAAGCACTGGCAAGGCAAGCAGGTAAGGAAAGACGTGCTCAGAGCCTTTCAGTGCAGCTCTTCAGCTGAGCCCCCTCCAGCCCCATGGCCACACGTCCATAGAATCACCAAAGCATCTCGGTTGGAAATGACCTCGGGAGTCCAACGGGTGCAACCTTCTGCCAGAAGCAGG
>JANHGO010000027.1:34104662-34132368 GCA_024606505.1 Aquila spilogaster | reverse complement strand
AGTGAAGAGTACACTTGTCCAAGCCATGAGACACCGGCTTCTCAAGGAGTATGCCATGAGAGACAGTGTCAAAGGCCGTGCTGAAGTCAAGGTAGATAACATCCACAGCCTTTCCCTTACCCACTAGGCGGGTCACCTGGTCATAGAAGGAGATCAGGTTGGTCAAGCAGGACCTGCCTTTGGTAAACCCGTGCTGACTGGGCCTGGTCCCCTGCTTGTCCTGGACTTGCCATGTGAGTGCTCTCAAGACAAACCATTCCATAATCTTCCCCGGTACCAAGGTCAGGCCGACAGGCCCGTAGTTCCCCGGATCCTCCCTCCGACCCTTCTTGTAAATGGGTGTCACATTGGCAAGCCTCCAGTCCTCTGGGACCTCTCCTGTTGACCAGGATTGCTGATAGATGGCGGAGAGTGGCTTGGCAAGCACCTCCACCAGTTCCCTCAGTACTCTTGGATGGATCCCATCAGGTCCCATAGATTTGTGAGTGTCCAGATGGCGTAGTAGATCACTAATTATTTCCTCCTGGATTAAGGAGGGTATACTCTGCTCTTCATCCTCACCTTCCAGCTCAGGGGGTGGAGTACCCTGAGGATGACTGGACTCACTATTAAAGACTGAAATTAAATTATTATTATTATTATTATTATTATTATTATTATTATTATTATTATTATTTAAAGAAAAATTAACGATGAAAAAATAAGCCATCATTTTGCTTAGTTTCACATGAAGTATAAGATCTGATTATAGGTTTTAAGACTCCCTCTTCCCTTCATTGAAGCTCCTCTGGCAGTCAGTGCCTACTGCTGAGCCCTGTGTCCTACCGCAGGGACAGGGGACTGGTGGGTGCTGGTGGTGAGTGACTTTGCAGGGCAGCTGCCCCTGCCCCCTTCCTCCCTATTCTTTCCTACCCCTTCTAGTAGGAGCTGCATTCTTCCTACTTTTTGGGCAAAAAGAGGCAGCATTCAGTGCTGAGGCAGGCATTCCCTATCCACCAGGTTGAATTCTCTCTCTGGGTGACCAGCCGGGGTCATGCCAAATTGATTTAAATGGAAAAAAGTGATATTTTCACACGCTTATGAACTTTGTCCTTCTTTCTACTTTCAGGTATACATTACCAAATCCTTAAAACCTCCTGTTGCCCCCATCTCCCACAGCCTGCTGTTTCCTTATGGACGTCCTGACTGTAGCACGGATAGGCACGGGCCCAAGCACTGACAGGCAATTGCCTGTGATGTTCAAGGGTTAGCGTGAACATTTGGCATTTTCTTGGAGAAGGCCTAGGCGTAGTTCACTGGTTAGCATGGGCCAGAGATCATCCCCAGGGGCTGTGTTTGGTTACAGGCACCCTGTTTTAAGGGCTGAGAGCATTTAGCTGAATGCTGTACCAGCTGGTCTTGAGGCCAAAATATGATTCCTTGCCCATTTTATGTACAAGTATAGGCACAGAGGTGGGTTTCAGTTATCTAAGTGGCAGGTGACACTATAATACTTGTGCTGACGCACCTTCTGCATGTGCTGCAGGAGAGGACTTTTGCTCTGTTCCTGGCCTGATTTGGCTCTGGCTGAAGTCTCTGGTGAAATTCCCTTTATCTTTGCGGAGGAAGCAAAGTTGTACCACAACCAAAAGCTTAAAACAAAATAGCACCTTGTCTGCCATGTTTGTTAATAGAAGATTATTATTATTTTTTTTTTTTAAATTCCAAAGGATTGTTAGGGTGTTCTTCAAATGTGGGGTAAGCACATCGAGTGGTGGTGAATGCTGATGCTCAGCAAAACATCTGAAACTGTCTTTTGGCTGAAAGAATGCTTCACTTAAGGACTGGATTTCTGAAGGTTTGGTTTTAAGTACTTAAAGCAGCAGATTAAAAGGGCATACAAGTGTGTCTCAAGCATTTTTGAAAAAACCTCACCACTTCCATATTTAGTGCCAGCCACTTTTTACCTCTTGTGAATCTGAAGATGAGCGTTGTGTTTTCTTTTTGTGTGTTTGCAGTGCAGTGGGGTGCACAATAGGGCAATAGAAAAAAATTAGTAGTTACAACCAAACCTTTGGCTATGATGAGAGCGGTCATGTGTCTGGGCTCTTTGCTTCCAGCAAGAGGTGGACAAACTGGAAAGAGGACAGAGGAGAGTGGTGAGAAGGATCATATACACTGAAAGAAACAGGGCTATTTACAGAGGAGACTGAGGAGGGATTAAAAAATGGTCTAAAAAAGTAGAAGAGAGTATTTCCACCATGTTTGTGATGAATGGGACAAATTATAGCAAGGATGTTTCAGATTGGACATTGGTACAGTCGACTGTGGTTGGAAAACTCGGATCTGTCAGTACAGAGAAGGTTAAAACTTTTTGAGCCAGGTTTTCACAATATAAAATAAATAAATAGGTTCTGTCTGCTGAAACTGTTCCTTATGTAAAGACATAACTGGAATATGAAGATAAAGCTGAGGGAAACTTCTGCTTAAGTACAACATTATTGCAACTGTTATGTCTTTGGTTTTACACTGTGGCTGTCTACAAAGAATGATTTAGATGATGCAGATAATTGCAAATGGAATTTTCCGCAAAATTTTGGCAAATTTGTTCACTCACTGTGAGTAGATTTTGCTGCTGAAAGGTTTTTCCATGTGCAAAAGGAGTTTATGATGAAAGGTTTCTGTGCGAAGGAGTTTCTGCAGAAGGGCTGCTCTGTTCTTCTGTTTTGGTAAAGCTCTATGCAGAAAGTGTCTTCTGACAGTGAATTGACTGCGGATGCAATATGCATTAGAATTTCAGCAGATAAATCATTCTGGATCAGGCAGGTAATGTCAGCTCCAGTGGAGAGCAGGGTGCTCAGTGACAAATTGCATTTTGACACACTTTCAGTGCTCCTTCATGATTTCTTTTTCACTCAGTTGCCTCTTTGCCTCTACTGTGATTTATAATTCACATCACTACACTTCTTACCCTTAATCTCTTCGTGTGTTGTTGTTGTCTCCTTGCTTTTGTTCCTTTTCCATGTCCTCAGTGTAGTAGGCTCCACGTCACCAGCGTACCAGATGCCACGATGTCCCCCTCTCCCTACATTTTCTCTGAATACTGCTTGATTCCAGCGCTAGCACCTGCAGTTCAAACCTCAACGGGACTGGACCAGGCTGTGGAAAAACATGTACTAGGTGAAGACCACCTCTATAGTTAGTTCTGATGGTTTGAAGTTATAGAGGGCTCACTTGAAAGTTCATTGGTTGTCAGTCGCTCAGGAATGGAAGTACTAACTAGGATAACACCTAGTGATTATGTATGTTCCTGTTCCTGGTGGGTGCACTTAAATAAATATTTGGTTGTCTAATCATGAAAACTAAATATTTTACTACTTGAGATGTGGGCAGACATTTGATTAAGGAGCCAACATGAAAGAAAAAATTTATTTTGAGTTAGAAAAAGAAAACAGATTTCTTGGAAGATGGATGTTTTGGAAAAATTATTATAAAGGGCAACAGATACTTAGAGGTGCTTCTGAAGTTGAAGATGTGGAGAAAACCTGCATGTGCAACTAAGAACAGAAGTGACAGCCTTGTGATTTTCTGCAAGTCTCTGGAGGAGGCCATATCAGTTGTATGCTGTAGTATTAAACTGGTTTGCGTGTAATGAAGGGTATTCTTACTAAACCAGCTGCTGAAATTCTCAATCTATGGGGAAGCTGAACTCCTACTGGCATCAGCATAGAGTAGGAACCTAATGTAGATGCTCTCAATGTCTTTTAGAGGAGTTTCTCTCTCTCCACAGACTGTATGGAACCTAGAGATACTATCCGTTTGGGCAGCTAAATCAGGTTCACGTGGTTCAGCATTATGTATACACCTAACTGTTTTCTATGTACTTCCCTTCATTGGAGGTGACATAAATGTGAATTTATGTGCAGATCTGGGAAGAGAAAAGAAAGTTACTGATTCAACATTTGCCACTCTAATTATTTGTTGCTGCTGTCAGAACTACCCTTCTAAAAGAGGCCTAAGTGTAACTTTTGCTCTTGGGCTGCTTTCTGGGTTAGAGCATGCCTGTGCTGCCTGAGGCATGCCCTAGGGCCCTCCTGTAGTTCTGTATAAAGCCCTTGCCCAAACAGCACTTTTACCCTTTTAAACTCAGACAGTATAGTGAATTGTGTGGGTCTGGTGAATTCAGTAATAGACCAACCAACATACAAGCTAGACCCAGTCTAGTCATACAGTGTAGCTGCTGTTTTAAACCTAAGCCATTCCCAAAGAAAATGTTATCTATTTTAATGAAAACTCTTAAATAATGTTCTCCACAGATTGTAGTTAGAAGAGTTGCCTTTGAACAGTGTCTCCACTGATTGCTGCTACATTACTCATTGTAAGATTTCTTTCTTTTCCTACATTCTTTTCAGAATGTGAATTAATTTAGATTATAATAATCTTTTAGATTATTATAATAATTTGCCTCAGATCCTACCAATTAAAAAAAGAAGAAAGATTAAATTAGAAGTATTGTTTTGCAAGTGACAATTAGATATCTTGCACTGCCTTAGGTTGCATTTCTGTTTGTTTTCCTAATTTCCTTTGAATACAGTTTTACGTTTCTCTTTCTTTTCACCTCTTTTATCTTTCAGGGAGATTGTCAGCAGAAAATTCTAATCTAATTATTTGTGGATCATGTTCTTGCCATGGAGTTCCTTTCTTGCCACAAAGCCCTCTGATAGGCTCCCCGTGGTATTTCTGGCTGACATCTCCCTAGCCCTGGAGTTTTCCTATTCACATCCTGGTCATGCTATTGAGGAGAAAGTGTAAAACAACCTCTTTCACTAAAAGACCTTCAAGATCCACACGTTAGCTTTTATGTGGCTTGACTGGTGAACCTGAAATGCTGCCTATACCCCCATGCAATACAAAATGTCATAGGTCTGCTAGGGACTGTGGCTTAGAACAGCATGTCTGAGTAGCCAGATGGCCGTCACACTGTTACAGCGCTGTCATGACTTACTACTATTGCTGTGTTCATGCCTGTCAAATCAGAGCTATGCTCTTATGAAGCAAAAACTGCATCAGCTAATGAAGCAAAGGATGCATCATTGCAGTAGGCAGAGCCAAAGTAGTATCAAATGGTAAGAGTTCCTGCAGAACAGGATGTATGCTGGCACGTCACCAAGTGGTGGTGAGTTGATGTGTTAAGCAGCAGTTATTGCAGAACAGAAATAACTTCTGGATGAAGTTTACACTTGTTTAGTTCACTGTCTCTTTATAATGCGCAGCTTGCAGCTTCTGAGGAAATGCAAGAAATTCTGTGGGGGCCAGGCATAAACACATCTTCTGACTGCTAGTACAGCACCGCGTGCTTCATTTGATCTAGGACTCTTGAGTAAGTAGCAATCCATGCATCATCAGCTTGGCCAGTCAAGTGGTGCACAGTGTCCTCCTGGGTGAGACTGGTGGCTGCACACTGCGGCTGTTCCCTAACAGACCAAGGCAAGGGAAGAAATACCCTGCAGAAATGTGCATGCAAGTCCTCAGCTAGGTTGGAATGGCATTTCTTTAACTGTCTGGATTTAGTACCAAGGTTTGCCGTTTTAGTAACTCAACTGTAGAGAACGTGTTAAGCTGTGAACAGCACTTGACTGCCTTTCTTCTTCTTGTTCCTTAAGGTTTAACCTTCATTATTTAATACTCTAGTTCACAATAGATTTTTCAGCAAACAAATTATCCAAAATTTTGATAGAAATGAAAAAAAGCTGCAAACATTAGATGGAACAAAGATCTTCATTTTGGAAAAAGCTTTTTTGTTGTCTTTTGTTTGTTTGTTTTGTTTTAAACAACAACAAAGCCCAGATTCCTTTGTCAAAAGGACTTCTGCAACTTAACCAACTGCAATAGAACAGTTGCTTGAATATATCAGCTTTATCTATTACAGTTTGCCACCTCATAGTTATAGACAACTTCAGTCAAATTGGAGAAAAATTTTGTAAACCTGGAAGGTAGGATCTAAAAAAACCTCAGGAGATTTTTTTTACAGAGACAGAGACTAGCACATGAGAGATAAAACTTGGCATGTATCTGAAGGTAAGTCAGAGGTTAGTGACAGTGAGCACAGGCACACAGGGTATGTCGCTAACATTTGGACTTCGTAATATGAATGGCTGGAACAGTCAGGTTTCTGGTAGAGAAAGAAATGTTATGCCAGCAGAAGAGAATATTTGGTTGATCTTTTGACCCACTATTAAATAGTGATAAAAACATTAAGACTGTCAGTGGAAAAAAAGGTCCTTCACTGATGGAGTAGTCAAGGCCCTTCTGAACTTTATAATCTTTCTGGCATACTCTGACGTCGTAGCACCTGGGAAAGGATCTGTTCACTTGTCAGTTAAATTTGGATCCAGTAAACTTATCCTTAAGTAGTGCTTCATCAGAGTGGGGGTTGTTTTTCTGATAAATGTTTTCCATTAACCACCAGGGCTACTCAGCAGATGAGTATTTATGTCACCATCTCTCATTTTGCCACGCTTGTGATTTGCTTTCTCTTGCTACCTACGTTGCAGAGGTCTCTGCCTAAGATTTATTTATGTAGGTGCGCGCTGAGGCTGTGGGAGGAATGGGACGGGATGCTCCTTGGCCTTCACACACTGGAAGGAGGGAGGTCAATTCACATTCCCTCTTTACCTCCCCAAGGGTACAAAGCATACCAATGGATAGAGAAAGGGATAAGGCTATGTTCTTCACTCACTCTCTTGACATATGCTGTAGCTACTGAGAAGGATTGATTCTGTGGGAAGTAAGATGTATCCCATAAATGTGTTGTGCCTGCTCCCCAGTCCTTGCCTCTATACCCATTTCCCGAGTCAGTGTGATTCAGAGCCATCTCCTTAGCATTCTAGAGCTCTTAATGGTATGATCCAAAGCCACTGATACCAGCAGTGAGTCCCTGTTGTTTCAGTGAGGCAGTGCCTCACTGAATACTCAAAATCAGTATTTTTATTAAATACTAGCTGATTATTAAGAGCATTAATTGCAGCAGGACACTGCTGTTATTTTTTAAAAGTCAGGGTTTTTTTTTTTACAGCCAACACTTACAGAAAGCACCATGGTGATGGAACCATTGCATTTCTAAAAATAAAGTAGGGCAGTAGTGAGACATAATTATGCCTACCTTGTTATTGGAACTAAAGTATACAGCACTGAAAATACCGTACTTGGAAAGAAAATTGATTCCTAAATATCAGCCTATGAATTGTCTCAAATGTACTGGCTTGAGCACAATACATTGTTAATAGTATTTAAGCCAGATTTTAGGTATTTAGATGCTTAACATTCAGTAGCTTTAGATACTACTGAAACCATGTGCAAACCATTCAAAATTGGGCCCCTTTATTACTGCGAAAGTGAACATTTTACTAAACCTTGAAAGAGAGAGCAATGAATTTAAAAACAAAACAAAACAAACCCCAAACCAAAACCCTAAGTGAACACAGTTTCAAATGGAGGAAAAAGCCAGCTCTTAATCCTGTTTGTGGGCTTTGCTCCAGTTGGGCTAGCCATGTGGCTAAGGGAAGTAGGATTTGGCACTGGGAAACAATAATGCCAAAGAAGGCATAGGAACAGAGAGATGCAGTATGCAACAGCTAAACTGTATTCTGTATTTCCAGAAACACTGGGATGCAGAAAGGAGAGTTCTTCTCTCCAGTGTTACAGTGCAGGAACATGGGGGATACTGGCTGCAATTTTGTGAGTGAGATTGAGAAATCAGGGAGTTCAGAGGAGGGAATTAAGATTAATTAATGAGTTTTAATAAAAAGGACTAAATGTGTGTAGTTTGGCTAAATGGTGACTAATGTGGCCTGAGGGATAGAACAGCCCACAAATATTTGAGGGATGTAACTGCCCCAAAGAGGGACAGAAGAATAATTATTTAGCATAAAGGATAAGTTGTAGTTATAAGTAAATAGAGGAAATAAAACAAAGAAAAACTGAATCTGAGTATTGGGAACAATTTCCTGAATGAGAGTTCAGTTATTACCCCCTGGAATAATCATCCCAAAGAAGTGTGGGAGCCTGTTTTTCCCCTGTATTAAACACTTGGCTGGAAAAATACCACACACACAACTGGAGCAATCTTAGTCTTGGCATGAGAGAAGAGAGGAGGTCTAGGGGTCCACTACCCCTAGGGTCTCTGAAGGAATAACATGTTCCTGGACCTGTTTTTCTTTCCTGATGTTTGGGTTTTGTTTTTTTTTCTCTTGAGAAATCAGTTCATATTTCACAGTATGTCAGCAGATATACCTGTATAGATGCTGCTGCCCTCGGCAGGATGACGCCCTTGTGTCATGGCAGGCTGGCCCCTGGCTGCCTGGGGAGCTGCTCTGCGGGAGAGGACCTGGGGTCCTGCTGGGCAGCAAGCAGGCACGGCCTGCCGTGTCCCCTGGCAGGGAGGGAGGGCACCAGCATCCTGGGCTGTGCTGACAGGAGCAGAGCTACAGGTCAAGGGAAGTGATTATCCCTCTTGGCTCAGCACTCATTAGACTGTGTCCAGCTTGGGGCCTCCCAGAGCAAGAGAGGTGAACAAGCTGGAGGGAGCTCCGTGGGGGCCACCAAGGCCCTGGTTTGAGCAGGAGGGTGGACTAGAGACCACCCTTCCAGCCTGAATTATCCTGTGATCCCACACAGTATCAGTCTGGTTTTGCTAGAGATGGTGATGTGCATCAGACAACCTTTAGAAGTTTTTGTAAGAACAGTTTATTCCGATCTGTTTTATAGAAGAGTATGAAATGATGTACAAGCTTAGGAAAAAGATGATGAATATTATTGTGGTGGTGTTTGTAGGTTTTTTGGGGTTTTTTGTTTGTTTTTTTAAAAAAACCAACCAAACAAACAAACAGTAAGCATCACCGGCACCTTGCACACCTAATAATATATATGGTAATAATGTCTTTTTTTCTGTTGATTAGGTCTTCACATTTTTACTTTGAACAGAACCTGTGCTATTGGGCTACGCTGATACACTTTTTTTCCTGGGAACAAGGGAGCCTGAGAGAAATTGTAACCAGCATTGAATCCTTAAGACAGTTCTGCCTGTCTAAGCCACAGTTGTGTCTGAGGAATGTGTGGCTTCCCCACTGTCCTGGTGCTCCCTCAGTGACATATTTCTGATGCTGCTTTCAGTCTCATCCCCTTTGTGATGGTGATGCCACTGGCAATGCCTTTCTTCTGAGCGGACTGCGGTGTGCTTGCTGCACATGCTGTATGCCATGTGATGCTACTGGGAGCTTACACAAATGCCATCACCTGAGGTTCTTGCAGTCTTAGGGAGATGGTGCGGTGTTGCTCAGGGCATCTCTTTGCTGCTAGGAGGACGTGCTTTGCTTGCTCTGACATTCTGCCCCTTGTGCAAACATTTATACCAAGGCCAACTGAGTTTGAAATGCTTTAACATCTGAATTTTATGGAGGTGTAAACAATTACTGAGTTTGCAAGGTAGTGAAAAATCAAGCCTCAGGTCCTCGGGCCTACATGGTATATCATCAACTCTGAGCAGGCTCCATTGTTATTTGGATAAGCAGACATGCAACAGTGATTCTAAAAATCTCAGGAGAGTTTTTGCAAACACGCTTAAATCAAACTGTAGTTAGAGAAATGAAATTGAAAGTCATGTTATGGCAACAGCTGGGAGAACATTAATGGGCTGAGGGGAAGATAAAAGAAAGGACCATGGTGGCATAGAAAAAGAGAGAGGGGACACAGGGAATCATTCCTCATCACACTTCTTGGCTACACCTTGATTTCATGCCACGGTTTACTGACCGCTCTCCTTCCTTCCCCTTGTTGTGCTAACAAAACTCTTCGTGGGTCTGTGTTGTAAATTGCATCATTGGTAGGGTAAAAAGGCAGCTCTTCAGGGGTGTGCTTACTCTCCCAATCAGCAGGACAGCAGAGGTAAATGCAGTTCATCTTGGCTGTTACATGTGAGCCTTGGCTTTTGCACTGAAGTAGTTGGACTTGCCCTTTCCATCAGCCATTTCAACAGCCCAGGTTTGCACGTATACAAGAGAAATACGTGCTACAGCTGTTTATGTTTATGTGTACTTTGCTATGTAAATTACATTTAGCTTGTTTCATTGCAGAGGTAAAAATTACATTCTGTGCATGTGTGCATGGAAGAACAGTGTACATTTTAAAGGCTTATCCTCTTCAGCTCTCTGCAAGGGAATTCTTGAGTTATGGGTTAAATGGAGTCCCAGCCGGTGTTTGCATCTCCCTCTCTGCCTCTCCCAGTTACACACATGCTGTGCACCTTGCCCTTTCACAGCCACACTCACATGTTGGACAGCATGGAAGAGAGAAATGGATGCAGTTTCTTTCAGAAAGCTGCAGGGAGAAGTTTGTAACGTGCTATTCAAAACCTCCTATAAATGAGAAACGTATTGCTAGTGCAGGTATTGCGTGGGGTGGGAAGTTACCATGAAATTCAGTTGAGACGCCTTCTCAGATGAAGTCTGTTCGGCAGTGGTAGCGTGTGCCCGGGGAATCATGACTCTTCTTCCATTCCGTGGGGCTTTGCACCGTCCCTGTGGATTTAGGGCTCTTTATGGCAGTCTTTCTTCACCTCCATACTGTTGCACTTCCATGAGAGAAGCTGCAGCTCTAACCAGGAACATCTGAGAAAAACATTTTATTATCAGACATGAAGAAAAGTTTCTTGCATTTGATTATCTAGCCGTAATGTAGTAATGATAATGATGGAATGGAAGGCAATGTAAGTGATGTGATTATAGTTATTTAGATGGTGAAGTGGAGGAGTTTTATTACCTTCTTTGCTTCCTTTATAACTTTCAATATGCCCATTTAAAAAGTATAATCAAAACAATATGTTTCCTTGGTTTATACATTAGTCACTGTGAAAAGTTCCTAGCATTGAGATACACAGATGTTTTTTCATGAAGGGAAGGCTTAATATTGCATGTGAAAGATGTGACTAAATGTGTCTTTCTCTTTTTGAATCAGCATACCAAGAACTAAATGGATAAAAACCAATAAAGCATTACATTAACCTTTAGTAATATTCAGTTATTATAATTTGCTATATTTATTTATATTTTTATTAGCTGACCTAACTTTTATCCTTTCAGCTTTTTTCTCCTATTTCAACAGTAATTTGTCATTTAGCAGACTTTTAGTTTTGTATCTAATCAGGATAAATAGTGGGACAAATTTCAAGCTCTCCATGAACCAGCTGCTATGAAATCATACAGAAGTATGTGAAGTGACACTAAGTTAGATTTCCTGAAAATTTGCCCCAGATGTGTTATGCACAGTTATAGGTTAGTGCCTAAATTATCTTTTTCTTCTTTGAGGTTTTGCAAAGTTTCTCTGTGGCATTGTATTTCTGGATATGTACTACTTCTGATCTATACACCTGAGCAGCCTTGGGAGAAGCAGGCAGTGGTTGGTTGGGGTAAAGCTCCACAAACTTGGGTAGTATCCACACAATTCCTCCTTTAATTCTCATCAGGTTAGTAACTAAAGCTGTATGAACAATTGTTTTTTTGGTTTGGCATCAGAAATGAAAGCAACAAAATTCTGGTTTGAGTTAGACACAACAGTCTTTTCAATCTGATACAGACAATTTTATTTCTCTTTCCATGTATGCTAAAGCTTAAAAAAATTATGCATATGTGGTTTTAAGGCACTGAAATGTTTCACTGGTCTCTTTGAAATTCTAGTATATCCATTCATCCTAAACACTGTTTGTGACCAAAGCTACTAGCCAAATTCTGACCCCTAACCTAGAAACCTAAGAAACTGAGGACCACATCCTGCTCTGTGTTACATGTCTGTGCTAGTAGAGAGAAATGGTAGAGGAGCATGTTAGTGTTCTGCACCAGCAGCTCTGGGCAGTACTGTAGCACTTGCAGGCTAAGCTGGGGTAGCGGCTAATGAGCCAGCTGGTATACCACAATCTTGAGGGACCCTTCTAGGGTTCCAGCTAAATTGTACATAGATAGCTGATGCTTCACTTGTTAGCTTTTGCACGGAAAAGTGCTCCTTTGCCAGGGAGCAGCTACGTGTACTCTGCCTCCCTGAAAGTGTATATTCCTGCCCTGAAGAATTCAGACCAGTGTTAGTGACTAGTGCCTGTAAATACGACACACTGACTGCCGCCCTCATCTCTGAGCTTGCCATTTGCAAGGAAAGACCTATTTTCCCCTTAGCTTTGGAATGATTTAGATATAATGTAGGCTTAATCTCCATGGTACTTTCTTCCTCTAATTCAACCTGCAAGGATTTATGTAACCATCATTATTACAGACTAATTAAAAGTAACAGTCTTCAAATGGTCACATATACTTCTTTATACTTCCTTTGCTTGTGGCGATGTGACAGACGGTGTTCAAGCATCCAGAATAACTGTGCTTCTTCCTGTTATATAAGATGACTCCTTAAAATAGACTACTGAGATTTTTTTTTTTGTGTGTGTTGGTGCTTTTTTTTTTTGTCTCCCCAATCACCTTCACAATATCACAGCACTGTCCTCATACAAGCCAGTGAGACTGCCCTTCTGCTTCTGCTGTAATTGTATTTAATCTTGGTGGAAAAGAACATGAAAATAAGCTTTGTTTTTGTCATTCCACTTTTTTCTTTGGCATCAGATAGAGGAGGGGAGATGGCATGGTCACATGCCCTCTATTTATACTCCTTTAATTACCAAACGTGGTGTTATAGTTCTTGTGATAGTGAGTTTATCTGCAGCAACGGCAGCCAGCATCTCTGTGCTTGTGAGCCATTTTTACTCCCCACCAGGTGTTCAAGGGCTGATGCAATTCAGTCATGCTTTTAAAAATTCTGCATCTCACTTGGTAAATAATGATAGTGTAATCATGTCTTCCTCTGCTAACACACACCGTGGTAACCCCAGTTTGTCTGGCCGCCCCACCAGCCAACTTGCCTGAGAGCCTCCTAACAGTCGTATTGACAAGCTCCATTCATGAGCTGGTTGTCTTCTGTTCTAACATTACGGCTTTCTGTAATCTCCTCCTTCAAGAGAATGAGTATTTTCTGCTTCTCCTTTCTTCAGCAGCAATACAGGGTATACATAATGGTGTGGGATCAGGTCCATAGATGAGAATCCCTTTACTAACTGGGAAAATGCCTGCTCCTGAAATTTGTCCAGCCCCTTAAGATCCCATTAATCTCAGTAGGAGCTAAAGGCATGCAGCACACATCACAGGAGGTGCTTAGGCCCCTGCAAAACTGAACATGGACAGCAGATTTATCATGCATTCAGAGACAAGTGATCTTTGCATTTAATTTGATCAGAGTGTGTTTCCATGCAGCGTTAGAGATGTGAAATACAACCATGCAAAAAGGCCCCGCAGATACACTCTTTCTCCTGCTAGGAAATGCTGTCTAATTATGTGTCACCCATGAAGTCCATGGGTCTTCTTTCCATACCTTCATTTTCAGAGGTAGATATCTAGAACAGAAAATAAATCAAAAGGGGAGTATAAATGCTCTCTAGGCTGGGGAACAGAATGGCAAATGAAAGTCTAACTTAGTGCAGTGGGCAGGAGCTAATAATAGAGTAAGGACTGTAACATCACCCCCGAATGGGCATCAGCATGTTAGTGATGAGCTGAGTGCACTTCATCCGCCTGCTGTGTTTCCAATATTATTTGATTAAATGAATCAATGGGACAGTAACCAGATAAAGCAAAAAATGGGTAATGCGACATACATGTAAAATAGCTGCAAAAGCACATAATGAAATGAAAGAAAAAAGAAGTCAGTGATATTGATGACTGAAGGAGAGAGATCTGTGGGATGGTAGCTTTGCCTGGTGCAGTGTTGTGCTGTCCCAGCCCACATGTGAAGCAGTGTGATGATGTTTGCCCAAGCTAGCAAGGCCCCAAATTGATTCCCTGTCCTGTGTTCCACAGCGCTTCTGTTCTTTGGTTTGTGCATGCAGGACTGGTGTGGGTGTTGATCTGTACAGGGGAAAGTGAACTGGCTCTATTGCATGTATGTGTTCCCACATATATAAAGCGGTCATTTTTGTTGTGGGGCATATTTCTTCTTGCTAAAATGATTGTATCAGTACAGCTGCTCTTGTGTAATTGCAATTTTATCATTAGGTGGTACTTTACATTATATTCCCCTATTCCCCTTGCAGTTTGGGAATAAACTGTACCAGAGTAAATGCCTTCACACTGAGAAGGTTATTTGCTATAGCTATACTGCTGAAATTACAGTGGGATAACCTACGTTTAGACAGGGACAAAAAAAAAAAAGTATTTGTATGGCATAAGTTAAGGCTTGTCTGTCTGTATCAGCTTTACAGTGCTTTTGCACAGTAGATACACAGCGTATTCCTATTGCTTTCCCACCAAAGTACTGTATCAGGAAGAAGAATAAAATATATATTTAGAAATTTAATGAAGTATATCTCGTGGTGTAAAAAGGTTTTGTTACTAGCTACTTCAAGCTAAAGTATCCCCCCCTGCCCTTGTAACCTTCTGAGTTTTAACATTCATTCTTGAATGACTGCTTGAGCGAGGCTACTTCAGTGATGCCCACAGTGTGATGTTGCAAGTGGGCAAAACAGAAGATTTACTAAAAATAACCTTGCTTCTGAGAGCACGGGAGGCCGTGCGGCTGTGTGCAAAGCTGTGCAGAGGAGACCCTGGCTGCTCTATCAGCCTCACTCTTCACTATGAGTCTGATGGGCCCTGTTAAAGCCAAAGGACCAGTTTTAAACTCTGCAGCTTGGTGAGAGGGTGCAGGGTGGTATTTTTGGTTATGAGAAAGGAAAGTGCTGTGACATGCTGGTATCTGCAAGCAGCCTTTTAGGGAGGGCTGATTGAAATCTATGTTTGCTGGGTGTTAGGACACAGAAGAATCAGGGTGGGAGGATGAAGGAAGAGTCTGCCTGAGGCTCCTCAGGGAGTACTGCAAAGTTTTGTTTTGAGCCCAGGAGGCCTGAACTGATAAAGCTAGACAGCTTAACTAAGTCCCAAATGGATCAATATCTTACAGATAGAATGATGTTTTCATTTTGATCTGAAGCTTCAACAGGAGAATGTTTTACTCTGGAGCAGCTGGAGGGTCCTTTAACACAAGGAGGTGGCCCCAGACGTGCCAGATCAGTCGGACAACTCCATTTTAACTACACTACCCACACAATAAGGTTTCCATCCTCTCTTGTTTAAATCAGATAAACCCATTTTGAGTGAGAGCAGAGTGAGAGAGAGTGTGACATCGGAAACTAAATTCCAGATTTTATTTTCTGGCTAACCATTGTGTTAAGGGGTTTATGGTTATTTAAAATGACCAGTACACTGGATGTGTCAGGGTGATCAAATTTTCAGAATGGAAAACAAGGGCTTCTCTTGCTGCAAACACAGGGTGAGGGAGGATTTGGATTGCTTGTGTCTTGCTGCAGGTAGCTGTAGTAGGGCAAAAGGAACAAATTAATCTCTCTGTTATCTTCTCATCTGGAAAGAAAAGTATATCCAAATTTTTCTGTACACAGGATGTGCTTTTCCAGATAATATACAACCCAGACGGGCAGGGCATCAACATGCACAATTGATTTTCTCAAAAAAATGCAAAAAGCTACACTGCTATAATTCTAATATCAGCTGATGGGTTTTGGAGTCCTTCCCCAAGGCCAAACTGATTCCTCGTAGTACTCTAGGCCTTCTTCCATAAAGCCCTTAATCTGAAAAAATGTCCCATAAAGATGAACCAGCATTCTTGAAGAGGAAGCACAATGAAAGAAGTTTGACTAGAAAGCTCTATCCATAGAAATATGAGGAAACCTGAGCTTAGAAGATGGACAATTCTGGAAGATTGCATCCATCTGCCTCTTGCAAGTAGGAAGAAAGAGAATGCTTCAGTTTCAAAGATCAACAGTAACAAATTGTGCAAAATTGGATTGGTTTTCTTGAAGTAACTGTATAAAACCATTTAAGATATTTGAATCATAAACTCTTTGGTGGTGGGTTTCTCAAGAATATGTTGCATCATCCCCTATAATGGGATGCATAAGAAGTCTTTGATCAGTAAACAGCTTCTTCATTCAACTCCATAAAAAGTTGGATGCAACAAAACTATAAGCCTTTGTGTGGTATGGCAGCACAGCAAATAAGGTGACTTTCCCTTGGATACCATCCACTGTCTGTAGGAACTGCTGTGATGCATAAGCTATTTGCTGACCTCTGCTCATATTTCTCTAATCTGAGGTAGTCCATACTGTGCATCTTCATCTTCAATTTCAGGGGCTGACTTCTACAAAATGCATCATTGTACTCTCTTCATTGCAGAGGGCTTGATTTACCACCACTGAATTCCAGGCTTCTGTTGATGTATTCCTTTCAAAGCAGTAGATATTTACCATTTGAAACTAAGAGTATCACAGTGCTGAGTTTGTCCCAGGTGCTGTCGTTCCCCAGTTGTTCATATCCTGCCCTTTGTCTGTTATAAAAGAAATATAGTAAGAAATACAGGTTTTGTCTTATTCTTAGGGTGCTGTATGACAGGAGCCAAATTGCAGCTGTTTGTTACAAAGAAAGATGGTAGGATCTGGCTGCAGGCTGTCCTGCATCTTGCTTCCTGTGTTCATAAGCTTTTTCTGTATAGCAAATGGGAGAGCAGGATAAAAATGTATTGTAGAACCATATAGGTGTACTTTGGCAACTATAAGAATTTCTGAGGTAGGTTTGCAGAGAAAAAAGTACTGGAAATGTTTTCTAAGCCCAACAGAAAACTCTGTCCATAGGATTCCTAGCTTGATGTTCTGGTTTCCTGACTGTGGGATATTTATTATGAAGGAGGTGGATGAACCGATTTTCCAGACCTTCTCATCAAAGAACGCACTTCACAGCGAAGTTATTCTGCTCTGACGAAGGCAATGCAGTGGCCTGATCTCTTGTGTCAGGGAACTGCATTACTAAGTGAGAGGTCTCTTGGAAGGGTAATTTTGTTCCTGTTTTTTCAAGTTTTCTCTGAGTTGTTGGTAGAGGTGATTTTTAGCCTGCTGTTTGTTTTGATGATGAGGACCGGGATTTTTAGAAGCAGATGCTTTGTACCAAGATGCTGTAACACAGGGGATGTGCCTTTTGATAGGATTGCACCAAGCAGTAGGTGCTGTGGGTCAGGAACCTACAGGTCATTGGAGAGGGAGGAACCAGAAGACCCCAGTGCCTAGAGAGCTGACCCGGCTTTCAGTAGGCCAGCTGTCAAGGAAGAAAAGCTTCCAGTGTTTATTGAGTATGATTTGCCTTATGAAAGACATGGAACAGAAAGTTTGTCATGCTCCTAACCCTTCACTAGAGAATGGTGGAGAAAGACAATAGGATGGCAATAGGAGAGCTCAAAGTTATAGCTGAATCTCCCCGCTTGGGAAGTGAGCTTTCATCCTGACTGCACCGACTGAAATATTCGTGCCTACCTCTCATTAGAGTAAACAGCAATATGCTGGCCTGCAGGTGATAAAAATATATCACAACAGCAAGGTCTGTATCCAAAAAGAACAAAGAGGATTAGTTTTCTATGCATTTTAAGAAGGAAAAGAGTTTTCTGGCTAATATTTTCTGGCTGCTTGCATTTGTCATACCTACCATGGACCCATGAGACTCAGAGACGGCAGTCCCTTTGGTGATCTGGAAGAGCAGACGAGACCCTTGCTAATTCCTCTGATTTCCTTCCCCCCTGCGCCCATCAGTGTCAGCTGTATTTTATCAATATTGAACATGCTTTACTGGCACTTTATTCAGGTGGAACAGAGGTGATTTGTTGATAATATCCATATTTGCACAAAAGAGGTTGAGATCCAAGTGAAATCAAACAGCAAATACGTTTCTCTGTCTTCTTTATATGTGACAAGATGCATTTAGAGGGACACTTTTGGCATAAAATTTTGAGCCATTGTAAATAACTTTTTCATTTTTAGAGGTATTTTAAAAAAATTATTGTTGCTAAAAAATAAAAATACATGTCAAATACTTGTTCAGTTTAGCAATATGCCCAACTGTCTGAGGAGTGCCCTCAGAACTGAAAATTAATTGGCTTTCACTGAAATTTGTACAGGTAATAAGCAAAAAGCTGCAGATTAAAGGCTTTACATCTCTTATAAATTCTGCTTGTTGGTGCCTGTGCCACACATCTGTACAGTTCACTTCTTTCTGGCAAAGTCTTACTACTTTGTGCAGTATATTTAATTTCATGTTGTTTTTTATTTCACTTTACTGGAAATAGGAAAACAAGAACAAAAGGTTTGTTTAAAAAATAACAGTAATTGCCAACAGTAATAGTGTTTTCCAGTTTCATAATTTTTTGTAATAATTCATTCTGCAGCATGATTAAAGTAGGTTAAATATTAAGGTCAGCTCCCAAAGGAGGTGGGGTCTGAGCTGGCAGAACGCTGAGCATTCCTGCAAGAGGCTGGGCACGTAGGACTTCCCCTGCAAATGGTAGGGTTGTGTAGAATTGCTTCCTGAATCTTCAGCAGATAGAGATAGAAGGTCTTATAACAAAACATTGAAGGTGACTTAGGTGAAATTTTTGTCAAAATTTTTCCCCAGCAAGAAATGTGGAATTCATTCAAATTAAATCACTTCTACTTGATTTAGCTTATGTCCTCCCAGAAAGTAAATAAGAATCAAGAAATTTTTTAATGTGTTTTGGTTACACCCTTGCAAAAAGAAGTAGTTATTAACTTTTTCAGTTTGAAATTGTAGTTTGACATTTGCTTCAATTATATTTAAATTAATATTCTAAAAATGAAAACTTTAATTTTGGATTGAATAAATTGCTGAGACTGATGCTAAGTGATTTTGTTGAAACTTTTCAGAGAAAAGATATTTTGAAAGAAAAAATAAAGCGTAATGTTTTACTGCTTTCAGAATTGTAGTAACATTTCTTTCATAGCATCATTGGATCAGAGAGGCTGGAAGGGACCTCAGGATGTTTCTAATCCAACCCCCTGCTCAAAGCAGGCTCAGCTCTGAGGTCAGACACGTTTCCCAGAATTTTATCCATTTGGGTCCTAAACCTCCCCAAGGACAAAGACTGTGCAACCTTATACCCTGTCCAGACTTCTCTTGTTTCAACATATGCCCATTAGCTTTTGTTCTCCTTCTATGCCCTGGTTTGAAGAGCCTGACTCCGTCATCTTGATACCCTCCTCATAGGTACTGGGGGGATGCTGTTCGGCATCTCCCAAACCACCATAACTATTTGTGTGAATCTGCTGAAGAGATCTAGATTACATTACTATTTGCCAGTGTTCATGAATTTCTTTGTGCTTCAGCATATCTCCATGAAGGTGGGATCATAAAATTTCTTTCTTTTGTTTTGCCTGTTTTGCTTATAAGCTGTTGGGGTTGGACTGATTTTAGCACGTGTGCAGTCTGTTAGGAGGAGGACTTCGGTCTTGGACCTTAGCATATTATACATAGTAATGGTGGTAGTCTCCAGTAGCTGAAAACAACTTGTCTCAAAGAATTGTCACTATCTCATGGTGGTGACTTGAATAAGTGCAAGACAAGACTAACAGGAACTCTTAGAGGAAATATTTTTTACTACAACAGGAGATTGCTTGTCAGAGCTGGGTTTAAGTGGATTGAATTTCAGTGCATCTGCGTTGTCAGAATAGTTTACCGTTTGTATGCTGGTGTTATTTGAAATGTGCTGGCTTCCAAAATATTGATGAGGCAAAAAACCCAGTAAAGCTTACCTGCCTTTTGACCTTTTTATGTATCTGTTTAATTGTTCTGCCAACCAGAAAGTTAAACAATGACAAAATGGACTGTGAATCTGTGTGCTGGCTGCTTTTCCTCCTGGTGTTATGAGAGGTTTTTGCTGAATGGGACAGAGATGAAGTAAAATAGCTTTCCACACAGTGTGTGGTCAGGCTTTAGCATCCAAGGTAATAGAATAACTGTAATCGTATAAGCTCCATAAAACTTACAGTTAAAGAAATTGCTTTATGTGATTTTTAAGGACTGTTATTAAATGGCCAGTGGTTTGTGGGCCTCTCATTGCAAAGCTTCTGTTAGTCACGTTTTTGAGTTGTCATAACTGTCATTACTTCTTGCTCGTGAGGAGAGTCAGCTAGGGGCTGGCTAACCAGGAGTTCTGTCCCATGGTTTAAAGTTTGCTAGGTTGTCTCAGAGATGGGGAAAATCTGTTTGCCAGCCATCCCTGGTGGTACTTTCAGGAGAAGACAGTGTAACTGCACATCTATGCCACTAATATTTTCCAGCTAACACTTGAAGACTGACAGATCTGCGTGTTTCTTGCTTTATGTAATAACAGTACAAATGTAAAACAGTGCACATCTCCTTTCTTACTACTTAGTGGCAATGCCGGCATCTTGCGATCTAAATCTTTAGTATAGACAGGCAATACTTCTTAACACCCAAAGCTTGAGCTGGACGGAGCTTGTTTCTGACCTTTCCTTGAAAGATACTAGTGCTTTTGCCCTCAGCTCTGTGCAACTTAAATTAAGGCTACTCTGGTCTGTGGTTGTCGGTCTCCCGCGTATGCGGTTTTCCCAAGGGACTTGAAGACACATTGCCAAGTAACTGTGGCAGTAATGGGTAAGTGCTTACATTTGAAATCATTTGAGTTATAGTAAATGTAGCTGGTTTTCTTCCCGTATTAAACTAGTGCTAAACATCTGATTTTATTTTATCCAAGTATAATGGTTCAGCTTGCTTCATGCATTAAGCATGCAGTGACACATATCCAACTCATCCTCAGAGCTTTCCAAGAACGAGATAATGCTGTGAGCACTGTCATCTGTCTGAGTACCATTTCTTATAAAAGCATTTTTCAGAGAGAAAAATAAGCTAGGTTAATAATAGAAACAACCTCTACCCACTCTTTAAAAAAATTGACTAGTGATTTGTCTTCTGTGTTTGAGTGCTGAACATGGAAAGAAAGGAAAGAAAGCAGAAATGATCTTTCTCTAGCTAAATGTATCAAGCTATTGAGTCAAGATGTACTTTTCTTGATGGGTACTATTGAAGGGTAAGGGTATGATTTCTTGTAGAAATTCCAAATGTGATAGTTCATTTGATTTGTTATTTTTTTGGCCATTACCTCTGTGCGTGAGAGCTAATTAATGATCCTGTTGCCAAAGACAGAAGGACATCTGTCACTGAATCAGGGTTTTTCAGGAGCTTTTAGGTTAGGTAAAAAGATCTTTACTGGAATACAGTGATACCTGATGAAGAGAATCTTGTGGATCAAACAGTAATGACATGAGAAGTGGTTTGTTTCGTATCTTGTCATATCCTTCTCTAAAACTGGGAGTTTCACCCAAATAACAGCTGCGTAGAATTTGAGTCCTCTGTCCTGCAATATGTACTTGTGTAGGACTTTGAGCTTCTCATTAAGCTACTGGTCTTCAAGCATATTCATCTTCATTTTGGTGCAACCTAGGAGCAGCTCCGTTGGCAGAGAATTTACACGAATTTGAACTTGATATAAGAGCAGGTCTGAGCTGTTAATTTCACTGAGATTGCCTGTGTGCAACAAGCCTCAGATTTTATGAGACCTGTCCTGAATAAAGTTTGAAGCCTTGTTTTGACTCGGTTAGAACTAAATAGGTTAAAAATAATGAGTTTCTGAACAGTTACAATAAAGTTCCAGGGGAGAGCACAGTCACTTAAGGCACTGTGGCCAAAACATCTGAATTAACCACCCAAGAAGTGAAAGATTGCAGCCTGGGACAGCTTTATTGTTGCTATGAAATTGAACGCATACATAAAAATAAAGAGAACAATAAGGGGCAAGTGTTTACTGGGCATTAGAGAGATGTTTATTATACCTTCTACAGCATAAGCAGAAAGCTCAAATTATCTCCAGATTTTAAAGGCATTGTAAAATAATTAAACACAAATACTAAGAATCTTACTGGAACTACAAATCCAGGAAATGTTCCTCTGAGGATTCTTATTTCATTCTTTACATGTCTTACTAGGCTGCAGTGCCACAGCCCTGGGTTTGGCCACACAGAGAATTAAAGTGGAGTAAAGTTGCCCTGATTCTCATTTGTAGCTCATAAGTCCTGTTGGAAGGCAGGGAATGTGGGCTGGGAAGGGCCATAGCAAGCCAACTGCCAGATTTATTGCTCTGTCTTTTTGCTTTCAGTTTGGATGAGAAAAACTGTTTCATGTTGAGGTACAAGAAAAAGCCCTTGGAGGTGGTTCTTGCTCTGCCATGGAGCATGTGTCTCAGGTGGTAGCCCTGGTTTGCAGCAGATGGTGGAGAGGCAACCTGGCCCCTTGCAGCAGAGTATGGCTGTTAGCTTGTCGGTTAAACATCCTGTAAAGCTTCTCTGTTCTCTTTGCTTTAGAAGATGCAAAGAAAGGCATGGCACAAAGGAAGCCATGGCTCCTGGCCAGATCATTGCCCTCAAATAGAAAGATGAGATTTTGCATGAAACTACATTTAGTACCACATGCCTCAGATTTTAAGGTTGGGGAAGTGCTTGCCATAGTAATTCAGGCATATTGGGCATGTCAAAGAAAAATGATTTAGAGCACCCTTTGGCACAAGCCAGTTTAGGAGGTTAAATCAGTAGTAGCCAAGCCAAAATAAATGTGAGGAAAGAAGCAAGGGAGGGAAAGGAAGTATGCAGACAGGGAAGTGGCAGGTATGGGGCCTCCCCTTTTGGTGGTAGTACTCGGGTCAACTTGGCTGTAATGTCACCTTAGTGAGCCTGCATCACCTATACAGGTGATTGGAAGAAACAGAATCACTTTTGGTGATGATTCAGAGAAGCTAGGTTACATCCCTGTAATTAGAACATGTGAACATCTCATTTAGTACCCTGTGTCCAGTTTGTATAGGCAGCATATAACTGACATAATTCAGTAACTAAAGATCCTGGAGAAGAAAGCAACTGTTGAGTGACCCTGTGTAACCGAAAATCAAGACTGTAATTTTGCTGTATCCCGTTGGTTTTTACCTTACAGCTACATGAGGACCTATATGATATGATGGCTTATTTTATATAAACCTATTTACCCGAAACAGAAAATACACCATGAACCCGTATTTGCAAACATTTGAGTTGGAAATAACCAAAACTAATGGCAGGCTTCCCGTATATTTTTGTTTGACATTCCATCAGTTAACTAAAGTACTGTGCAGACTACATTTTACTTAGTAGGTGACAGTCAAGAATTTCTACTTTTTCTACAGGAAGAATTACAGCTGGGGTTTACAAAAACCAAACCAAAAAAAACAACCCCCAAAAACATCGGTAGGGCTTTTGTTTTGAGGGTGAGGCTGGGTAATGGTGTCTTTCACTTTTAGGTGCCCAACCTGAGACCATAGGATATGAGTGTTTCACGCTGGGTAGCCAACACAGTTGGTCACAAACGTAGATGTATTTTATAACTGGTGATATATCTGCACAAATATGCTTTGAGAGTTTGTTTAAGAGACTGGTTTCCAAACTAAACTTCCATCTATTTTCCAACCCAGCACCAAGATACAGCAGGCAAGGTAGTTTTGGGTAAGTAAAGATAGTGTTTTAATTACTAGGGAAGATCATGAATCTCCTTTGGGCTTGTCAAACCAGCACATCCTCTGGTAAGCCATCCCTTGCAACATACAAAGTTCATACCTTACTCCTTGAATGGTGCACCCAGTGGAGAGTGTGTGTCTTATAAAATGAAATTTATACCTCCAAATAAAGAAGAAAAATCAATCTTTAGTTTTAATGAAAATTGTAAATATTTATATTAAAGTTAGCTAGTACATGACTGTTTAGCCTCCACAGCTTGAGAGCCATTTTCTTTGTGGAAAATATGATATGAGAGTGAGCATATTTTCAATTTTTATTTTGACACAGAAACTGATATGCCCACTCACTGGCCCCTATGATCTGGAATTCAGTTTCCAGGGGTGATAAGTACTGGATGCATCGTAGTGTAATATGAAACTCCAGTAATGAATAATTATACAGAGATATGCACCTAAGGAAATTTCTTCAGATGTCAGTAGTGAAGGGGCATGTCAGCTACTGAAGTGTGAGAGTCAGTGTTACTTACCAATAATGACCTTCGCTGACACAAGTGTAAATAATATTTTAAGTATTCACTCAAATGTCTAATCTCCTTCTGAATCTAAGAAACCTGCTGGCCTTACTGACCTCTACTTTGACAGTGAGTCCTAAAGTTTTAATTTTGCCTTGGATGATGTGTTGGTGAAAAAAATAATTTCTTTTATCACGCTAAACAGGTGTCCCTTGAATTTTATTAGCAGTGTCTGTTTTCGTAGTTAAATGAGAGGAAGCAAACATGCCATGAGTTGGCATAGCCAGGCTCACTGAAGTTCATGATCTTATATGAATTTATGCCAAATGAGGTCCCAGTCCACTCTGTTCGAGCTGGAGGCACACAAACATTAAGTATGCAGGGAAGCTTTATTTATTGTTCTTTAAGTGCTGTATCACGCCATTTGTGGTTTGTTTTTTTTCTTCCCTGACTATTGCTTAGCAACAAGTGGATGTATGGATTTGTTCTCAGTTTCTAAAGTTGCTTTTTGTGAGCAGCCAGAGTTAATTTAGAAACCATGAATTTTCAAACTGTTCCTTCCACAGTGTTTCCTTATGTACGTTGCACTGTAACCATTACCCAGTGACTTCTCTAAGCAAGGTATTTACAGAGCTTTCCATAATGCCTTTTATTTTTTCTAAAGAGTTTCATCAACTTCATTCTTGTATTGCTTATAAGTAGTATGAATAACTTTCTTAGCAAAGATCTTTGCATCACCCTTAGCAGTGCCTTTGTTCTGTGTTAAAAATGGATTATTTAATCCACTTCTGTTCATTCCTCTCTCGAGACAAGTTTCCAGAGAGCATACTTTGCCCCCTCACATCTCAGAATTACCTCTAAGCTGGTTTACTTCCATTTTTTCAATAAATCCCCCAGAGGATCTTCAGCTTTCAGAAAGTTCGTATCAGTCATTATTTGGCTTCCGGTGTAGGGGAATAAGCTCTAAAATGAATGTGTTTGAAAATCCCAGCCTGCCTATGGAGTTTCAAGGGAAAAAATTTATCACCATTTCTGCATAGGTGGGAGGTGAAAAGCGTTCTGATTGCCCAAAGATATACCTTATTCAAATTGTATTTTAAAAAACAAAAAGCAGAGAATGTCCTTTCAAGAAATGACCTCAGTCTTTGGTATGGATCAGGTGGACATTCAAAGCAGTTCCCCTTTCCTGCCAGCAATCCATCAGTTTTATTTGGATTGAACTTTAATCAGCTTTCTAATGCCCCTCCTGCAACCTCAAATCTTGATCTTGTGATTATTTCCTCTGCCACAAATCTTTTAAGCTTTCAAAAAGTCTCCAGCTGCTTGTTTATTTAGGGACTCTCAGGAAAAAATAAGCCAAATTAACTGAAGGTGTGAATCCAAAGCATATTAGCTAAACTGGATTAAATCTGCATTATTTTGGAAGATAATTCAGTACAATGACATTAAAGTCAATTCTGTTGTGAATGAGCGTGTCCACACAGTGGTCTAATACATTTAAAATTACACACTTCAAAAATTTAATTTGGATCAAGTTTCTTGTGTGTCTCTGTGGACACAATCCCTACCACAGCCATACCGCACGCAGCAGGGAAGTGGTTTGTGTTGCACTGGAGCCCACTGCGCACCCCTGCATAGTTCATAGCTGATGTCACTTGGCTCAAGTGGGATATAATGTAACTCGGAGAATGATCAGCTTATTGTCAATACATAAAGCCATGCTGCCATCATCGCCATTTCCATTACTGCAGTAGTATGCATAGTCTCAAGTGGAAATCAGAGTCCTATTATACTAGTGTCCTGGTTTCAGCTGGGATAGAGTTAATTTTCTTTCTAGTAGCTGGTATAGTGTTGTGGGTTTGGTTCAGGATGAGAAGAATGTTGATAACACACTGATGTTTTCAGTTGTTGCCAAGTAATGTTTAGACTAAGTCAAGGATTTTTCAGCTTCCTATGCCCAGCCAGCAAGAAGGCTGGAGGGGACACAGGCAGGACAGCTGACCCAAACTGGCCAAAGGGGTATTCCATATCATGTGATGTCATGCCCAGTATATAAACTGGGGGGAGTTGGCCTGGGGGAAGGGATCGCTGCTCGGGAACTAACTGGGCATCGGTTAGTGAGTGGTGAGCAATTGCACGGTGCATCACTTGTTTTGTATATTCCAATTCTTTTATTATTATTATTGTCATTTTATTATTATTGTTGTCATTATTAGTTTCTTCCTTTCTGTTCTGTTAAACTGTCTTTATCTCAACCCACGAGTTACCTTTTTTTTTTTTTTCCCCCTAATTTTCTCCCCCATCCCACTGGGTGGGGGAAGTGAGTGAGCGGCTGCGTGGTGCTTAGTTTCTGGCTGGGGTTAAACCATGAGAACTAGATATTAAATGACAGCAAATTAGCTGGCTTCTGTACAAAGAGCAGAGTCTAAACAGCTGCTGGCTGGACCAGGCGGGCCATGAACCGCAGCAGCATCGGGTCTCCCAAGGTCCAGCCCGGTGCTTTGCCTGAGAAGTCTGGTGGTCCAGAGAGTCCGCGTGGGAGAGCCAGGCCTCTGACTTGCCTTGAAAAGTAAAATGTGAGAATTTCTAACCTCCTGTGCTAGATCACAGGGGCAAATCAGAATCAGCTGGCATGACCAACTGTGTTGAGAGCAATGCTAGCCACCCAAGCTGAATGATTTTACTCATGCAAGTGTGCTCACAAGAAAGCCACACTGTACGTGTTTGTGTCATATTGCAGACTACCTCTGGTTAAAATAACCTTCTCTTCCCAGTTAAATGCTCTGAGAATTACCTGAGGCTTATTGCCTCTTTGATCCCCTTCAAAATTCAGTCAAGTCTGATAGGGCCTGTAAATGATTTTCTAGCCTGCTATGAATTGATTTTTCTCTCCTTGGGGAAAAAACAGAAAATCCCATGCAGTTGTGAGAAATAGTTCATTGCTTTTTCATTCATTTTGCCAGTTGCTGGCCAAAAATATAAAGGAAAATGCAGGTTCTTCCGTTTTAATTCAATCTCAAAGGTTATAACTGTCAAACTAGAATATAGTTGCAAGGTTTTGAAAAGGCCAGGTACCTCCAACAATGTTTCTTCTTTAAGAAAATGCCAGCTATGGGCTAGGTTGGGTCAAGAAGTGGTTTGTATTACACTACTGGCTTTGTAAAAAGAACAGCAAATGCTGGAGAAGCATTTAGTAGCAAGAGGGATAATGGCTCTGTCAGTCAACTTAGAAAATGGCTTTTAGGAAATGTGTTTTCACCCGAGGTGAGTCAATGGGACCAGATGTATGACCAGAGTGGGTGGAGCCATTGCCTATATTTAAGACTGGACTACTGAGCTTGACCACAGGAGTAAATTTTTCGGTGTGTTTGGCTAACATATGTATTTCCAATTGTTGCACTTAGTACAAGATTTTGCTTAAAATAATTTTATAGCGAAGCTAAGACATACAGAAAATCTTGATTCAGCATGGACAATGTCATAAAAGCATTAGTGACAGAGAGTGTGGAAGCTGAAATCTTTGAATCCTCTCAAACCATTGAAATGTTGCTAGGAAGAGGAGAAATTGGTGCTTTTTGCTTTGGTTTTGACTGTGATGGGTTGACCCTGGCTGATTGCCAGGTGCCCACCAAAGCCGTTCTATCACTCCCCCTCCTCAGCTGGACAGG
>JANHGO010000027.1:34065236-34104562 GCA_024606505.1 Aquila spilogaster | reverse complement strand
GGTTGTGGATGCCCCATCCCTGGAGGCATTCAAGGCAAGGCTGGATGTGGCTCTGGGCAGCCTGGTCCAGTGGTTGGTGACCCTGCCCACAGCGGGGGGGGGTTGAAACTGGATGATCTTTGAGGTCCTTTTCAATCCAGGCCGTTCTATGATTGCAGTGCTAGCACCCACAGTCCTAACTTCAGTGGGACTGAATCAGGCTGCTAAAAAACATAACTACATGAAGGAGACCTCTATCGTTTTTTTTCTGACATTCTGAAGTTATAGAGGACTCACACTTGGGAATGGAAATACTAATGATAATTAAAAGTAGTGATTATATATGTTCCTGTTCCTGGTGGGTACGCTAATGAATAAATGTTTGGTTGTCTACTCATGACAACTAAGTATTTTACTTCTTGAAATGTAGGCGGATGTCTGATTAAGGAGCCAGTATGAAAGAAAAATACATTCTGAGTCAGGAAAAGAAAACTGATTTCTTGGAAGACAAATTTTTGGAAAGTGATTATAAAGGACAGGAGACACAAAAGTGCTTATGAAGTTGAAGGCATGGAGACAAACTGCATGTGCAGCTCAGAACAGAATAGCTTTGTATTTTCTGCAAAGTCTCTTGAGCAGGCCACATTAGTTGTATACTGTAGTATTAAACTAATTCATATGTAATGGAGGATTTTTATACTAACCAGCTGATGAAATTCTCAATGTCTGGAGAAGCTGAATTCCTACGGGTGTGAGCATAGGAATCTAATAAAGGTGCTCTCAGTTGTCTTTTGAAGGAGTTGATCTCTGTCTGTAGACTGTGTAGAGGCTAGAGGTACTGCGTGAGCAACTAAGGTTCACGTGCTTCAGCATTATGTGCTCACTTATTTTCTATGCCCTTTGTCTCACTGGAGATGACACAAATGTGAATTTAAGTGCAGATGTAGGTAGAGGGAAGAAAGTTACTGATTCAGCATTTGGCACTCTAATTATTTGTTACTGCTGTCAGAACAACCCTTTTGAGAGGAACCTGGCTGTGACTTCTGCTCTTGGACTTCTGTCTGGGGTAGAGAACATCAGTGCTGCCTGAGGAATACCCCAGCACTGTCTTCTAGTTATATGTAGAGCTCTTGCCAGAGAAGAACTTTTATGCTTGTAAGCTCTGACACTGTAAAGAACTTTGTGTCTGGTGAATTCACTAGCAATAGGCTAACCAACATAGAAGTAGTTGCTAAGCCCTGTCTAGTCATACAGTGTAGCTGCTGTTTAAATCCTAGGCACTCCCAAATATTATCAATTTTAATGAAAACTCTTAAATAATATCTACAGTTTGTAGTTAGAATAGTTGCCTCTAAACAGTGTTTTCACTGATTGCTGCTACATGGCTTACTGTAAGACTGCTTTCTTTTCCTACATTCTATTCAGAATGTAAATTAATTTAGGTTATTATAATCATTTGCTTCAGATTTTTCCGATTAAGAATGAAGAAAGATGGAACAGTATTATTGCTTTGCAAGTGACAATTAGATATCTTGTACTGCCTTAGGTTGCATTTCTGTTTGTTTTCCTAATTTCCTTTGAATATTGTTTTGCATTTTTCTGTCTTTTCACCTCTTTTATCTTTCAGGGGGATTGTCAGCAGAAAATTCTCTGTAATTATTTGTGGATCCTGATCCTGTTCTTTCCATGAAATGCCTTTCTTGCCACAAACCTCTGTGATAGATTCCCTGTGGTATTTGTGGCTGACATTCTCTTAGCCCTGCAGTTTTCCTACCCATGTCCTGGTCATGTTATCGAGGAGAAGGAATATAAAAACCTCTTTCTGTAAAAGAGAAAGATCCATACATGTTAACTTTAACTGACCTGACTGGTGAACACGAAATACTGTCTGTTCCCCTATGCAATGACACAAAATGTCATAGGTCCGCTATGAACTGTGGTTTAGAACAGCGGGTCTGAGTAGTCAGGTGGCGGTCATACTGTCATTGAGTAGGTATTTCTGTGGCCATGCCTGTCAAATCAGGCTACGCTCTTAAGAAACAGAAGTTACATGTGCTAATGAAGCAAAGGCCAAACCACTGCAGTAGGCAGAGACAAAGCAGTATCGGTGGCATGCTGACATATACAGTCTTCCACAGGAATGGGAACGCAACTAAGTGTTGAACTGGTACATTAAGCAGCAGTTGTTGCAGAACAGAAATAATATTGTGAATATTCCCTAACAGGAGAGGTAAAGGAAAGAAATATCCTGGAGAACTGAAGGAAATACTGTGTATCCAAGTCCCTGGCTAGGTTAGGGTGGCATTTACTCAACAGTATGAATTTAGTACAGAGGTCTGCTGGTTCTGTTGCTCCCCTTTAGAGAATACATTAACAGGATCTAAAAGCTTTCTTGTTTTTCTTTAGATTTTCATATGTCGTAGCCTTCATTCTAGTCAACACTAGATTTTCAGAAAAAAAAAAAAACAAAATAGGAAAGATAGAAATATTTGAAAAGAAAAAAAAAGTAAGCATTAGGTGGAACAAAACTTCTCCTTTTGGAAAAAGGTATTTATTTTAGCAACAAAAAACCCAAGTCCCTTTGTCAGAAGGACTTCTGCAGCTGCATTACAGTAGAACAGCCTTACTAATGAATGCTGGAATATATCAGTGTTATATATTACAGTCTGACACCTCATAGTTGTACACATCTTCAGTCAAATTGGAGAAAAAACATTCATAGACATAGGAAGAAGAATCTAAAAAAAACCCTAATTTTTTTTTTGCAGACAGAGACTAGCATGAGCATGAAGGAAAGACATGAAAGACAAAGTATGGCACGGATCTTAAGCAAAGTTTAGAGGTTTTTGACAGTGAGCACAGACACAGCATTTGTAGCTAACATTTGGACTTTGTGGTCAGAACAGTCAGGTTTCTGCTAGAGAATTACATATTATAACAGTAGATAGGAATATTTGGTTAATTGTTTGACCCCTTATTAAATAGCAATTACAATATTATAAATGCCAGTGGAAAAGGTCCTTCACTGGTGGAGTAATGAAGGCTTTTCCAAACTTTATCATGTCTCTGGCATACTCTGACATGGCAGCACCTGAAAATCTCTTGATTTGACAGCTGAATTTGGACTTGGTGAAGTTTATCCTTAGATACTGCTTCATAATGTCACCTTTGTCAGAGACTTATTTTAGTAGCTGTGGACACCTGTGAACAAGATACAACTCCCATACTCTTACTCAAGGCTGCTCTGTAGGAGTGGCAAGTTGTTTTTCTGATAAATGTTTTCTATTAACCATTAGGGCTGTGTGGCTGTGCAGCATAAAAAAAAAATATGTAGATGTGTTTAGAGGCTGTGAGAGTAATGAGATAGAGCATCCTCTGCCTCCACACATTGGAAGGATAGAAATAAACTTGCTCCCTCTTTGCCTCTTCAAGGGGTACAGATTATCCTAGAGGTGGAAAAAGGGATAAAGGTAAGTTCTTCACTCTCTTGATGTATGCTGTCATCCTCTGAGAAGAATTGATTCTATGTGAGGTAAGATGTACCCCATAAGAATGTGCTGTACCTGCTTCCCAGTCTTGGCCTCTCTACCCAGTTCCCAAGAGACTGAAAACGATCTCTTTAGCATTTAAGAGCTCTTAACTGTATGAGTATGATCTACTGATACTGGCAGTGAATCCCCTTGCTTCACTGAGGCAGTGCCTCTGTAATTATGTAATGCTCAAAATCACTATTTTTATTATAACTCTGGATGATTATTAAGAGTTTTAGTTGCAGAAGCATACTGCTGCTGTTTTTCAGAAGTCAGTTTATTTTTACAGCCAGCATTTAAGGAAAACATCCGTGGTGACAGAACAGTTGAATTGCTAAAAATAGAGTAGGACAGTAGTGAGAGATGATTATGACTATTTTCTTGTTAGAGCAGCACTGAAAATACAGTAATGGAAAGGGAATTGATTCTTAAATCACGATATGTGGTTAATAGTACCTATGTCAGGAATTGTGTATTTAGACATTTAACATTCCGTAGCTTTAAAGGCTACTGGAATCATGTAGAAACTGTTCATAATTTGGCCCTTTTATTATTGCAAAAATGAACATTGTATTAAATCTTGAAAGAGCAGTGCATTTTTTTTTTTAAAGTCTATGAGAAATGAACACAATTTCAGATGATGGAGAAAGCCAACTCTTAATCCTGTTTGTGGGCTTGGCTCCAGTTGGGCTAGCCATGTGGGTAAGGGAAGCAGGATTTGGCACTGGGAAGCAGTAACGCTGAGGAAGGCATAGGCAGAGAGATGGTGGATGCAACAGCTAAGCTATATTCTGTATTTCCAGAAACACTGGGATGTAGAAAGGAAAGTTCCTCTCTCCAGTGGTGTGATACAGGAACATGGGGAATACTGGCTGCATTGTTTTGAGAGCAATTGAGAACTTAGGGAGTTCAGAGGGAGGGGATTAAAAGTAATTAACAAAATCTAATAAAAAAGACTAAGTATGTATAGTTTGGTTAAATGGTGACTAATGTGGCCTGAGGGAAAGAACAGCCCACAAATACTTGAGGGATGGAACTCCCTCAAAGAGGGAGAGAAGAATTATTTTTTAGGATAAAGGATGAGTTCTAGTTATAAGTAAATGGAGGAAATAAAGAAAAACTTAATCTGAATATTGAGAACAATTTCCTGAATGAGAGCCCTGTTATTGCTTCCTGGAATAATCAGCCCAAAGAAGCGTGGGAGCCTGACTTCTCCCTGTATTAAACACTTGGCTGAAAAAATAGCACAAATATTCAATGGGAACTGTCTTAGCCCTTGCAAGTGGGAAGAGAGGAGGTGGTATCACCACTGGCCTACCGCCCCTTGATTCTCTGAAGGAATAAAACATTCCTGGACATATTTTTCTTCCAGTTTTTTTTTTTTTTCTCCTGAGAAATCAGTTCAAATTTCACAGTGTATCAGGAACTATAAATGTGAGCAGGCATGGGTCACAGTGTGCCCTGGCAGCAAGGGAGAACACCCGCACCCTGGGCTATGCTGACACCTGTAGGTCAAGGGAAGCAGTTATCCCCCACAACTGTGGGCACTGTATCCAACTTTGAGCCACCCAGTGCAAGATGCATGGAGAAGGTGGAGGGAACTCAGTGGGGCACCACCAAGACCCTAGGTTGAGCAGGGGGATAGACAGAGACCACCCTTCTACTGAAGTGTCCTATGATCTTATGCAGCGTGAGTTTGGTTTTGCTGGATGCCAACAATGTACATTAGACAATCTTTAGAAGTTTTTCTAAGAATGACTAATTCCATTTTGTTTTACAATAAAGTATGAGATAATGTACAAGCTTAGGAAGAGGGTGAAGAACTTTACTGGTATAAAGCCTGCTCTGCCATTTTTTTTTCTCTGTTGATGAGGTCTTCACATTTTTACCTTGAACAGAACCCGTACCATTGGGTTACACTGATAAACGATTCTTACTGGGACAGAAAGAAAATTGATACAGAGGTAGTGTAAACAGCATCAAATTCTTGAGGCAGTTCTATTTGTCTAAGCCATGAATGTGTCAGTGACGTGTCGTGTCCCCACTGTTCTGATGCTCCTTGATGACATATTCCTGCTGCTGCTCTCACTTGCATCCCCTCTGTGCTGGAGCTTGCTGCTGGCAGTGCCTTTTTTTCTGAGCAGGTTGCAGTGTGCTGACTATGCAGGCTGTATGAGATGCCATTCTGCTGGCAGCTTATGCAAATGCTGTCTCTCTGGGCTCTTGCACACATGTAGAGAGATGGTGCAGTGCTGCACAGAGCATCTCTTTGCTGGTAGGAGATCATGCTTCACTTGCTCTGACATTCTGCCTCTTGTGCTACCATTATACCCAGACCAACTGAGGATAAATTGCTTTAACATCTGAATTTTACGCAGGTATAAACAATTAATGAGTTTGTAAGGCAGTGAAAAATTAGGCCTCAGATCCTCAGCCCTGCATGGTGTGTCATCAGCCCTGAGCAGATGCCATCGGTATGTGAATGAGGAGGAGACATGCAACAGTGATTTTTAAACTCTCAGTAGATTTTTTTGCAAACATACTTAAATCAAACTGCATTTTGAAAACTGGAATTGAAAAATATGTCATGGCAACAGCTGGGAGAAAAGTAACAGGCTGGAGGGGGGTGGGTGGAGACAAAAGAAGGGGCCACAGTGGCACAAATGGTGCACAGGAGTTCCTCTCTCACACTGCTCCTGACTGCCCCTTGACTTCATGCCACAGCACGCAGACCTGTCTCCCCCTCCCCTCCCCCTGCTGTATGGACACAGGTCTGTGGTATGGACTGGATCACTGGGATGGAAAGGCAGCTGTCCATGCTGTGCCTGCAGCTAACAGGGCAGCTGGGCACCTGAGCTCAGCTTCACTGGGACCTGGGAGCCTTGGCTTTTGCACCCAAAGGATTGGATCTGCCCTTCCTAGCAGCCTTTCTGACAGCCCAGATTTGAAAATATGTAAGATGAATATGTGCTGTGGCCACATATATTATGTATTCTTTGCTATGTAAATTATGCTTAGCTCACTTAGTTGCAGAGGTAGAAATTGTGTTATGTGCATGTGCGTATCAGAACAGTGTATATTTTAAAGACTTAACTTCTTGAGCTGTCTGCAAGAGAATTCTTGAGTTACGAGTTAGATGGAGTCCCAGCACATCTTTCTTGCCTTGCCTTGCCAGTTCTGTGCGTTTTGTGTGCCTCGATCCTTCACATCTATGCTCACGCATAAGGTAGCTGGGAAGAGAGAAACAGATGCAGCTTCTTTTAGGAAGCTTCAGGAGAAGTTTGCAAAGTGCTACTCAAAACCTGCTGCATGTGAGAAATATATTGCAGGAACAGGTATAGGGTGGGATGGGACGTTACTGTGAAATTCACTGGGGCTGTGTTCTTGGATGAAGGCTGTTCAGAACTGGCAGTGTGTGCCAAGGGAGTTGCAGCTCTTCCATTCCTTCTGGCTTTGTACCATCCCTGTGGATTTGGGGATCTTTGTGGCTGTCTTTTATTACTCAGTACTGTTGCCTTTGAGGAAAGTTGCAGCCAGGAACATCTGAGCAAAATGTTTTATTATCACGTGAAGAAAAGTATATTGCATTTGATTATTTAGTGATAATGTAGTAATGATAATGACAGATTGGAAAGCAATATAAGTTAAGTGATTATAGTTATCTGGATGGTGAATCAGAGAAGTTTTGTGTTCTTTGCATTTTTTTTTTATAACTTTCAGTATGCCCATTTTAAAGTGTAATCAAAATAGTCTGCTTTCTTGGTTTATGCATTAATCACTATGAAAGGTTCCTAGCATTGAGCTATGCAGATGTTTTTTTTGTGTGTGAAAGATGTGCCTATGTGGGTCATTCTCTTTTTGGATGAAGAGTGGTACAAATTTAAAGGACTCCATGAACCAGCTGCTATGAAATCATATAGAAGTATGTGGAGTGACACCAACTTAGATTTTCTGAAAATTTGCCCCGGATGTACCATGTATAGTTCGGTGCCTAAAATATGTTTTTTTCTTTTTCCCTGAGTTTTGCAAAGTTTTTCGGTGGCTCTGCCTTTTCTGTACAAGTTAGTACTTCTGAACTGTACACTTGAGCAGCCCTGGGAGAAGCAGCAGTGGTTTGATGAGGCAAAGCTCCACAAACCTAGATAATGTCCACAGAATTCTTCCTCTCATTCTGGTCAGGTTAGTAACTGAAGCTGTATGAACAATTGGGTTTTGGGTTGGTGGCAGAAATGAAAACAATAGAATTCTGTTTTGAGTTAAGCGCTACATTAGTTTCAATCTGATACAGATTATTTCTCTTTTCATGTATGCTAAAGCTTAAAAGCTTAAGCATATGTAGCTTTAAGGCACTGAAATATTTCACAGGACTTTTCAAAATTCCGGTACATCTCTTCCTCCTTCACGTTTAATGGGCATAGTGGCGATGGGTTGGCAGTTGCACTAGATTATCTTAGGAGTCTTTTCCAACCTTAATGATCCTCTGATTCTCTTTTTGTAGCCAAAGCCACTTGCCAAATTCTTTTCTGCCTGGCTATTTGTCCAAAATACGAAGACCCTCCAGCTTCTTTGGTAAATGCATAAAGAATGCCTTGTGCTCACAAATATCAGTTTTAAGCTGTTGACTGAGCAGTAAAAGTAAGTCATCACAGTAAGCGACATTAAAATAACCCCTAATGTAGAAGCCTAAGAAACTGAGGATCACGTCCTGCCCTGTGTTGCTCTTCTGTATTTGTAGAGGGAGTATTAAATCTCTCCACCAGCAGCCCTGTAGCATTCACAGGCTAAAGTGATTCTTTACTTGTTAGCTTTTGGATGGAAGGGCCCTCCTTCACCACGGGGCAGCCACATACCCCATACCTCCCTGAAAATGTGCCTTCCTGTCCCAAAGAATTCAGACCAGTGTTGGGGGTGCCACACACTGACTGCCATCCTCATCTCCAAGATTGTCATTTGAAGGAAAGACCTGTTTTCCCCTCAGATTTTGAATAATTTAGATATTATGGAGGCTTAATCGCCTTGACACTTTCTTCCACTAATTCAGCCTACAAGGATTTATGTAACCAGCATTATTACAGACTAATTAAAACTAATAATCTTCAAGCGGCTGCACATAGTTATTTATTCTTCCTTAGGTTGTGGCAATGTGACAGACGGTGTTCAAGCATCCAGAATAACTGTGCCTGCTTCCTGTTACATAAGATGAGTCCTTAAAATAGACTACTGAGACGATTTCTGTTGGTGCTTTTTTACTACTCAACCAGCTTCAGCATATCAGAGAATTGTCCTTATTTAAGCCATTGTGACTGCCCTTCTGCTTCTGCTGTAACCTTATTTAATCTTGGTGGAAAAAAAACATGAAAAAAAGCTTTTTTTTTTTTTCTAATTTGACTTTTCATTGTGTCGTCAAATAGATGCTATAGCCTATGCCCTTTGTACTCCCTTGTTCCCAAATGTGTTCAGCCAGCCTCTGTGTGCTTGCAAGCTACTTTTACTCCCAGCCAGGTGCTCAGGGGTTGGTGTAATTCAGTCATGCTTGAAAAAATTATGTGACTAGCTTGGTAAACAGCTGTAGCATAATCATCCTGTCTTGCCTTCTCAATCCCAGTTTGACTAGCTGCCCAACTGGACAACTTTCCTGAGAACCTCTCACCAGATCTGACATTTTAACCAGCTCTCTTCACTGCCTCGTTGTGTTCTCTTCTAGCCTTAGGGCTTCCTGTAGTCTCCTCCAAGTTACCGAGTGTTTTCTGCTTCCTTCAGTAGCAACAAGGGTACACATCAGTGTGTGGGATTAGGCCCACAGATAGGGATCCCTTTCATAACACAGAAAATGCCTGTTTCTGAAACATGTCAAGCCTCTTAAGGTCCCATTAGTCTCAGTGGGAGCTGAGCACACATCACAGCGCACATCACAGAAGGTGCTAAGGTCCTTGCAAAACTTAACTTGTGCAGCAGATTTATCATACATTCAGAAACAAGTGAATCTAAGATTGACCTCACTGAGCTTCAAAGCACACTGATGTCTCCCAAGATTCATTGAAACTGCCCCTATTGGTATTGATTTGCATTTAATGTGATGTGTACTTCCATGCAGCAGTGAAGATGTGAAATACAGAGGTACAAAAAGCTCCCATGGATACACTGTTTCTCCTGGTACAACCTGCTGTCTAATCGTGTGTGACATAGTCCATAGTTTTTCTTTCCGTATCTTCATTCTCAGAGGCAGTTATCTAGAATAATATCCAAATAAATCCACAGGGAAATATAAATGAGCTTTAGCCTGGAGAAAAGAATGGCAAACGAAAGTCTGACTGTGTAGTGAGCAGGGTCTGATAATAGGGTAAGGACTGCAACGCTCTTGAATGGCCACAGGTGTGTGTTAATGATGGGCTGAGTGCATTTTTTCTACCTGCTGTGTTTCCAATATTATTGGATTAAATGAATTGATGGGACAGTAATGGGAAAAAGTAAAAAAAATAACATTTTTACATACATTTATTGTTATCTATAAGAGCATTTAGTAAAATGAGAGGAAAAAGAAGCCACTGATACTGATGACCGAGAGCGAAAGATCTGTGGGCTGGTAACTTTGTCTGGTATGGTGCTGTGCGATCCCAGCTTAAGTGTGAAGAAGGGTGGTGACATTTGTCCAAGCTAACAAGGCCTATTGCCTGTACTGTGCTCTGCAGCTCTCCAGTCTCTGTATGCAGGACTGGTGTGGATGGTGATGGTGATGTGCTCAGGAAAAAGTAAGCTGGTTGCATTGCATCTGTGTGTTCAGATAGAGACATATAACTAATAAAGATGTTATTGTTGGGGAGCATATTTCTTCTTGCTTAAACAATTTTGTCAGTACAACGTCCTCTTGCATAACTGTAATTTTATCATTAGTTGGTACTTTACATTATATTCCACTATTCTGCTTGTTGAATGAGAATAAACTGTGCCAGAATAAATACCTTCACGCTAAGAAGATTGTTTGCTGTAACCGTACTGCTGAAATTACAGTGGTGTAACTTAAGTTTAGTTTTTAAACTCTGTGGCTTGTTGTGAGAGTGCTTTTTTTGGTCATGAGAAGGGAAAGTGTTATGATAGTCTGGTATCTGCAAACAGTCTTTTAGAAAGGGCTGATTGCAATCTCAGCTTGCTGGGTCTGAGGACACAGAAGATTCAGGGAAGATGAAGGAGGAGCCTGCCTGAAGCTCCTCAGGGTTCTGCTCTGTTTTGTTCTGGGCCCAGAAGGCCTAAACTGATAAAGCTAGGCAGCCTAAATAAGTCTCAAATGGATTGATACCTTACAGATGTAATGATTTTTTCATTTTGATCTTAAAGTTGAACAGAAGAATGTCTTACTACAGAGGAGATGGAGAGTTTAATACAAAGAGGAGACCCCAGATGTGCCAGATCACCATTGGGTTACATCATTTTAACTACACTGCCCATTCAGTAAGGTTGCTGTCCCCTCTTGTTTACACTGGATTAAAAAAAATCAGTTGAGAGCAGAGTCTCATGACGTTGGAAACTGAATTCTGTGTTTTATCTCCTTGCTAGCCATTGTGTACAGGGATTTACAGTTAGTTAAAATGACCAATATGCCAGGTGTATCAGAGATGATCAGATTTTCAGAATGGGGAAAAAAAGGGTAAACACATTGTGGAGAAGCATTTGAATTGCTTGTGCCCTGCTGTAGATAGCTATAGTAGAACAAAAGGGAAGAATGTGATTCTCTTATCATTTGGTCTGGAGAGCAAAGTATACTCATCTTTCTGCATGCAGGATTTGATCTTCCGTTTAACCAATAACGCAAGCTGCAAGGTGTCAACACAGACAATCAATTTTCTGAAAAAGATGGGAACAAATCCATTGCATGTATTTCTCACCCAAGATGTTTAATTTGCCATTACGAAATGGGATATCAAACAATTCTAATTCCAGTTGGTGGTTTTCAGGGTCCTTCCCCAGGACCAAACTCATACCTTGTATTACTCTGGGCACTGTATACTCTACACCTTCATCCACAGAGGCCTTACTCTGGAAAAGTGTATGATAAAGGTGAACCAGAATTCTTGTGAGGATTTGTGATGACAAGGAAGCCCTGTCTGTGGAAAGATGAGGCAACCAGTGAAGGAGATGGGCAATTCTGGAAGGTGTTTGTATCCATTTGCCTCTTGAAAATAGGAAGAAAGAGAATACGTCAGTTTTAAGAAATCAGCAGTAATACTAATTGTGCAAAAGTGATTTTTTTTTTTTATGGTAGCTGCATACAGTCTTCTAAAATGTTTGACTCATAACCTTGTTGGTGGTGAATTTCTCATGGATTCATGGTTGGGAAATGGACTTTCATTCTGGTTGTACTGCATGAAACGTTCATACCTAGTTCTCATTAGAGCAAAATGCAGTGTTCCAGCGTGCGGATGACAAAAATATATCACAAAAGTTTATCACAACAGTGAGATCTGTCACAAAAGAAAGTTTTTAGTTTTCTTCTTGAGAGAAAACATTCTTCTGCTGTGCATTTGCCATGGGCCTAGGGGACTCACAGACTGCAGTCTCTTTAACAGTCTAGAAGAGACAACATGACCCTTGCTAATTTGTCTGATTCCCTCCCTCCAGAATCAATTTTGGCTGTATTTTATAAATATTTAACGTGACCTAGTGACAATGTGTTCATGTGGAACAGAGGATTGCATGTGGCTATGAAATGATCAGTAGAGGCTGATGTCCAAATGAAATCAAACAAATGCTTCTTTATTTATGACAGGATGCATTTAGAAGAAATTTTTTGGCCTAAAATTTTGAACTGTTATAAAAAATGTTAGGGGCATTTTTTTCTGAAAACACTTTTGCTAAGAAACAAAAATGCGTGTCGGATGCTTGTTTATTTAGCAGTTTGCATGAGAAGTACCTTCAGAACTGAAGATAAATCGTCTTTCACTGAAATTTGTACAGGTAGTAATAGAAAAGCTGCAGATTAAAGTCTTTCCGTCTCTTACAAATTCTGCTTGTTGATGTCTGGACCACACCTCTCTACCGTTCACTTCTTCCTGGCAATGGCTTATTACTTTGTGTGATGTGTTTTATTCTGTGTTGTTTTTCATTTCACTTGACTGGAAATAGAAAAACAAGTACAAAAGGTTTGCTTAAGTAGTAACAATAATTGCCAACTATTAGTAGTGTTTCCCAGTTACATAATTTTTCTCAATAGTTCATTCTGGAGCATGATTAATGTACGCTACATATTAAGGTCGGCTCACAAAGGAGCTAGCAGAATGCTGAGCATTCTTGCAAGAGGCTGGGCACGGGTGCCTTGTAACATGAGGACATCTGGCTCCTTGCAGAGTTGATTTCTGAGACTTCAGTAGTTACAAAGAGAAGGTCTCAGAGCACTGAAAGTGGTGTGGGTGATTTTTTCACCCAACTTTTCCCCTGTAAGAAATGTGGATTTCAGTCAAATTAAATTACTTCATCATCTTCTGCGCACTTAGTTTATTTCTTCACAGATCAAGAATCAAGACTTTTAAAAATGTGTTTTGGTTACACACTTGCAAAAAGATTTCACTTTGGATTGAACAAATAGCTGAGACTGATGCTGAGTGGTTTCATTGAAAGCTTTCAGAAATAAGATATTTTGTAAGACAAAAGAAGCATAAAATTTTTATTATTCTGCTCTCAGAAATGCATTAACGTGTTTTAGAATACTGCTGGATCAAGTAAACTGGAAGGGACCACAGGGTCTTTCTAGTCCCACTCTCTGAGTCTGCTCAGAGCAAGCTCATCTCTGAGATCGCATGGGTTGCCCAGGGCTTGATTTGTTTGGGTCTTAATCTGCCCCCAGGACAGAGAGTGGACAATTTTGCTTGTCTGTCCACAGAATATAGAATCTTTTCCTTAAATCCCCTCTTAAACCTCTCATTTTTCAGCTTATGCCCATTACCTCCTGTCTTCCTGCTGTGCACCACTCTGTAGCACCTGACTCCATCATCTCTGTGCCCTTCTTGAAGGTACTGGGGGCATGCTCTTAGCCCCCCCAAAGGCACAGCAACCAGTTGTGTGATTCTGCTGATTAAATTCTAGATCTAGATTAAATTGCTATTTGCCATGGTTCATGAACTATGCTTCAGCAGTAAAGGTGGGGTTATAATATTCTGTTCTTTTGTTTTCTTTGCTTTGTTGATAAGCTATTGGAACGGTACTGATTTTAGCAAGTGTGCAGTCTGTAAATAGCAGGGCCTCAATCTTGGACCTTAACATATTATGGATAGGCTCCAGTAGCTGAATAACTAAATTACTTTAGGAAGATGTACAAGGTGACTTATTTAATAAACTGGTGCTTCTTTAAGACACACACAAAACAAATTATACATTGTAAAAGCCATGCTGTACTTTAAGCTCATACCTGTTCAAATCCTGTGCTGTTTGTGTCTTTCCAGTATGTTTCTGCTGGGCTCAGTAGAAGAAAGGTGAATTTGGAAGGGTCAAGAGAACGCTGAAAACAAATGCAAACCTTGCCAACATGTTAGAGATGGGAAAAAAAATTCACTCAATAATTCAAATACAGGTATATTTTAGAACACTCCCTTATAGTGGTGCCTGTTTTGTGCCACCACTGAGGAGGAAGAAGAAAAGCCTCTCTTGAAGAATTATTATTTCTAGGCAGCGACCTTAGGTAAAAGACAGGACTTCCATGAACTCTCAAAGGAAATATTTCTGACTATGACAGGAGATTGATTGCTCATCAGAGCTGGGCTTAAGTGCATTGAATTTCAGTGCATCTACATTGTCAGAATATTTTATCATTTGTATTCAGGTGTTACTTTAAATACACTGGCCTTGGAAATATTAATGAGGCAAAGAAAATGATAAAGCTTACCTGCCGTTTGGCCTTTTCATGTATCTCTTTAATTGTTCTGCCAACCAGAAAGTTAAACAATGACAAATTGGGCTGTGAATCTGTGTGCTGGCTGCTTTCCTTCCTGGTGTCATGAGAGGTTTTTGCTGGATGGGCCAGAAATAAAGCAAAATAGTTTTCCTCACAGTGTGTGTCCAGGTTTTAGCACTGAAGGTAATAAAATAACCTCAGTCTTATAAGGCTCGTAAAACTTAAAATTAAAAGAATGGCTTTATGTAATTTTAAGGACTGTTATTAAATGGCCAATGGTTTGTTGGCCTCTTGTTGCAAAGCTTCTGTTAGTCACATTTCTGAGTTATGGAAATAACTGTAATTATTTCTTGATGATGAGGAGAGTCAGCTGTGGGCTGGCTAACCAGAAGTCCTGTTTCAGGGGCTGAGGTTTGCTGGGTGATCTCAGTCATTAGGGAAATCTGTTTGCCAGCCAACCCTGGTGGTACTTCCAGCAGAAAACAGTGTAACAGTACATCTGTGCCCCTAATATTTTCCAGCTAACTCTTGAAGACTGACAGATCTGTGTATGTTTCTTGTTTTACAAAATAACAGTGCAAATATATAACAGCGCACATCAGTTTTAATTCTTAGGGGCAGTGGTAATGTCTTATTATCTAAATATTAAGTATATACAGGCAGTAATGCTTAACACCCAAAGCATGAGCTGGATGGAGCTTGTTTTAGGGCCTTTCCTTGAAAGATACTACTGCCCTTTTCCTCAGCAGTGTGCGACAGAAGTTAAGGCTACTCTGGTCTGTGGCTGTCAAGCTCCTGCCTGTGCAGTTTTCCCAGGTGACATGAAAATGCATTGCCAAGTAACCATGTCAGTAATTGATAAGTACTTACATTTGAATTCCTTTGAGCTACTGTACATGTAGCCGTTTTTCTTCCTGTATTAAACTATTGCTAAACATCTGATTTTATTTTATCCAAGTATAGTGGTTCAGTCTACCTCATGCATTAAGCGTGCAGTGACACGTATTCAACTCATCCTTAAAGTTTTCCAAGAATAGGATAACGCTGTGATCAGTAATTTGTGTGACTACCATTTTTTTTATTTAAAAAGCAGTTTTCAGATAGAAAAATGATAGATTAACCATAAAAACCACCTCTGTGTAGCCTTGAGAATAAATTAAGCAACTTGTGATTTGTTTTCTGCGTTTCAGTGCTGAACGTTTTCTTAAGAGTTGGTTCTTTCTGCTGGTCGCCAAAATCTCTCTTTGTTCTAAAAGTGTACGTTGCTTGCGTGTCACTGAAGTCAGTAACATGATAGGAAAGGTAATTCTGGTCATTTTCATAGTTTGTGTGGTGACGTGGATCACTCATGACTGAAATTTAGAATTAATACTAAGAAAAGAAAGAAAAGAAGAGGAAAAAATGAAAGGAAAAGAAAGGGAAGAAAGTGGAATGATCTTGTCTATTTAGATGCATCAAACTATTGAATTAAGATGTAGATTTCTTGACAAATACTATTCTAGGACAAGGGTATCATTTCCTGTAGAAATTCCGGATGTGTTAGTTCATTGGATTTGTTTCTTTTATGGACCAGCATTACATCTTGGCATGAGAGCTACTGTTGCCAAAGACAAGAGGAACTTTTATCTCTGAATCCAGGCTTCTCAGCAATTTTTAGGTTAGGTGAAATGCTCTTTGCTGGAGTACAGTAGTTCCTTGTGAAGGGTATTTTGTGGATCAAACAGTAATGGCATAAGAAGTGGTTTGTTTAGTATCTTGTCATATCCTTGTATAAAACTGTGAGTTTCACCCAAGTAGTAGTAGTAAAAAGAATCCTCTGTCCATCAATGTGTATTTGTGTAAGACCTGAGCTTCCCATTAAGCTATTGATTTTCAAGTGTATTGATTTTCTTCATCTTGGAGGAACTAAGAGCAGTTCTGATTTACACAAATTTGAACTTGATATAAGAGCAAGGCTGAGCTTTTAATTCCACTGAGATTGCCTATGTACAACAAGGCTCACATTTTATAAGGCATGTTCTGAATAAGCCCTATTTTGAGTGTGTGTTAGAATTAAATAATAAGTTAAAAATAATGAATTTCTGGACAGTTTTAATACAGTTCCAGGGGAGAGCATAGTCGCTAAGGCATTGTGGTTAAAACATCTGAATTAACCACCCAAGAAGTAAAAGACTGCAGCCTGGGATAGCTTTATTGTTGCTATGAAATTGAAGGCATGCATACAAATAATGAGAACAATAAGGGGCAAGTGTTTACTGGGCATTAGAGAGATGTTTATTATACCTTCTACAGCACAAGCAGAAAGTGCAAATTATCTCCAGATTTTAAAGGCATTGTAAAATAATTAAACACAAATACTAAGGATCTTCCTGGAACTACAAATCTAGAAAATGTTCCTCTGAGGATTCTTATTTCATTCTTTACATTGCTCACTAAACTGCGATACCACAGCCCTGGATTTAGTCACACAGAGAACTATAGTGGCGTGAAGTTGCCCTGATTCTCATTCTTAGCTTGTAATTCCTGTTGGAGGGCAAGGTCTGTGGGTTGGGACATGGCAAGCTGACTGCAAGTTTTGTAGCTCTGTCATTTTGCTTTCAGTTTGGATGATAAAAACTCATGTAGAGATAGCATTAAAAGCCTTTGAGATAATTTTTTTTTCTGCTCCTGGAGCAAGCTTCTCAGGAGATACCCTCTGTTTGCAGTGGATGATGAAGAGGCATCTTGGTCCCCCTGCACCAAGCATCCTGTGAAGCATCTCCTGGAGAAGCTGCCAGCCCATGGCTTGGATCAGTACGCTCTTTGCTGGGTAAAGAACTGGCTAGATGGCCAGGCCCAGAGAGTGGTGGCGAATGGAGTTAAATTCAGCTGGTGACCAGTCACAAGTGGTGTTCTCCAGGGGTCGGTACTGGGGCCTATCTACTTCAGTATCTTTATTGATGACCTGGCTGAAGGCATTGAGCGCACCCTCAGTAAGTTTGCAGGTGACACAAAGTTGGCAGGAAGTGTTGATCTGCCTAGGGTTAGGAAGGCCCTACAGAGCGATTTGGACAGGCTGGATCACTGGGCCAGTGGGATGAAGTTCAGCAAAACCATGTGCTGAGTCCTGTACTTCGGCCACAACAACCCTAGGCAGCACTACAGGCTTGGGGTACAGTGGCTGGAAGACTGTGTAGAGGAAATGTACCTGGGAGTGTTGGTTGATGCTTGGCTGAACATGAGCCAGCAGTGTGCCCAGGTGGCCAAGAAGACCAATGGCATCCTGGCTTGTATCAGAAATAGCCCTGCCAACAGGAGCAGGGAAGTGATCATTCCTCTGTACTCAGCACTGGTGAGGCTGCACCTCGAGTACTGTGTTCAGTTTTGGACCCCTCACTGCAAGAAAGACATTGAGGCCCTGGAGCGTGTTTGGAGAAGGGTGATGAAGCTGTGAGTCTGGAGCACAAGTCTTATGAGGAGCAGCTGAGGGAGCTGGGACTGTTCAGTCTGGAGAAGAGGAGGCTCAGGGGAGACCTTATGACTCTCTACAACAACCTGAAGGGAGGATGTGGCAAGGCAGAAGTTGGCCTTTTCTTCTGTGTAACTAGCAATAGGATGAGAGGGAATGGCCTCAAGTTGTGCCAGGGAAGATTCAGGTTGGACATTAGGAAATATTTATTTTCTGAAAGAGTAGTTAAACACTGGCACAGACTGCCCAGGGAGTTAATGGAGTCACTGTCCCTGGAGGTGTTCGAGAAACGTTTAGATGTTGTACTGAAGGATATGGTTTAATGGGAAATATTGGTGATAGTTGGACAGTTAGGCTGAATGATCTTGGAGGTCTTTTCCAACCTTAGTGATTTTATGATTCCATGATCTCTCCTCTATTTCCTGTAGAAGATGCAAAGAATTGCATGGTACAAAGGAAGCTATGGGTCCTTGCCAGATCACTGTCCTCCGATTGGGAAGATGAGATTTTGCATGAAACCACATTTAGTACCACATGCCTTGGATTTTAAGATTTACAAAGTGCTTGCCATAGTAGTTCAGATATATTAGCTGTGTCAAGTGGGTATGATTTAGATCACTCAGTAGTGTGAACTAATTCAGTACGGTAAATCAGTAGCAGCCAGACCAAAGTAAGTTTGAGGAAAGAAGAAAAGGAGGGGAAGGAATGATACTGACAGGACAGTGGTGCACATGGAGCCTTCCATTTTTATGGTAGTACCTAGGTCATCTTAGCTGTAATATCACCTCAGTGAGCCTGTATGATCTATATAGATAACTGGGAGAACCAGAATCAATTTGGGGTAGGTTATGTCCCTGTAACTGGAAAATGTGAATGTCACTATTAGTGTCCAGTGTCCAGTTTGTATAGGCAGCATGGAACTGGTAAAATTCAGTATCTAAAGATCCTGAAGAAGCAGGGATCTACAATCCCGTGTAGCTAAAAATCAAGACTGTCATTTTTCATAGAGAAAAGCCTTATATGATTGTAATTTTGTTATATCACATTACTTCTGATGATGTAGCTACATAAGGACCTATATGATATGATGACTCATTTCAATAAACATGTTTACTAGCAACAGAAAATACACCGTGAACCCACATTTGCAAACACATCAGTTGGAAGTAGTAAAAAATACTGGCAGGCTTCCAGAATGTTCTTGTTTAACATTTCATCAGTTAGTTAGGATACTAAGCAGATTATAATTTACTTAATAGGTTGCAGTCAACATTTTCTACTTTTTCTACAGGATTTTTTTTTAATTAAAATTAATTAATTTAAAAACAAAAAAAGTACATATCAGCAGGGCTTATGTGTGGAAGATGAGGTTGAGGAATGTTGTCTTTCACTTGTAGGTGAATAATCAGAGATCACAGAAATTGATGTATATGAACGTTTCACAGTGAGTAACCAACACTGTTGGTCACAAATGTATATTACCACTAGTGGTATATTTGTTCGTATATGCTTAGGGACTTGGTTCAAGAGACTGATTTCCAAATTAAACTTCTGTCTGTTTTTCAACTCAGCAGAAAGATACATCAGGCAAGGCAGTTCTGCCTTTAAAGGTAGGGTTTTAATTACTAGAGCAGACCATTAATCTCCTTTGAGCTTTTAAAACCAGATCATCTTGAGGTAAGCCATCCTTCCACATGTGAAGTTCAGAACTGCACCCAGCAGAGAGTATTATGAAATGAAATGTATGCCCCCCAACAAAGGAGAGAAATAGATTTTCAGTTTTAATGCAAATGTTGAAATTAAAGTTAGCTAGTGCATGATTACTTAGCCTTCCTTGCTTAAATGACATTTTCTCTGTGGAAAATAAAATATGAAAGTGAACATAATTTCAATTTTTGTCATAGAAGCTGATATACCAGCTCACTGGACTCTGTGATCTGGAATTCTGTTTCCAAGAGTAATAAACACAGGATGCAACACAGTGTAATAAAAAACTCCACTAATGAATAATTATACAGAGATGTGCACCAAAGAAAATTTCACGTCAGTGGTAAAGGGTTTGTCAGGTACTGCAGTATGAGAGTCCATTTTACTCATCTGCGATGATCTCTGCTGACACAAGTGTAAATATTTTAATTATTCACATAGGTGTCTAATCTCCTCTGTATCTAACAAATCTGTTGGCCTTACTGACCTCTACTTTGACAGCGAGTCCCAGAGTTTTAATTTTGCCTTGGATGATATGTGATTGAAAACTTAAATAGGTGTCTCTTGAATTTTATTAGCAGTACCTGCTTTCTTAAATGAGAGGGAACAAATATGCTATGAGCTGTCACAGCCAAGTCCCACAACGTTCATGATCTTACATGCACTTATGCCTGCACTACTCTGTTCAAGTTGAATGTATGTGAGCATTACGTATTGCAGGGAGGCTTTATTTTCTTTGAGCAGTGTAACAGAGATTTTTGTTGTTACTGTTGTTTTTTTTCTCCCATGACTATTGCTTAGCAAAAAGTTGGTGTATGGAGTTGTCCTCAGTTTCTGAAACTGTTTTTTGTGAGTTAATTTAGAAACCGTGAATGTTCAAACTGTTACTTCCACTGTGTTTCCTTGTAAATGTTATACTGTAAGAATTATCCAGTTACCTGTCCAAACAAAGTATTTACAGTTTTCCACGATGCCTTTTATTTTGCCTGAAGTTTCATCATCTTCATGGCTCATTCAGTTATTACTACAAGTAATATGAATAATTTTCTTAGTAGAGATGCTTGAGTCACCCATAGCAGTGCCTTTCTTCTATGTTAAAAATGGATGATTTAGTCAATTTCTGTTAATTCATCTCTCTAGACCTACTGAAAGGTAACTGAGAATTTAGGGGCAAAGTGTACTCTTTGGAAACTTGTCTAGAGTACTTCCATTTCCTCTATAAATACCAAGATGATCTTCAGCTTTCAGAAAGTTTTCATCAATCTTGAACTGGCTTCCATCCTAAGGGAGTTAACTCTACAGTGAATGTGTCTGATAATCCCAACATGTCCATGGAATTTTGAGAGAAAAAAATCTCCCCATTTCTACATAGGTGGGAGGTGCATAGAATTTTAACTGCCTCAAGATATACCCTATTAAACTTGTATTTTAGAAGAAAGCAAGCAAAGAATGTTCCTTTGAGAAATAAACTCAGTCTTCTTGGTGGACCAGCTGGACGTTCAAAGCACTTCCCCCTACCTGCCAGCAATCTGTCAGTTTTATTTGGAGTGAACTTTAATCAGCTTTCTAACATCCTCCTGCAATCTCAAATCTTGATCTTGTGATTTTTTTTCTCTGCCACAAATCTTCTAAGCTTTCAAAAAGTCTCCATCTGCTTGCTTATACCGAGACTTTCAGGAAAAACAATACAAATTAACTGAAGGTGTGAATACTTTAGTGAAGCTAAAGTGCTTTAAATCAGTCTTCCTTTGGAAGACAGCTCAGTTAAATACATTAAAGACACTTCTGTTGTGAATGAGTGTGTCCACACCATGGCTCGGCACTGTTTAAATTACCCACTTAAGAAGTTTAATTTGGATCAAGTTTCTTCTGTGCTTCTGCAGGCATGGTCCCTCTCCCTGTTGTACCCCACGCAGCGGTGTATCACCCTGCATCACAAAGGAGCCCACCATGCACCCCTTTGTAGTTCATAGCTGATATTTCTTGGCTCAAGTGAGATGTAAGGTAACTAAGAGTATAACCAGCTTATTGCCAGTACATGAAACCAGGATGCCATCATCGCCTTTACTGCAGCAGTATGCGTAGTCCCAAGCAGAAATCAGAGTCCTGTTATACTAGATACTATGAAAACAAATTAGCTGGCTCCTGTACAATGAGGAGAGTATGAACAGCTGCTAGCTAGGCTGGGCTGGCAGTGAGCTGCAGCAATATTGGGTCTCCCAAGGTCCAGACTGGTGCTTTGCCGGAGAGGTCTGGTGGCCCAGAGAGTCTGCGTGGGAGAGCCAGGCCTCTGACTTGCCTGGAAGAAAAAAAAGTAATGACTTCTAACCTGTGCTAGATGGCTAAGTGAGATGCAGCTTGTGTGACTGACTGCATTCAGGGTAATGTTAGCCACCCAAGCTGAATGATTTTATTCATGTAAATGTGCTCACAAGAAAGCCACACTGTGCAAGTTTGTGCCGCTTTGCAGTCTACATCTGGTTAAAATATACTTCTCTTCCCAGTTAAATACTCTGGGAATTATCTGAGGCTTATTGCCTTTTTGATCTCTTTCAAAGTTCGGTAAAGTCTAATATGGCTCGTAAATGATTTTCTTGCCCTCCATTCATTGATTTTTCTCTCCTTGGGGAAAAACACAAAACCCTACAAAGTTGTGAGATGTAGTTCATTGCTTTTTCATACATTTTACCAGTTGCAGACCAAAAATATAAAGTAAAATGCAGGTTCTTCCGTTTGAATGCAATCTCAAAGGTTGTAGCTATCAAACTAGAGTATAGCTTCAAGGTTTTGATAAGACTGGAGTTTTTTCTTTAAGAAAAATGCCACCTATAGGCTTGATTGGTTGAAGAAGTAGCTTGTATTAAACTATTAGCTTCGTAAAAGGAACAGCATAATGTGCAGAAGCATTTAATGGTGAGAGGGGTAATGGCTCAGTCAACTTAGAAAATGTTTTCTAGGAAATACATATTCACCTGACATGAGTCAGCAAGACCAGAGTGGGTAGAGCCTTTATTTGCACCTGGATTACTGAGCTTGTCAATGTAAAAACCATAGTAAATTTTTCATTGTTTGTTTAACATTTGTATGTTCAGTTGTTGCACGTAGTAAAAGATTTTGCTTTAAATGTTATACTAAAACACACAGAAGATCTTGATTCAGCATGAATAGCTTTATGAAGTGTGTGGAGGCTGACATCACTGAACCCTCTCCAGTCATTTAAATGTTACCAGTAAGAGGAAAAAATGTTTGTTTTTTTTTTTTCCTTTGGTTTTCACCTACTCATTCTGATTACACTTCCTTAAAAAAAGAAATAAGAAAACAGACAATCTTAACAGAGAGGATCAGGTTATGAATTGCAGTGTCTAAGAAAGAAGGAAGGGGCGAGGACAAAGACAAGGAGGTAATACAGAAACTTCTGAGTTGTAATTCTGTGTCAAGTCAATTAAAATCCCATACTTTTATTAAAACCTAATCTATCTGAAACTGCTTTGCATTTGCCATGGGCTAAAAGAATACACACTGGGAATGCATGCAGTGCACACATGATCAGCTGACATATGGCAGCTTCATGCCCAGCAGAAATTTGTTTATGTGTTTGAGACATCTGACACAAACACAAGGTGCTAATGTACTGGAATGAAAAAAAGTATATATATATTCAGTCTTTTTTCCCTAACTCCTTGAGACAAAACAATTCCTTTTGGAAGTTCAGAGTTGGGTAACATATACTGATACCAGCATAATGGAGCAAAAGTTTCTTAAAACCTAGTAGGATTCTGAGTTACTGGTCTTGGCTGTCACAGCAAGGTAAGGAGAGCTACTATCGATATAGACTTTTTATACTTGTCTCAAGTCACAGTTTGTCTGCCAAAGCAAAGAACGTGAAAGTAGCCTCATGAATTATTATATTCATCTTTCCTTGGAAATTATGCTCCAGTTGACCTGTGCTGTTTAAAGTGCCCATTTTGCAAAAGGGAAACGCCGGGGCAGCATCATTAATATCAACATGAACTCCTGGACAGTGCAGAATGAACATGTGTTGGAACAAAACAGCTGCAACAAAGGCTGAGTGTTGGTTTGTCTCAATTGTAAAACAAAGTATTGTATGTTTCTGTTCCAGAAAATCTTAGCTGCTTAATCAAACAAACTTTTAATCTATACAAACTTCAGCATTTCTATCTAATACTGTAGTTTAAAAGCAGTCTTCATTGTTTTCCCTACTTAGAGGTTAATGCAGTTGCAATTGGTATGACTGCCCCTATCTCACTGGAGAGAGCAATATTTTCATTGGTCACAGTTTGTTCAGTGTTTAGATTGTCTTGTATTTTAAGAATTGCTATAAATTTAAAATAGCTTGTGCACTTCTTACACCACAGCAAATCTACCTGAGCATTTAACGCTAATTAGCATTAACAATGACTACTGATATCCAAACAGTGTGCAGGTATTCATTTTCTAATCAGAGACTTATGAAAAGCAGTTATGTGTCAACCACTTGGTGACTGAACTGAATTTTATAACAGAAATTGGTATATAGCTCATTGATTTTAATTGCAGGTTCTGGAGCTTTCTTGCAGTCTGACTTGTTTAAACAGATGAGACAGTGACAGAGGCCTGATTCAGACCCTACTTAGTGCAAATTATACCAGAATATAATGAGAATTATAAAACTTCTGGAATCGGAGAGGTCAACATTGAGATAGATCCTACATGGATGGTAACCTGATAATTACCTTTATTTGTTCTTGACTGCTTGTATTGATGAGTTTTAGTTTGTTTTATCTTACTCTTGTCATTTTTCCCACAGAGCCGCTCAGAAATTGAACCTGTCCTCCAAAAAGAAGAAGCACAGGCCTTCTGCATCATCTGTTCCTGAATCTCCTCTCTTCACTACCAGCTTCAGCAGTATCCTTCAGGCTTCCCCACCCCCTGCACCACCTTGTTTGTTGAGGGCAGTCAGCAAAGTGAAAGACACCCCTGGTGTGGGCAAGGTAGGCCTTACAATTATTCTCAAAACTCTTCTTTTCTTTGGGAGAAGATTTTTCTTCCTTGGGTAAAACATCAAGGGAATTAGAAGAATATGTCCTTTCTTGCATGACTGTACTGCAGTTGGTCCCTGCACCTGGACAAAGGACAGACAACATTAGTTACTTACAATGTGTGAACTTGTGATTGGGCCGAAGTTGTGTTGAACACAGGCAGCCCTAATCATGCAGCAATACATTTTGAGCTCCTGGTTACAAAAAGTGTACCTTCACTGGAACCACTGTGCTACCCAGTGGTGACGATGTCCATTCTGCTAGGGTTTGTGGTGTGAGTTGGTCCCTGTGGCTGTGTTTCAGCTGTGTAGCAGGTGCTTGCTTTGGCATATTCTGGGTTCCTCATCCCCTTGTTGTTCAGGCTGGTATCTTGGCAGGATGTGCTGTATTTTGCCTCTGACTCATGTATCCTGGCTTTCTTCCAGTACAGTCAGGACAAAGCTTGGTCACATACCTGAACAAAGCCTACACTAGTAATGAAGAATTACTCCTTTTTTCCTTCTGTCATGTTGCTTCCTTCCATTCTCTAGGATCACATTCTCTTAAATGTACTGTTGAGGTGCATACTTGTGATGAAAAATGGTTGAAGCAATGGATTAGGTGGATGCATATTTTGCTATTACTTTCTGATTTGTCTGAGTGGCCTTTATTCCCTGTCACAAATGGAGAGCTTGGTGCATTACATCTGGGAATGAGTGCATATAGTTGCTGAGGGCAGCAGTTTCCTTTAATCAAGGTAGTTTCTTATGCAAGCATCTGTGTACACGGCTTTTCCATATTCATTGGATACAAAGCTGAGACAATGAGTTTGTTGCAAATCTTTTTGTTTAGAGGAGAAACTGTAATGCATAATCTAGGAGTACTGAGCATAGAATGTGCTTCAGTGTTTCTGTTGCTGATTTTGGACATTCACTTTGGAAAATTGCACGGTTCTCATTTTTTCGTAGAACAGTGGTATTACTTTTGTAGCTGCTCTATGCCCATTTGAAAAGAGCCTGTTGGGTTCCCTTCCTGCAGGCTCCCTTTCTTTCCTCTGGCCTGCACAAATCTGTCACAATCTGATAAAAATAGTGATGGCTACTCTGATTTCATTGGAAAAAGGAGTAAGCTTGAACCTGTTGGTATAAGAACCTGCTATGGAAAACAGTTATGACAGAGCATCTCCTCTGAGAATTCTTATATTTCTGTGCTTGAGACTTGTAATATCTGAATACAAGTAAAATTTCCATTGAACAATCACGAAGGATGTGTTTGGGAAAACAAGGGACTAATTTCCCTTGTTGAAAAGCATGGATACTTTTCCAGTTGATTTTCACCCTTTCTAAGAAAAGGCCTAAATGCCTGCACGTGTGAAAATCTGTGAAAGCACTGTAAGCTTGTCCTGGACCTTTCTTGCTCCTCTTGGATTTCCAGCGAACAGGTCTTAGAAACCAGTTTTATAGTATGCCTAATTTGCTCCTCCACTGACACCATACACCAGAACGGGGTCCAGGCTTTTCAGGTGTATAAGTAAAACAGAAATTTTGCATTCTAGCACAAGAAAGAGCTATCAAAGAATATAAGAAATAGTAGAATCACAGAATTGTAGGGGTTGGAAGGGTCCTCTAGATATCATCAAGTCCAACCCCCAGATTTCCCCACAACGTTCTCATTAGCAATAGTATGTCTAGCCTGCAGTTTCTTAAGTTCTGTTCCATTTTTCACCTCTCTGATTTCTTCTAGGAATCATCCTATAATTATGACCTCAAGTTCATATAGTTTCATCAGTTTACCTGTGTAGCGTAATTTAAATTTTCATATGTCATAGTTAGGTGTGAGACACAGTAAGTGGGGAACTGCTGGATAACAATGTAATTTAACTGTCGGAATGGGAAAACTTCAGGTGAAGCAGTGGAATTCTTGGCTTGTTTACTTTTAACTGCTTTAAATTTTTGTTGTTTTTTATGTATGTTGTGTTCAACTTGGGCATATGTTTTGATATGAACATATAAAAACCTGTTAATTTTCTCAGCAATTCCTTTCATATAATGCTTTCTCTAAGTTTATAAATCTGTAATATGTGGGCCCATGAGGAAGAACTGGGATTGGGAAATCAAAAATTTATTTTCAGTAACTTTGCTGTTGTGTTTTTTTGTTTGTTTGTTTGTTTTGTTTCTATTGAAATAGCACGTTACCAACAGTCCCAATGTGATAAAACTCTGGTTCACTTTGGATTTGAATGGACTGGGAAATTTCTAGCAGGAAAGTTTGTTACTGGAAATCCTGGTTCAGCAGAGCTGAAAGGCTAGCACTTGCCAAGGTCTCTGGTTTTCCAAGGTCCCCAGGGATGACAGCATACAATGAGCCCCAGGACTGGCTTCCTGGAAGGCAGGGTCTTGGCTGTAGGGCTGGGACCCCCAGCTCAGAAGTGATATGTTACTGGCTTGGCCTCAGCTTGAGATCTCTCTGCCAGGGTTGGTGCATATCCAAGAAGCTGCACAACAGGAAGTCAGGAAATTTGAAGCATAGATCTTCTATTAGTAGAATTTACAAAGATCCTAATCTTGTTTCAAAATTGATGACAGCTATTCACATAAAGTTCCAGAATTTCTTAGGAATGGATCAACTACCTTGTACATACAATTTTTTTTGAGTGGGAAGATTTTACTATCAACAAAATATTTGAAAGTTAATTAGCCAGTTCAGTTAGTATGGATATGGGTAAAACTGAAAAGTCTAAACTGGCAAAGAGAGTACAAGGGCTGCTCTGAAAGTAATGCCTGCTGTTTTATTACGTTGGCCCAAGATGTCAGAGGCAGATGTTGATGGTACGGCAATAGGTGTTGGACCTTCCACCAATGTTCTGTTACCTGTTGTTGCCGTGTAACAGATGGCAGCAGAGGGGCACTCTGACGCAATGGCATCTGACATGAAAGTGCGATTGAAGCAAAGGTGTGTCATCGAATTCCTCCATGGGGAAAAAAGGGTACCCACTGACATTCATCAACACTTGCTGAATGTTTCTGGAGCTCAAACAGTGGATGTGAGCACAGTGAGGCAGTGGGTGGCGCGTTTCAGCAGTGGTGACAGTGGCGTCAGCTCTGCTAGTGCAGGCTTTTGTTCATCACTGATGGAAATGCATTGCTAATGGTGGTGACTGTGTTGAAAAATAATGTTTTGTAGCTGAGAATTTACTTAATCAAATAGTGATATTGTGTTCTCTGCAGCTGTTGTAGTTTCCATGGGAGTAAATAGGAGGCATTACTTTTGGAATGAACACATAAATTAGTGTATATGTAGGTTCACACTTTTTCATGCAAAAGACTTTGCAAAGTATGCTGTACCACCCTGGTATTTGGAAGAAATATTATTTGAATGCTAGCATTGATCTTTGCAGAAGGAAGAGGATGAAATAATGAAAATCTGCATTTTACTTCAATGTTAGGTACAACCTTGACCCTGTTGGAAATTCAGCATTGTCAAAGTGAAGTAGTAAAGGATCTAATTTCCAAAATCTTTCCCTAAAGTAAATGTTTGTGACTATATTGCAAATAAATTAGCAGTGGTGCTTGTATGAGTTGTGACATAAACGTTTGCTTTGGCTTTGTGTTTGCTGGCAAAGGGAACTGATCCCCAGGGAAGCAGTCTGTTATCCCTACAGTTTTTTCTTGATAGCAGTGTTTTCTTTGGGCTGAATGACACTCCAGCTCTGTAAGCTACCACAGCCTAAGCATCACTTTTTCTTCTCTCTGTGCTGCCTTTGAGTTATTGAATTGTGAGCTGTTGCGCAGAGGAGAGTGGCAGGTTACTTTTGCTGGACTTAGACAGTGCCACTATTCTGGATGATTGTACATGCCATTTCCCCAAGTCCCTTCATTCTCTAGAACACACTCAAGTCTGTTTTATTCTTTCTGACAATGAGCCAAGAATTAGGGGAAAAAAAAAACCACAGGCTTTCCATGCAGGAAAAACAAATTATTCCATGACTCAGGTTTCCTTGGATTTGCTCCCCAAGCTGCATCCCTCTTTCTCCCCGCCTCCCATATTATGTTAAACAAAAAGTAAACTAAACCAGATTTTTTAAAATGAAACCCTGAAATGTTATTTCTGTCAGAAATTTTGTTGAATCCCCCATTCCCTGTGAAAAACAGCTTGAATGAAAAATTTGCTGTTAGCCTTAGTAAATGAGTTGCTTCCAGGTGGCACGAATGGATGTGGTCTCTGTGCTTTCTTTCATTTATTATTTCCCTGTGCGTACTATTACAGAACTCTGCCACTGAAAGGTATTTGATATGTTTGGGCAGAGAATAATTTAACTTTACTTACATATTATTCTTTTGTGTGAACTGCTTTTTGGTGCTTGTTAATCAGAAAATAAAATAGCAATGTTTGCTCATAAAGATCATCCCTCTGCAGTGGATTTTAGGGAGAAGCAAGTCATCACTGAGGTTTCTTTGGCAAGTCATTTCAACCTACTGGCAAAATGGACTGAAATTCACAATATTGTTTACTTTTTATTTTTCTATAGCAATGGGATTCCTATTTACGGAGCCTAGTCCTATTTTGCTAGATAATGTATCAATTCAGGCAGGGAAAAAAAAAAAAAAAACAACAAAGCCAACAGCAAAAAAAAGCAGTTTCTGTAGGGAAGAAGACCAGACAGACAGCGAGACAAGAAGCAAGAAGAAACAAAGAGATATTATTGTTCATCTTCATTGTGGTGTCCTCAACCCATCAACAGTCTAATATTAGATATCCCTTGCTGAGCTTTGGTAGGCATTGTAGAAGAGAGATTATTAAAACCTCTGAAAGGGTAGTAATAGGTTACATTGCAGATATTTTTGAGGAGCTCTTTCTGAGTCTTTAGGGCAGGGTAGGAGGCAGCATAGACAGAGCTGTTTTGATAATCTACTGAGTGAGAGATGCAGGAGCCAGTGTTCTGGCAGGGACTGAGCATGGAGCCTGTCCTGTCTAGGAAGGGCCGTGAGTGAGAGGTGAACAGCGACTGCAGCCAAATGTCAGGAATGCCTGCAAAATGCTGACAGGTGAGCTCATGATGTGATAGACATTCCTGAATCGTTCTCCTTTCTCTGATATATATGTATGATACACTAAAGAAGATTCAATTAAAAATATTATTTTGTAGTGCTTGGCCTGTAAGAATTTCATGTTTCATTAAGTGGTATCATGTTAAAAATCAAAAGATGGTCTTATGTCATACTCTCCCACTTCGTGTATTGACCACGTAACATACTATTATTCTTTTGATCCAAGTGGCTAATGAAGAAGCAGTGCTTTGCAGTTTTTCCATTTAAGGAAAGTGATTATAAAATGAATGGATCAAGTATTTTTAATATGATTCAGCTCCTTTACAAAGTAATACAAATTCTTGCATGCAGATGGTCAGAAGCAACCGAAGTTGGTTTACCCTCTTATACCACCATGATCTTTCAGGCAGGACTTTGATCTCCCATTCCTTCGCCAGTTTTAGGGCTTTTCTTTATTCTACAGTACCAAGCTTTTCTGTTCCATGTTTTTCTTTCTCCTTCTCCATTTGACTTTCTGTGACTTTCCTTCGTCAGTGCCAAAGGTAACAGTGAACAAAGCCCTACTGCTCAAGCCATTCAGGTTTCTGAGTAGGTTAAGAACTGTCTTTGGAGGAACAGAAATACATACCAATTCACTGGCTTTGCAGACTTCTTTTTTTTTCTCAGCTAGCCACTGCCTTAAAATAATTTAATGGGCTTTTCACTAGATAGGGCAAGAATTACAGCACTGGCCTTGACATGCTTTAATCCCAGTTATAACAGTGCAATATGTATGTTAATAGTAATTATTCTATTGGCTATAGCCTATATGAATCATAATTTGAACAGTATTTGTCAAAAGATGTTTTCACAGCTGTGTTCAATCTTTGTATCAGTTCAGTGACTCATGTGACTGTGAAGATGACTTGAAGGGAGCAAAATTGGTGCGTGTTTTGACTAAGCCCGCAAGATACAGGAGACATCCCTTTTTATTCTAAGAGTTTGCATTTTGACCAGCTGATGCAGATGTTAGGATTATTTTGGCAACATTACTTCATACATTAAATGGATGTCTGTGAAAACCTGTGTTGTGGTCAGCAAAAAGCCAACACAGCTTGCAAGATACGTTCTGTGGCTCACTCCACTGCCATCTGTCTTGAAGCTTTTTCAGGGAGAAACAGAAGTTCTGTTCCCTTGTCAAAGTAGAGATTCTCTCTCCTTTATCATTCAGGTGTATAGGAAGGAAAAGTTAACTGTTACATGATAAACCCTTTATTACAGAAAGCAATTTCTGAGGTGGAAGCAGTTTTTGTCCAAAGTTACCATGGTTACTGAAATGGGGAAAAAAGAATGATCCCTTGAGGCGTTTAGAGGAGACATACGTGTTCATCATTGTTGTCAACATGATTGTTGTATAAATTAGTTAGTTAGTTCCACTTGGAATTAAATCCAGATAGCCTTTTGCCATCCAGACAGAGTTGCTTAGAACTGGGATTTTCCTCTCCAAATGTATCAGCAGATCCAGGCAGAGGCCTTCATGCACTTCAATTAGATTTCCTTTTTTCCAGAGGGGTTTTAATACCTCAAGCTGCTGTAAGAGAAAGATGAAATTAATAGCATCTGGAAGAATTTACTATAAACAATAATTGTTTACCTCCCTTAATAATACTTTTTATGCACAGTTATTTTGTCTTTCTATAATGTGAAGTCAGTTGTGGTTGTGCAAGTGTCATCACAGGAATCTGTCAGATTGCATTTAGGTTGGCTGTGAGGTTTAAAGAAAGATGTCCTTTAAAGAAATTTATTCCCAGTCATGTTTCCACAATTCAGAGGGTGACTGCTGTTCCTTCTCTTTGCAAAGTGTAGAAGCTGCCGCTGCTTCATGGGAAACAAGGAGTACGTATCAGCCAAGCTTGCTGTGGGAAAACCTGTCCCTCTGCCTACACTAGACAGAAATCCTGTGTGGAAGAGCAGGGCTGCATTGCTGCCATATAGTCTGCCCTGTTTGGAAGGGGAAGATTAGGCCTCAGCCTTACCCATTAATGAGCCAACCTAAGGACATGCGGTTCATTTTGGCCCACATGCAAGCTGCTGAAAACTTGAGAAGCAGCTGGAGAACTTGCCACTTCTGGCAGAGGGATTGTTAAGGTTAGCTGGTGAGGAGCAGATGCTGTAGAGAGTGAAGTGGTTTTCCAGAGCACTGCATATGCAGGCAGGTGAATGGAGCTGACACCAAGGAATATGCTTATATCTGCAGTGGGGTAGTTGGAGGCAGGATCCACATGCTGTCCTTACATCTCAATCCACAAGTGGAGCAGTTCTGTTATATGATGGTATGGTTATATGCTCTACCAGTCCAAGTAGTGTGCTTGGATTCTGCTGTCTTTTTCTTTTTTTGTTCCTTTGCCTCTGCTCATCTTCCATAAAACAAACATTTCCCTTTTCACTGGGGGGTATGAAATGAGCAAGGAAGGAAGTGAGTTTTTTTTTTCTTGAGAGCAACTTACAGCCCTTAAATTAAGCTCTTTGTTATAGAAAAAAAGCATATCCATTTCCATATGTTCTCATAGCAGGACTAGTACTCTATTTTGAGCATCAACTGTCAAAGATAACGAATATGGATAACAGTGTTCCTCAGTAAACTTTTTTTTGTCTCAAAAAGTAATAAAGATGTTGTTTTTAGTGACAGCTTTCTATATCTGTTTAGAAATTGTAGTTATAGCTGAGCTTGTGAACATAAGAGATGGATGGAGGATGTTTTCAGATGGAATTGAAAGAGATAGAAAATATCAAAATTGGGGTATAGCTTTTCTCATATTTTGTCTGTCTCTTTGTTAGAAGAATCAATCCTTTCTGTGGTTGTTTTATAGTGCGCTTCACATAGGGAAAGAGCTGTAAAAACTTAATTTTGTAGTGTTTGCCTCGGCCTGTTTTGTTGAATTTTTGTGTAAACATTGAGTATCAAAAGAAAAATAGATTGCTTAAATCAATTCAGGCTGGTGGCACTAAGTTTTGTACATTCCTGAGTGGCTTCATTTATACAGTGCCCCCGGCATTGTCAGGAACATATGATTTTATGCAGAACAGTCTTTGACTTTTAGTCGGCTTAGATGTTCTTATATCAAAGTCACTTGTTGGTGTGAATGATCACAATTTGATTAGGCTCTTTGAAGCACAATCAGATGGCTATTCTGTTGTTGTGAACCTTTGTTAGCTGCAAAAATCTTTAACATTGATCACGTACTAACTATGCTTTAAACATGTTTTTATGCTATTGAAAAGTATCACAGCATTATGGCCACACTTTAAAATCTCTTAAACATTAATGTTTATGCGATTGGAGTGAAAATTACTGGGATTTTTCTAGAAAAAAAAACTCTTTTAAGACTGATTTCTTCAATCATTTTCTGAGGTATTGTATTTTCATTTCCTCTGCTTCTCAATTTCATTTATACTGCTTGTTGATATTTTTGGGCTTCATCTCAAAGACTTTCAGTAGTGCTTTTTGAAATGTCCCCTTCTTCCCTGCCCTTCCCCCCTCCAAAATATCTCCTCCCATTAAATTACTGTTTAAATCCATGAAGAAGAGGTTAATATAAATGAGGAAAGTCAAGATGGAAGAAACTTAAAATCACAGAAGTGTTTCCCAGACAGTGCTGAACAAGGAACCTAAATGCTGAACAAATTCCTTAAATTTGGATCGCAGTATGTCTTCTGAGATCTTAGGCAAATTGCAGGCTGTGTACTTTATAAACTCTCAACTGTAGACCTTATTACATTTTTTTTTCTCTTAAAATTTCCTAAAGCTCTTCTCCTCACCGCTTTTCCTTGTGTTTGACTCCTCTCAGCATGTGTCCAAGAGCAGAACTCAGTGGGGACACTGCAGAGGCTCCAATGTAGCACTGATGTAACATCATGGACTAATGATTGAGTCTCTTGATTCAGCTCCAAGGTTGTTCTGCTTTCCATTATCCTAAAAGTCTGGGTTTTATCTCATTTATCTGGTAAGACATTGACATAAATAGATAACCAGCCCAAGTGAGAAAGAGTCTTGTGTGAACTCTATTTTAGTACTGAAAATACCATTAGATATAGCTCTTGTAATTCACTGTCTGTTCTCTTTTTCACCTCTTCATTTAAGAATCAAACCAATTTTGGGAAATATCTTTCTGGATACATTTACCTTATTTACCTTTTTTATTTTTTTATTTTTTACTTTTTTCTAGGAAGCTCTCCCTCCATGCTCTAAGTCATTATCTCTCTTTTTCCTCACTCTTTAGAGCCCCAATTATTGCACTTTCTTAGGCTGGGATTCATGGCGCTGAGTTAAGTAAATTGATTGTTGCGTTTCTGATCTAGGCTGGTCATATAAACTCCTCCTGTGAATGAATGGAGAAAAATGCTACCTCCGTTAAGATGGGCAGACTTGCCTACAGGATGCTTCCTTTATTTTTCAATTGATTACAGAGGTGACTTAGACTTCTGCTTTACAACAACTGTTTTTACTCCTTTAAGGTGAAAGGAATCATGATTATGAACACACAACCTCTTGTGTTCTGCTCTGAACCTTTAACTATAATATGTAACCAGATACCAGGAGAAATAATAGAAAGATACTTGCTGATATTTATTTCTGCCAGGGTGGACCTGTAAAGCTGGTGGCAACGCACACACCAATTGGGTAAGAACTTCTGGCCCTCAAATCCCCAAATGGTCACTGCTCTTTAACTAGAACAGTGAATTGCTTTCAGTGGAGACTCCTTCCCAAAAAGGTAGGTGGGGTGGCTTGAGTTACATTAGTGAATATGGATTCTTGACAACCAATTGTTATTTCATTTTCCACGTGTATGCAGATGTTTTCCTCCATAGTGTTGCTAACATAATTAACAGTTAAAAGACCTTCCATTGGTTAATGAGATATTAAATGCTAGATATGGAATGGAATATTTTCCAGTGTTCTCACTTTTTGATATGAAATAATATTTCAGTTATATATAATAAAGGTAAAACACAATTTGAAATCACTGACTTGATCATTTTTGCAAAATCAGGAAATAAGAACAATTTTTAAGGTCTCTGTCCCTCAAAATGTCTTTTGTGGAACTCAGAAGTGGTAAATTGAGTGAGGGGGGTGGATGGGGGTATGTATGCGTGCAATACACACTATACATACGGTATGAACATATGCATCTACTAACATACATAAGTGTGTAATTATGCATACATGCATATATTCATCTCTCCCCTCAGCACAATGGGAAAGCATTGCGAAGAGTTATGTATGCTCAACAAGTTACCTGAAAAACTGAGAAAATAACTAACTGTAGATTTGCACTTGTTTATTAACTAGTGGATTGTTTTAAGAGGAAGAGTTTGGTGTTCTCCTAAGATATTCCCAGTAACTTCTCGTGCATTTTAACCAAGAATTTTATCCTTCTTGCTTAGGTCAGTCCTTCTCTACATTGCATGATTTTTCTCTTATGTAGTGATTGAAAATGCTTATACAAATGGCAGCGTTTTACATTACGTTCTCTAGATATTTGTGAGGCTCTGTTACCCTTCTGTAGATCTCAGTTGGTCTCATCCATATTAATAGCTGCTGGATTTTTCCACAGATCAGCTCAATTTATAATATTTGTACTGAAGGGCAGATGCTTAGTTAGAAAAAGATGTGGTATTGAAATGTGGTGGTATTAAAAGGCCAGGAGAAATTCTGTACAGTAACCTTCATAGCAGTACATATTTTGTTACAGAAACATAAACGTGGGAAAACTTAAACTGTTGATTCTTTCTTCCTTACCTCCTTTTTCTCACAGAAAATATAACACAGGTATTTCCAGCTGTACAGTGTAAGCCTAATTATCTTTGCTGTAATTAATGTCTTGTCCCCTTCTTCCACCATTTTGTATTGCCGGGGCATTAGCTAAGTACAGATCTCAATTTGCAGCAGAAATTTTTTCTTGACTAGCTCAGCACCCAAGCCCAGATTCTAGAAGCAGTTTGGCTAAAGCAGCTGCCTCCTCTTCCCCCTCCCCAAGAAAATACCTTAAACGTTGCATTTTTGTCTTTAAAATTCTGTCAGCTCTGAGGAGCAGTGCAAAGGTATGTGCTGGCAAGAGATCTGACAGAGGCACCGAGGCTGTGGGTTGCCTGGCCACACACAGAAGGAGAAGGCGTGCGCCCTGATTGATAACAGCATGTGCAGATGTGATAAATGGGACGAGGCCCAGACTGCTTTTTGGGAAGCTGAACAGCAACACAGATGAGGATGCGGGACTCCCCCAGGGCCTTGTGCTCGGTGAGCAGTGGAAGTCATGAATCTCTTTGGATGGGAAGGAGTTATTTATCATAAAGACTATTATGCCATGTGGGGTGTTGCTGAAATGGAACACCATCGTGCTATATCCTATCTTATCAGGGTATATTAATAATGCAGAAGTAATAATAGAAGTACAAATTAAAAATAACTGGATAGGCAGATAAGCAGAATTCTTGTGATTAAGGGGATCGGGAATTGCTTCAAACAGTTAATTGCAGAGCAACACATAGAGGGAATTTGCCTTTGCTATTTTGCCTTTATTTTTTTTTTTCTTACTCTTTATCTTATCTCTGCAAGCATTATTTCTAGGGCTTTTACAAAGAGACTAATAGGCACGCTATTTCCTTCCAATTTTAGACTGTTCTTTTTTTATCTCCAAAGGAATGAAGTATCTTTTGCTGATCCATCTAATTCAGCAGAGACTAATAATGCTGAATAAGAAGAGTATTCTGATTATTAGCCTTCCTCTACATAAACCGCTTATCATTTTCTCCTCCCACTTCCAGCCCACAACATAAAGCCAGACAAGACGTTACAAATGTGAAATATTCAGGCTTCAGAATGAATTGACTGTTCCCTGGAGGTCTGTAAGCTCCTTTTGAATCATAGCAGTATGAAATCCCTGGCATCCTCGAGTCTCTTGGGGCAGAAGAGCTGGGCTGGGCAGAGAAATGTGAGCATCCAGTTATCCAGCACCAGGTGACTGTGCTCTCCTCTGTCCTTTCTTGTGCAACCCATGTCTGCCTGTTGCTGACCTGGCAAGGTTTTACCTGATAATTAGGATTCTGCAGTCTACCTTCCAATACTATTAAAATAATGACTCATAACCATCCTTTGGTCACCTGCTGGGTACCAAAATGTGCTTTTACTTAATGTGTGAAACTACCATTGCTTTGATTTCAAGTCTTATTTGCTAAGAAATTTTCAGTGTACTCAAGTTTTGCTCTACAACAGAATAGGTAATGGACCAAGTGCAGTGTGCAGCTGTTTTGCACAGCTCCGTTCAAGCAATACTGACCCACTGAGATAAGACTAACAGGCTCATTTGATGAAGTGCCTGATGTGGTGATGGAGCAGAAGTATAGCAAAGAACTGCAGTGTGAATGTTACTCCACCATTTTTTTTCTGGAAATCTGTGGAACTAGCAATATGGGAGCTCAGTGTCAAAGACTGTAAATCTTTTGTTGTCCTGCTTTTACCATGGTTTTAGTGGTCCAAAAAGTTTCTCTATGTAATATTAGTATCACTGAAGGTTTCAATCTGCTGTACAGGCTAGTTCATTACTGTTGGTTGCTGCAGGAATATCCTCTGTTTTTCATTAGATGAAAAGTATGGAGAAGGTTACTGCTTAAATATTTCTTTCTTCAGTTACAGAAGATAGAGTGCATATGGAAGGTAAAGTGTGCAGTATCTCGAATCCCTCTGTAGGCACACACAGCTGGACTGGCTGTGCTGAGGACCTCTGAGGCTGAGTCCCTGTGTCTTCGACTGTGCTTCTCTGGGGTCAAGGCAGCTGAAGAAGGCTGTTGTGGCTACCTTAACCATTGGAGGAAGTGGGGAACTGTGGAAACTGTCTATCTGTGACTCCAGCTGTCTTGTCTTTCTCCCAGGCCTTATGGTTTGGTGAGACCTCATAGGCTTGTATCTTCTAATGCTGTATCTCTTTGATTCCAACTAATTGCTGCATATACGCTGTTACACAATGCCAGCCAGGTCAAACTTGTCATGTCATTAATAGTCGCTAGCAGGTAAGTCCTTTGGAAGGAAGGGGATGAGAGAAAGCTTGAGGGAAGGATGACAGGGTCAAAAAGTTGTGTTTTCTGCAAACTGATCGTTAACTTTCTGTGCATGTCATTAGCACTGTAAGTGTTGAGCAAAGTTTGATGGATAATTTCTCAAACAGAGGTGGAACAATTGCCCCTCTTCATTGTTCACATTATTTCTTCAGTAATTTAAATGATGTAGATTAGAGCTGCAGGGATGAATATAAAAGAAGGGGAATTCATGTGCTCAGTGTTCAGAAGCAGTGTAAGGAGGTAAACTATACTGGCCAAATGAGAGGTGGGCAGACTTCATCCACCTATGCTTATTCTTGAGAAAAACAATGTGTGGAATGTTTTCATCTTGTTGAGTAGATGACTGAAACACTCTGAGCATATGAGTTAAGGTGAGTGATAACATTTTTAGGGATCATAGCCTACCAGTAAACTGAGCATCCATGTAAAGATAGCTGCTGTCATGCAACTTAGTCTATCAATCCAAATCCAAACTCTCTTCCTTTCATTTCCTCCCCAGAAATGATTTACAGATGTTTTCCACCCACCCATCCACTTGTCTCATGCGCATCTTATCACCACTATCTGCTTCTGGTGTCACTTGCTGATCTCAGTTAGGCTGTTACAGCTCTACTGTCTGAGATATTGTTCTGGACATCACTGCATCCTCAGCGATCCTTCTACCTGTGTCAGTTCCTGTCTGAGCAATGCATCTTAAATATTGATGCTTCTTCTCATTCCCAACTCCCCCCTCCCCCACTATTTTTTTCCCTATGTGATTTACATATGCATCAGTAAAAGTTTTCTCTCTTTTTCATGCATCTGGAGGTTAGAAAATGGAAAGATGTGGTCAGTTACCAAAAACTGGAGATAAAGCATACAAATTGAAACTGCTCTTCTCATATGTCTAGTCTCCTGTAAATTCTCAGACAGTCATTCCAAAACAATGGTTAATCAAACAGTTCTTGTTGCAAGGCATTACCATCATCTGCTGTCTCTTGAGGCTGGACTGTGGAGATTTGGTCAGACCTGCAAACTGTACCAAAGAGTGAGGCTATTAATATCTTCTTACAAATTTCCCAGTTACTCTCTAGACAGATAATGTACAAGGTGGGTGCCCAGCCTGCACTGATTTTTCTTTTTCTTTTTTTTTGCTTTTTCATGGGAGGTTTGTAAGAACAAAAATACTTCCTAGGCTGCAAGAGCAAGCTTTTTCATAGCAAGCTTTTGTCTCAGTGGGTTTTTTTGGTGATTTTCTGTTTTTGCATGTGCCTGTGTTACACAGTGATGTATATCAATTTGTCCTAGAACATATGGATAGAGAGGATATGTCCTGTCTAAAAGCTCAGATTTTGGACAAATCCCAGATTCCCTTTCTCTGCAAGTTCCACTTAGATTTGCCTCTCTCAAGCATCCTTCCGCTTATGTTTAACTTATTCCCTCATGGTCCAATTATTTTTTTCTTTTATTTTTAGGTTATTTTACTACTCTGAAAGTATTCAACAAATTCTTTGCCCCCTGTTGAAAAACTTCTGTGCAACTAAGTGTCACGGGTTTATCTAGTTCAATCTATGTGACAGGGGGCAGCAGGCCCGTAGGGCCCCTGGCCCAAAATGGGAAGGGGAAAAGGGAATGGGGAACAGA
>JANHGO010000027.1:34049109-34065136 GCA_024606505.1 Aquila spilogaster | reverse complement strand
GTATTGGCTCTCTCTCGAACACAGGGGAAGCTTCCAGCAGCTTCTTACAGAAGCCACCCCTGTAACCCCCCCCCCCCGCTACCAAAACCTTGCCAACAAAACCAATACATTGACCAACACATTTTGATTATGTTTCCTATGAAAAAGAAAGCAGACTTAAAAAGAGAGGGCCAGGTGATGAACTGCAGCCTTTAGGCCAGAGGGAAGGGGAAGAACAAGGACAAGGAGGTGGTACAGAAACTTCTGAGTTGTAATTCTGTGTCAGGTCAATTAAAATTTCCTAGTGTTTTTCTTTTATTAAAAACTAATCTATCTGGAACTGCTTTTCACTTGCCATAGGCTAAAAGAATACACGCTGGCAGTGCACACAGTGTGCACACAACCAGCTGACACATGGCAACTTCACGCCCAGCAGTAATTTGTTCATGTGTCTGAGGCATCTGATACAAACACAAGGTACTTGCATACTGAATTGAGTGTGTGTGTCTATGTATATGTAGGTTCAATCTTTTTTCCCTGACTCCTTGGGATAAAATAATGTAATTACTTTTATAAATTTCAGTGCTGGATAATGTATACTGATACCAGTGTAATGGAGCTAAAGCTTCTTAAAACTTAGGAGGATTTAGAATTATTGGTCTTGACTGTCACACTTCAACGAAGTAAGGAGAGCTACTGTCAGCACAGGCTCCTTCTATACCTATCTTAATTCACAATTTGTCTGCCAAAGCAAACAACATGAAAGTAGCCTCATGAATTGTTATATCCATCTCACCTTTGAGATGGTGCTCCAGCTCGTTTTACAAAAGGGAAAGCATGGGACAGCATGATTAATATTAACATTATCCCTGGTCAGTACAGAACACACAAGTGTTGGAACAAAACAGCTGCAACAAAGGCTGAATGTTGAATTATCTCTCAAAACAAAACATTTTGCAGAACAAAAGTATGGAAAGTTTCTGTACCAGAAAAGCTTAGCTTTTTAATCAAAGTCTATAGAAACTTCAGCATTCTTATCTAATACCATAGTATTAAAACCAGTTGTCATTGTCTTCCCTGCTTTGTGGTTAGTGCAGCTGTAGTTGGTATGATTATCTCCATCTCATTGCAAACAGCAATGTTTTCACTGGTCACCAATTGTTCAGTTTTCAGACTGGCTTATGTTTTAAGAGGTGATAAAAATCTAAAACAGCTAGTGCAAGGCTTCTTACACCTCAGCAAATTCACCTGAGCATTTAATACTAATTAACTTAACAGTGGCTGCTTACATCCAAACATTGCACAAGTATTCATTTACTAATCAGAGGCTTATGAATGAGACACAATTCTTTGTGAACCGTTTGGTGACTGAACTTAATTTGAGAACAGAAATTGCTGTATAGCTCATTGATTTAATTGGAGGTTTTGGAGCTTTCTTGTAGCTGAATTGCTTCAACAAATGAGATAGCAACAGAGGCCTGATTGTGACCCTACTTAATGCAGACTGTGTAAATTTGGAGCAACTTTGTGAAGTCAGTGACGTTAAACTAGCGATAATGAGTGAAGAACAAGAATTATAAAACTGTTGGGATCAATGAGGTCAAAACTGAGATCCTACATAAGTAGTAACCTGATAAATACCTTTCTTTATTCTTGACTGCTTGTGTTGATGAGTTTGGGGTTGTTTTAGCTCACTCTTGTCATTTTTCCCACAGAGCTGCTCAGAAATTGAACCTGTCTTCCAAAAAGAAGAAGCACAGACCTTCTGCATCATCTGTTCTTGAATCTCCTCTCTTCTCTACCAGCTTCACCAGTATCCTTCAGACCTCCCCACCACCTGCACCACCATGTTTGTTGAGGGCAGTCAGCAAAGTGAAAGACACCCCTGGTTTGGGCAAGGTAGGCCTTGCAAATATCACTAAAACACTTGTTTTCTTTGGGAGAAGATTTTATCCTTGCACAAAACTTTAAGGGAATTGAAAGACCATGTCCTTTCTCAGTTGGCTTTACTGCAATTGGTCCCTGAACACACATATAAAGGCCTAACAATGTAAGTTAGTTAATGCAAGTTAATAAACAATATTAACAACAATAAAGTTGAAGTTGACATCAACACAGCCAGACCTAATTGTGCAGCAGCAATACGTATCAAGGCCAGCTACACTAAACGCACCTGCATTGGGACCACAGTGCTACTAGGTGGTGGTAATGCCTGTTCTGCTAGGGTTTCTGAAGCAGTTGGTCTCTGTGGCTGTGTTTAAACTGCGTAGCAGTTGCTTGCTGTGGCATATTCTGGGTTCCTGATCCCCTTGCTGTCCAGACTGGTGTCTTGGCTGGACACACTGTAATTTGTTTCCACCTCATGTTTCCTGGCTTTCTTCCAGCACAGTCAGGGCAAGACTGGGCATGTACCTGAACAAAGCCTATGCTGATAATGATGAATCGCTCCTTTTTCCTTCTGTCATGTTATTTCCTCCCACTCTTCATAATCATACCCTCTTAAAATGCTGTTTAGGTGCACACTTATAATGGAAAATGGTTGAGGCAATGGAGGAGGTGGTTATATAGTTTGCTGTTGCTTTGTTGTTTTGTCTGAGTGGCCCTTCCTTTTTCCCTGTCATAAATGGAGAGCCTGGCATATTACATCTGGGAATACACGCGTGCAGTTGCTGAGGACAGCAGTTTGCTTTAATCAAGGTAGTTTCTTATGCAAGCATCTGTGTGCGGGGCTTTTCCATATTCATTGAATACTAAGCAGTGACAATGAATTTGGTGAAAAACTTTGTCTTTAAAGAGAAATTGTAATGTATGATCTAGGAGTGCTGAGCATAGGATGGGCTTCAGAATTTTCACTGCTGATTTTGGATACTCACTTTCTTGTGCAGTTCCAGTGTTTTTTTCAAAAAACAATGGTTTAAACCATCCATGAAAGTAATGCCTGTTTGAAAAGGGATTTCCTCCACATAGGGCTCCTTTTCTTTCATCTTGCCTGGTAGGTGGGAAGTAATGTACAAATCCGTCATGATCTCATAAAAGTTAGTAGTGATGCATACTCTGACTTTAGTGAGAGGAGGACTAAACTTGAACCTGTTCATTGCTGTAAGAAGCTGCTATGGAAAATATTTACATTAGAAGCCATGCTCTCCAGATGCTTACTTTTCTGTGCTTGGGACAGGTTATATCTGAATAAAAATAAAAATTCCACTGAGGAATAATGAAGGGTGTGTTCATGAAAACAAGGGACTAATTTCCCTTGTTGAACTGTGTGGGCACTTTTCCCGATTATTGGTTTTCACCCTTCCGAAGAAGTGTCTACACACAGAAAGACACAAACATAGCTCTGTCAAAACACTGCAAGCTTGATCTGAACCTTCCTTGTTCCTCTAATTATTGGTTTCCAGTGGATAGGGCTTGGGAAACAGTTTTGCAGTATGCCCGAACAGACCTATGATTTGCTGCTTCATCAACACCATGTACCAGAACAGGCTCCAGGCTTTCCACCTGTATAAGTAAAACTGAAATTTTGCAGTCCAGCCGATGAAGGAGGATATTCCTTTTCAGTTTAGACTTACTATCCCATAGCTATCAGAGTATACAAGAAATAGCTAAGAGGTTTTAAAAAAAAATGTTTTAACACATTTCTCCAAAGTAGTAAACCAAATTAGGTTAATTCATATAGTCAAAATAGAGAAAATTCTTTCGTTTTTCCACATTTCCAATAGCAAAAATATGTCTAACCTATGGTTTCTGGAATTCAGTTTCATTTTTCACCTCTGGCTTCTTCTAGGAGTCACCCTATAATTATGACCTGAAGCTTGTATACTTTCGTCAAAGTTTCCCATCAGTTTACCTCTCTAGCACAATTTTCATTTTAATATGTCAGAAATAGGTGTGAGGCATAATAAGTAAATAACTGCAGAATAACAATGTAATTTATCTGTCAGACTGAGAAAACTTCAGATAAGCTAATGGAATTTCCAGCTTGTTTGCTTTTTAATTTTTATTGTTGTTATTTATACATGTTCTGTTCGGTTTGGTTGGCATATGTTTTGATAGAAGCATGCTAAAAAAACCTATGTTACTTTTCTCAGCATTTTCTCTCATATAGTATTTTCTGTAAGTGTATAAATTTATAAAATGTAGACCTGTGTGGAGGAAGCAGGTTCAGGGAAGCTAAATGTTATTTTCAGTCACTTAGGGTTTTTTCTGTTTTGTGTTTAAATAGAATTTTACCAGCAATCCCAGTGTGATAAAACTCCATTTTGCTTTGGGTTTGAGTGGGCTGGGCAATTTCTAACATGACAATTTGTTACTGGAAAGTCTGGTTCACCAGAACTGGAAATCTGGCCATTACCAAGGACTCTGGATTTCTGAGACCGCTGGGGACGGCTGTGCACAGACTGCCCTGGTCGGGCTTCCTGGCAGGCGGACTCAGCTATAGGGCTGGCAGCCCTGGCACAGACCCTGGATGTTGCTAGCTTGGTGTTAGATTGAGAGCTGTCCATTTGCCAGTGTGGGTGGGTATCCAAGACGCTGTGGGATAGGAAGTCAGGTACTTCAAATCTTAGACTTTGAGGTTCAGTTTCATTTCACAGTTTTCCAAAATGAACTTGCCACCAAACAGTTGCCATTTGATATTTTCACTTCTACTAGAAATTTCAAAGATTCTACTTCTCATTGCAAACTTGATGACAATGATTTATTTAAAATTGTAGAGTTTCTCAGCTGTCATGTGCGGGCATGTAATTTTAGTGAGTTAAACTAGGAGGATTTGCCTATCAGCAACATATTTAAAAGTTAATTAGCAGCTCAGTTAGTATGGATATGGATACAACTAAAGTCTAAACTGACAAAGAGAAGATAATTAGAGAGTGTATACTCAGGCTGCAGGCTTCACACCTTTTCTTACAAAAGGCCTTGCAAATCAAACTGTACCAGCCTGGAATTTGGAAGAAGTATTACTTGAAAGCTAAAGTTCAGCTTCACAGAAGGGGGAAGATGGTATTAATAATGGATTATTGTTGGGACTGTATAATCACAATTTTACTTCACTGTTAGATACACCATTGACCTTAGCAGAAATACTGCAGTGTCAAAGTGAAATAAAGTAGTAAAGGATCAGATTTTTTGTTGCACTCACTTCAGGGAGAACTTTTTGGAAATAAAATTAAAGGTTTGTAACCATGTTGCAAATATATTAACAGTGGTGCTTAGAAGGATCATAACATACACATGTGCTTTGGGTTTGCATTTGCTGGCAGAGGGAGCTGATCCCCGGGTGGTAGTGTGGTATCCCCGCAGTTGTTTCTTGAGAGCAGAGAGTTTTCTTTTGGGTTGAGCAACAGTCCTGCTCCATAAACTGCCACAGCTTGAGCATCACTTTTCCTTCTCTCTCTGCTTTGAATCATTGTATTCTGAGAGTGGTAGATTGCTTTTGCTGGGTTTACACACACAGTGTGGCACTGTTCTGGATGACTGTATGTGCAGTTTCCCCAAGTCCCATCGTTTTCTGGAACATACTCCTTAAGCCTGTTTTGTCCTTGCTGACGATGAGCCAAGAAACAGAGCAAAAAGGCTTTCCATGCAGAAATAATGAATTATTCCATGACTGCACTCAGATTAACTAGTGTAAGGGCATTCTATTAAGGTTTGCTTAGATTTGCTCCCCAATCTTCTTCCCTCCCCTCCATTTTCTGTCAAACAAAGCCGAAACTAAACCAAGACTTTTGATGAAAATCCAAAATGTTCTTTCTGTGAAAGATGTTGTTTTGCTGAATCCCACGTTACCCATGAAAAACAGCTTCTATGAAAAATTTTCTGCCAGCCTTAATAAATAGGTTGTTTTCAGGTGGCACAGGGTTCAGGATGAATGGATGTAGTCTCTGTGCTTTCTTTAATTTATTATTTTTCTGTGTGTAGTCTTATAAAACTCTGTCACTGAGAAGTATTTGTTATGTTTGGGCAGACATTAGTTTACTTATATATTATTTTTTGGTGTGAATAGTTTTTTGTTGGTACTTGTTAATCTGAGAATAAAATAGCAATGTTTGTGTGTTAAAATGATCCTTATGCAAAAGGTTTCTACCAGGGAGAAAGAAGTCGTCATTGTACCTTCTTTGGGAAGTCATTTCAACCTATTAGCAAAATGGACTGTAATTTGTGATCTTGTGTTTACTTTTTATTTTTCTGTAGCATCAGGACTCCTGCTTGCAGAGCCCAGCCCCATTTTGCTAAATAATGTATAAATTCAGATTTAAAAAAATGGTTTATGTCCCAGGGCACTTATGATCTCATTGTAGGGAGGAAGAACACACAGACAGAGAGACGGGAAGCAAGAAGAAACAATGAGGTACTATTGGTCATCTTGATAGCGGTGCCCTCAACCCATCAACAGTCTAATATTAGATACCCCTTGTCAAGCTTTGTTAGGTGTTGTAGAAGAGGAGATTATTAAAATCTTTGGAGGGGGAGTAATAGGTTACACTGCAGATGGTTCTGAGGAGACCTTTCCAAGTGTGTAGGGCAGGGTAGGAAGCAGCACAGAGGGGGGGTTTTGAGAGTCTAGTAAATGAGTGAGAGATGTGGGAGCTGGTCTCCTGGCAGGGGCTGAGCGTGGAGCCTGGCTGGGAAGGGCTGTGAATGGGAGCCAAGCCATGGCCAAATGCCAGGAATGCCCACAATATGCTGGTAGGAGATTGGTTCTGTGATAGACACTCCTAAGTCATACACCTTGCTCCTAAAGACCTGTGTCACATACTAAAAAAGGTTCAGTTAAAATTTTTCAGTGCCTGGCTGTAAGAATTTAATCTTCCATTAAAGCACAATATTTGATTGAAATAAACGTAAAGTCTACTGTTCCCTTTACATTAGTCTGCAGCTCACCTTTTCCTCACGTTGATTTGCATAAAATTCTATCTGGAAGCATCAGAAAGATTTTGTCTGACCTGAAAGTGCCTCCACCAAAGCAGCAGAGTATTTTCAGAGGCACTCAGCTGTGTCATACCTTTGAATTTTTGTGAATGTCACTGGGAGCTGGTACACACTTCCCTGAGCTCCACTGAAGGTTCCTACCATAAAGTCCAGCTAGTAAGTATCTTGTTAGGTGAAGGAGAGCACATTTGCGTGGGGAAAGGTGTGATACTCCTTTCCTCTTTGGAGGCAGGAGGTCCACAAAGGCAGAATACCACTGACGATTAACAGACAGAGTCTTATGTCTTTGGCCTAAAAAAGACAGTGGTAGTATCATTGTCAAAAATCAAAAGATGGTCTTATGTCACACCATCCCACTTTGTATATTGATCATATAACATGCTACTATCCTTTTGATCCAAGTGGCTAGTCAAGATGCGGTGCTTTGCAGATTTTTTCCAGATAGGGGAAGAGATTATGAAGGGAATGCATCAGGTATTGTTAGTTCAATTCAGTTCCTTTACAAGGAAATACAAAATCTTGAAAGCCAACAGAGAAGCAACTAAAGGCAATTTTCCTTCTTACTCCACCAGGTCCTTTCAGCTAGGACTTCAGTGTCTCATTCCTTCCTCAGTTTAAGGGCATTTCTTTGTCCTACAGTACCAATGTTTGTTCAAGTTTTTCTTCTCCTTGTTGTTCTTTCTGTCCCTGCTTCTCCACTTGTGCTATTTCTTGTTTATATGTACATCTGCCAAAAGTAACAGTGAAGAAAGCCCTACTGCCCAAGCAGTTCATCTTTCTGAGTAGATTCAGAACTGTCTTTTGGCAGGGGACAGAAGCATATGCCAATGCTTTGGGTTTGCAAACTGCTAGTATTTCAGCTATCCGCTGCCTTGAAATAGTTTATTGGACTTTTCACTAAGTAGGGCAACAATTATTGCACTGGCCTTGACATGCTTTAATCCAAGCTATAACAGTGCAATATGTGTGTTAATAATGAGTAAGTATTCTATTGGCTATAGCCTGTATGAATCATGATTTGAGTAGTCTTTGTCAAAAGATGTTTTCAATAGCTGTGTCAACTCATTGTATCAGTGCAGTGGAAAGTAGACAGACATTCTTAGACTTAATGTGATTTGCAAAGTTGATTTGAAGGGAACAAAATTGATGCACATCTTGATTAAGTCCAAAAGATATAGGAAACCTCCTTTTCTACTGTCACAATTTGCATTTTGGCTAGCTGATTGGCGGATGTGACGATTTTTTTGGCAACATTATGGTATACATTAAGCAGGTGTTTATGAAAACCTGTGTTAAGGTCAGCAAAAAACCAAGCACAACTTGCAAAATATGTTCTGTATTTCACTTCACTGCCATCCATCTTGAAGGTTTTTCAGAGAGAATCAAATAGGTTCTCTTTCCTTTGTAAAGCAGAGGTTCTCTGTCCCGCGTTACTCCGGTGTATAGGGGGAAAAAGTTAATGGTAGGTGACAAATGTGATTTTAAACCCTTTATCACAGAAAACAATTTCTGAAGTGAAAGCTGGTTTTGCCCAAAGTTACCATGGTTACTGAAATGGGGAAGGAAAAAAAAAAGGATGATCCCTTGAGGCATTTAAAGGAGACATATGTGTTCATCTTTGTTGTCAACATGATTGTTGTACAAATTAAATAGTTAGTTCCACTTGGAATGAAATCCAGGTGGCCTTTTGCCCTCTAGACAGAGTTGCTCAGAACTGGGATTTTCCTCACCAAATCTACTGTTTGGACCTGGTGGAGGCTTTCATGCTCTTTGGCTAGATTCCTGCTAGGCGGGCTTTTGTGGGAGGAGTTTTCATACCTGAAACTGCTTTAAGAAAAAGGTGAAATTAATAAATGCTGGAACAATTGCTACAAACAATAATATCTTACCTCCCTCAATCATATTTTCTATGCACACTTAGTTTGTCTTTCTCTAAAGTAAAGCTTATCCTGGATGTGGAAATACCAACCCAGGCATGCCTGGACTCTGTCAGATTGCATTTTGGTTGGCTGTGAGATTTAAAGACAGACCTATTTTAAAGAAATTTCTATGCAGTCACGTTTCTACAATTTAGAGAATGGCCATAATTGCTGTTCCTTCTCTTTGTGAAGTGTAGAAGCTGCTACTTCATGGGAGCTAGGAGCACATATCAACCAAGCCTGCTAAGAGAAAATCTGGCCTGTTGCCTAAACTTTACACCATGCAAGAGAGAATGCTTGCGTGGAGAAGCAGGGCTGCATTTCGGCCATATAATCTAGCCAGTCCCTTTAGGAGGGGAAGATTAGGTCTTGCCCCTACCTATTAATAACCCAGTTTAAGGGCAATGGGTCCATTTTGGCCCACCTGCAAGCTGTTAAAAGCTTAGGAAGTGGCTCCAAAGTTCCTGGCCTGACAAGCTGTCATTCCTGATAATGGGATTCCTAAGGTCAGTTAGCAAGGAGCAGACCCAGAGAGAGGAGATCGTGGCAAGTGGATGCTACGATGTAATCGTTTTCTGGACCATTGCAGATGCAGGCAGGTAAATGGAGGTGGACACTAAGGAATAGGCTTACATCTGAAATGGGAAAATTGAAGGCAGAATACCGTTGCTGTCCTTACATCTGAATCCACAAAATGGAGCAGTTCTGTTGTATGGCATTAGGAGTGCTCCACCAATCTGGGCATCATGTGGTCAAGCATGATACTAAGGTATCTTTCTCTTCTGTTAATTCCTTCGCCTCTGCTGATTTTCCATAAAATAAAGCCATCTTTCAAACTAGTAGACATCTCCCTTTTCACTGGGAAGGGCTGAAAACGGCAACACAGAAAGTGAGGTTTTTCTAGAGAGTAACTTACAGTCCTTAAATGAAACTCTTGGCTGTGGAAAAAAAGCATCTCTTTCCATATGTCATAGAGGAAGACTTGTACCCTAATCTGAGCACAGACTATTGGTGATAGCAAATATGGATAAGAGACCGTTGCTCAGTAAATTACTTTTTTGCCTCAAAGAATATAAAAAATGGTGTTCCTCTCCTTAGTGACATCTTCCTATGTGTATTCAGAAATTGTACTGATGAGTGAGCTTGTGAGCACGGGAGGTGGGTGGAGGAGATTTGCAGTGGAATTGAACTGGACAGACAAAATATGAAAAAGGCTATACCTCACTTTGATAATATTTCTTATTTCTGTGTTGGAAGAATCAATCCTTCCCGTGATTCTTTTATAGTACATTTCACCCAGGGAAACAGCTGTAAAGCCTAGGTTTGTATTGTTTCCTGTGGTCTGTTTTGAGGAATTTTCCTGTAAACATTGAGGATCAAAATAAAATCAGTGTGCTGAAATCACTTCAGGCTGATGCTACTAGGCTTTGTATGTTCCGAAGTGACTTGATGTATACAGCGCCCTCTGCATGGTCACAAACACATGATTTTATGCCCAGCAATCTATAACTTTTGGGTCAGTTGACTGTTTTCTTGATTGAAGTCACTTAGTGGCATGAATGATCATAATTTGTAGACATCTAGTTGCCTGTAAGCCTTATACACAAGGCCCACGTGGGTCAATTAATTTGACTGTCTCAGTGTTGTCAACCTAATGAAGCTATAGAAATCTTTAATATTGGTTACCTAGTAGGTATGCTTTAAACATATTCTCATGTTGTTGAAATAGTATGACAGTATAGTGGCCACATTTTAAAGTCTCTTAACATTGAAGGTTATGCAATTTGAATGAAAACTACTGGATTTTTCTAGAATATAAAAAGTCATTGTTTTTAACACTTTGATTTCCTCAAAGTTTTTTCTGACCTATTGTCTTTTTATTTCCTTTGCTTTTCAATTTAGGTTGTACTGCTGGTTGATATTTTGGGGCATTATGATAGTTCTAGTTAATAACTTCCACTTCATTTCTAAGACTTTCAGTAGTACTTTTTGATATGTCCCCTTCCTCCCTGCCCTCTCCCCCTCACCTCTCACCCCATTAAATTAATTTTTAAATCCATGAAGAAGAGGTTAATACGTATCAGGAAAGTCAAGATGAAAGAAACTGAAAATTACAAGGGTGTCTCTCAGACAATGCTGAGGAAGGAAATTAAATGCTGAATAGTTTGCTAAACCTGGGATCATGGCAAGTTTTCTGAGATCTTATGCAAATTGCGGGCACTGTACTTTAAGCACTCAGCTGTAGGCCTTATAACAATTTTTTTTCCCCTTTAAAACTTCCTAAAGCTCTTCTCCTCCCAGCCTTTTCCTTTTGTGTTTGACTCTTCTCAGCATGTGTCTGAGAGCAGTGCTCAGTGGTGCAGGCGGGATGGTGACACTGCGGGACGCTCAGCTACAGCACTGCTGTAACATCATGGGCTAATGATTCAGCTGAGCCTCTTGATTCAGCTGCAAGGTTATTCTGCTTTCCATCATCCTACAGGTCTGGGCTTTACCTCGTTTCACTGGTACAACAGTGACTTAAATAGATAACTAGCTCAGCTGAGGAAGAGCCTAGTGTGAACTGTATTTTAATACTGGGAATACCATTAGATATATCTCTCCTCATTCACCATCTCTCCCCCTTTTTTGCCTTTTCCTTTAGGAATCAAACCCATTTTGGGGAATATGTCTCTCGAGACATTTGTTGATTTTTTTTGTGCTTTTATGAGACACCTGTATCCCCATGCTCCAAGTCATTATCTCCCTATCTTTTTCCTCCCTCTTTACTGCCGCCATTGCACTCCCTCAGGCTGCGATTCACGTTGCTAGCTTAAGTGAACTGATCACTATCCTTCTGATCTAGGCTGGTCATATGAATTCCTCCCATGGAGGAATGGAGAGAGGTGCTACCTATATTAGGATGGGCTGACTTGCCTACCAGATGTTACTTTCTTTTTCAGTTGATTACAGAGCCAACCTAGACAGCTGCCTTTGAATGAGATATCTGTTTTGGCTGGCTCAAGTAAGGTGAAATGAAACTCTCCCTGAGGAGGAACACAGTCTCTTCTTGTGTTCTGCTCTGAACCTTTAATAGAAAACCAGCTACTGGGAGGTATAGTAACGAGATGCTTACAGAAAAGACTAGATACTTGCATCTCTCCTCCAGATGGTAGTCTGCATCCTCTGCTTTCCAGTCTAAGAAACATCGGAGGCTCACTATATTGCATCCAGGTCTGGTTGAGCAGACCTGCATGCAACCGAGCAGGCTGCATAAAGCAGCTAGACCTTAAAGGAAAAGGACCAAGCAGGCTTTTGCACATTTTTCCTTATGCAAACCAAAGGAAAGTTGAACTGATCTTTATTGATTTAAGGACCAGAGATGTTCAGCTGTACTTCTGCCAGGATGGATCTGTAAAGCTGGTCACAACGTGCACCCCCATTAGATTACAGCCACTGGCCCTCAGATGCCCGGATTCTCATTGCTCTGTAACGTGACCTGTGAACCACTTCCAGTGAGGATTCCTTCCCAGAAGGGTAGGCAGTGTGGCTTGGGGTTTGGAAACATATCGTTAGTGGATCTGGATTCCTGATACCCAAATGCCATTTCATTTTCCAAATGTAAATAGACTTTTTCTTCTATATTGTTGCCAAAGTGATTAGTAGTTAAAAGATCTTTCATTGGATAGGGAGATATGAAATGCCAGGTATGAAAAGCAATACTTTAATGTTCCCATTTTTCTTTATGAAAGAATCTTTCTATATAGAAAAGGTAAAAACAAAGTTTGAAATCATTGACCTGTCTGATCTTAAAAAATCAGGAGGTAGGTTAATACATTTTTAAGGCCTGTGACCCTCAAAACCTCTCCTGTAGCACTCAGAAGTGAGGAACAGAGTGGGAGCACCTGCAATAGGTGGATGGGTAGATATTATGTGTAATTCACACTATACATATGGTGTGTACATTTGTATCTAGAAACATATATAGATGCATATATATATATATGTGTATAAATGTATTCATCTCCCCCTCCCCACCAGTACAGTGGGAATATATAGGAAAAAGCTATATACGGAGCTTCTGAGCAAGTTATCTGAAAAAATTGGGAGGCTAACTAGCTATAGACTTGCTTTTATTTATAAACTAGCAGATTATTCTTTGAGAGGACTAAACGTTTCCTTAAGACGCTTCCAGTAACTTCTCATGGATTTTAATCAAGAATAATATCCTCCTTCTTCCTTAGGTCAGTCCTCCTATACATTGCATGATCTTTTTTCTCATATGAGGTGATTGAAAATGCTCATACAAATAGCAGCATTTTACATTAAATTCTCTAGGTATCCGTGAGGCTCTATTGCATTTCTGTAGATCCCAGTTACTCTCATCCGTATTAATTGCTGTTGGATTTTTCCACAGATTGGCTCAATTTACAATGTTTGTACCGAAGGGGAGACGCTTAGTTAGAAAAAGATGTGGTGTTAAAATGCGGTGTGTATTAAAATGCCAATAGGAAAGCTGTGGAATAACCCTTACAGCATCACATACTCCACTACAGAAGCATAGATGTGGGAAAAATTAAAAATTGTTGATCCTTTCTTCCCTGCCCCCTTTTCCCACAGAAAATGACATATGTATTTCAAACTGTATTTGCTGTAATGTCTTGCCCCCTTCTTTCCATCATTTGGTATTGCTGGACGTTTATCCAAAACCAAATCTTGATTTGCTATAGAAATCTGTTCTTGACTAGCTCAGCCACAGCACCTGAGCCCAGATTCTGGAAGAAGTGTGGCTAGAAAAGCTGCCCTCCCTTCCCCACCTGCCCCCAAGAAAATACCGTAAACAATGCCTTTTTGTCAGCTATGAGGAGCAGTGCTAAGGTATGTGCTGGCACGAGATCTGACTGAGGCACCGGGGATGTGTATCGCCTAGCCACACAGAATTAGAAGGCATGCACTCGGATTGATAACAGCGTGTGCAGACGTGATAAACACAAGAAGGCCCAGGCTGCTTTTGGGAAATGGAATAGCAACACAGAGGAGGAAACGGGATTCCCCCAGGGCCTCGTACTCAGCGAGTGGTGGGAATCGTGAATCTCCTCAGATGGGAGGGAGTTATTAATCATAAAGACTATTATGCTGTGCAAGGCATTGCTGAAACAGAACACCACCAAGCTATTTCCTATCTTATCAGGGTGCATTAATAATGCAGCAGTAATAATAGAAGTACAAATTAAAAATAACTGGATGGGCAGATAAGCAGAGTTCTTGAGATTAAGGGGATCGGGAATTGCTTCAAACAGTTAATTGCAGAGCAGCACATAGGGGGAAATTTGCCTTTGCTGTTTTGCCTTTGTTGTGTTCTTATTCTTCATCTTATCTCCATGAGCATTATTTCTAGGGCTTTTACATAGACACTAATAGGCGTAATATTTCCTCAAGATTTCAGACTGTTCTTCTTTATCTCCAAAGAAATGAAGTATCTTTTCCTGATCCATCTAATTCAGTAGGGACTAATAATGGTGAATAAGAAGAGTATTCTGATTATTAGGCGTCTTCTACATAAACCTCTTATCATTTTCTCCTCCCACTCCAAGCCCACAATAAAAAGGCAGACAAGACGTTACAAGTGTCAAATATTCAGGCTTCGGGACAAATTGATGCAGACTGTTCCCTGGAGGTTTGTAAGCTCCCTCCAGATTGCAGTGGCATGAAATCCCCAGTGTCTCTGAGTCTCTTGAGGTGTAATAGCTGGGCTGGGCAAAGAGAAATGTGAGTATCTGGTTGTCTGCAACTGGATGATTGTGCCCCTCTCCCCGTTCATTCTTGCACAGCCTATGTCTGTAAGTCACTGACCTGGCAGGGCTTTCGCTGATTTGGGGCCACTGCATGGTTCCTTTTCATAGAATTAAAATAAAGACTCAGAACCCCTGCTGGGTACCAAAATGTGCCTTCCTTAGGGGATGAGACTGCTGTCACTTTGATTTCAAGTCCTGTTTGCTAAGCAATTTTCAGGACACTCAAGTTCTGCTCTCAATGAAATAGGTATTGGAGCTAGGCCCATGTGCCATTTCACACAGCTCCATCCAAGCCACACTGGCCCACCGAGAGATAAGGCTATCAAGGGAAGCTCATTCAGCTGAATGCCCAATACACTGATGGAGAAGAAGCTTAGCAAAGAACTGCAGCACAACTATTACTCCACCGTTTTTCTGGAAAGCAACATCATTTGTGAAACAAGCAATATGGGAGCTCAGCATCAAAGACTGTAAATCATGTAATCCTGCTTTTAACATGGTTTTAGTAGTCCAAAAAGCTTCTTCGTGTAATATTATTACTGAAGAATTCAATCTACTGTACAGAATAGTTTATCACAGTTGGTTGCCACAGGAATATTCTCCATGATTTGTCAGATTAAAAGGGTGGAGAAGGCTGTTGCTGAAATATTGCTTTCTTCAGTAACAGAAGAAGAAAGCCCTTTGGAGGGGATGAGAGATAACCTGGGGAGGAGGGAGGCAAGGACAAAAGGATGTATTATCTGCACACTGATCCTGAACTTTCTTTGCATGTCATTAGTATTGTAAGTGTTCAGCACAGTTTGATGGTCAACTTCTGAAATAGAGTGGTACACTATTGCCTGGTCACTCTTCTTCATTCAGGTTGTACCTCCACTAATGTAAATGGTGTAGATTAGAACATCTTGGATGAACATAGTAGTAGGTGAATTCACCAGCTTCATGTTCAAGATGAAGCAGTGAAAGTAGGTAAACTACAGTGGCCAAATGAGAAGTGGGCAGACTCCATCGGCCTGTGCTTACTCTTGACAAGACCAGCTTGTGGAACATTTTCATCTTGTGAACTAGATGACTGAAACACTCTGAGCACATGAATTCATGTGCATGATGAAACTTTCAGGATTCATAGGCATTTTTACAGAACCTGCCAACAAACTGAGTATCTGTGATACTTGTATCCATGATCCATAGCCATCGTCCTCTGTGTCAATGCCAGCTGAGTGCATGGAGCTCTGCCTGGGGATGGATGAGGAGCCAACCGAGAGTTTATGGGTCAGGATTAAAGGGAAGGCAAGGACAGGTGACATTGTAGTGGGGGTCTGCTAGAAGCCACCTGACCAGGAAGACCAAGTGGATGAGGAGCCAACCGAGAGTTTATGGGTCAGGATTAAAGGGAAGGCAAGGACAGGTGACATTGTAGTGGGGGTC
>JANHGO010000027.1:34027208-34046574 GCA_024606505.1 Aquila spilogaster | reverse complement strand
CAACCTGGTCTAGTGGAAGGTGTCCCTGCCCATGGTAGCGGGCTTGGAACTAGATGATCTTTAAGGTCCCTTCTAACGCAAACCATTCTATGATACTCATTACCCATGATAATAGCTGCTGTCATGGTATTAAACCTATTAGTCCAAATCCAGATTCTTTTCCTTTTGTTTCCTCCCTAGAAATGTTTCACAGATGTTTTTCATCTACCTATCCATGTCTCTGATGTGCATCTTATCGTCACAAACTGCCACTGATGTCTCTAGTTGATCTCAGTTTTGCTGTTGCATCTCCTTTAGCTGGGATGCTCTCCTCACCATCACTGAACCCTCAGGTGACCTCTCTCCTGAACCTCTGACCTTTCTACCTGTGCCTGTTCCATTCTGAGCCCTGCATTTTATATGTCAACATTTCTTCTCATTCAGGAAGGCTTTTTTTGTCCTGATGTGATTTACATATGCATTAGTAAATGGTTTGCTTTTTTGTTGCATCTAAAGGGAGGGAAAGGGGAAAAAGGAAAGACATGCAATTAGTTACTGAAAACTGGAGTTAAAGTATAAAAATTGAAACTGCTCTTCTCATATGTCTGGGTCTCCCTTCACTAAATTCTCAGGCGATAATCACAAAACAACGATTAATTAGCCTATCCTTGTTCTAAGGCATTGTCGGCATCCACTGTCTCTCAGGGCTAGACTGTGGAGATTCGGTTGGGGGACTAAACAGATCTGCAAAGAGTACTACAGAGGCAAGCTACTAATATTTTCTTACAGATTTCCCAGTTACTGTCTAGACAGAAAATATACAAGGTGGGTGCCTGCCCTGCATTTATTTTTTTCCCCCTCACTTTTTCAAGGAAGGTTTGTAAGAGCTGAAAGTACCTTCTAGGCTCTAAGAGTTTTCATAGGAAGACTTTTGCATCTCCGTGGTTTTTTTGTGATTTTTCTGTTTTTGGTTTTTTTTTTTTTGTGTTACACAATGATTTATATCAATCTGTCTCTCCTGCAGGGTAGTCCTAGAACGTGTGGAAACACGGATAGAGAAGATATGTTCTAGCTAGCAAGTGAGTCTAAAATACCAGACTCTGGACAAAGCTCAGCTTTTCTTTCTCTGCAAGTTACACTTACCTTTACATCTCTTAACTACCCTTCCACTTCTGTTTAACTTGCTCCCTCATAGTCCAATTCTTTTCTTTCCTTTTTACTACTGTGAGCTAGAAGACTATTCACCAAATTCTCTGGCCCCCAGGGAAATGTTTTAAAAATACACTACTAAGTAAACACGTTCATTACTTAGTCTAGGATCAAATAACCTGACAAGACAGATAAAGCAAAGCTGTGGTAACATGCTCTCTCCCTCCCTTCTTCCGGACACCTTAATCCTGCAGCACTGCCACCCACCCATACCCCTCAATCATCTCCTTGGAGGACTGTTAGCATCTTCCTCCTAACTGGCAGAGACAAAATGCCTTACTTTGCAACATGCTTACTCGTTTTGAAGTAAATGATTCAAGTCCAAATTTGTAATGGTTGTTCAAAGTCCAGCTGATAAGAAACTCAAACTGTGACTAGTTAAAGGCTGGCAACTGATTTTGATACTTTCTGGAGACTGACCTTTCATACCTCATAACAAGCTATGTTTTAGCAAATTGTGGAAATACAACAAATAAGATCTGAATCAGAAGCTTAATTGAGTATTTGTCATGTAAATGTTACTACCGGAAGTGAATTTCTTTAGAGCTAGATGTCAAAACAGGCTTCTGAACAGAAGACAAAAGGATGGAAGGCTCTGTAAGACTGACTGCTTTCTGAAACAATGTGAGCCAAATTCAGCTATGACTCTCACAAGCAGAAGGCAAATACTGAATTAAAAATGGTTGTTTCATGAACACTGTGTGTTCCTGCTGTTGGGATTTTAAGAATGGAAAGATAAATTGTATCTTGCTTTTGCCTGGCTGTGCAGTCCTTAGGGGGATGCTCACAGATCTGCTGCCCTTGTATCCACCCAGTAACACCACACATAACAGCAACATGTGCGGTAACTGGAGTTCAAGGATTATTTAGGGCAGCAGTCACCCCACAGTGGGCAGGGGGCCCTCCAACGACTGCCTTTTCCTGTGTGGAGATGTGCAAGAATTCTGTTCTTTGGATTCTCAGAGAGATGTTATGCCGGAGAAATCAAATTTTCAAAGAGACCATGAGAGCCTGTTTAATAGTTTGTATTATATCTGAAAATGGAAGCAGAATGGAGAGATACTTTCTTAAAAGGCGAGTCTTAGGACCTGATATTTTCAAAATCCAGACAGCTAGAGATTCAGAGCAGTGGAGGGAAGGCTGTTGGTGGTCTCTCAGTCAATAGACAAATAGATCAGGAAAACCAGTATGTGAATTAGCAGTCTTGACTGAGAGCCCAGGATTAAACAGGCACAGATGCTGAACAATCCTCTTGCCCCTTGAAATGGCCCTAGTCAAATAGAGCTGAGGTATGTTAATAGGTAAACTGATCTGGATACATTTTATGCAGCACCTGGTCTGTTTAGAGAACAAAATTGTCAACATGGCATCTTCCATAGTTTTCAATTCACTTCATTAAAAAAAAAAATTACAAAAATAGATCTTGATTTTTGCACCTTGGGCAGGCTGTTCCAGCAATGAAGCCTTCAGTTCACATCCCAGCCTCTGCATGGAGAAGTCAAACAAAACCACCTCTGTCATGCAGTGGTGCCTTTTAATTTACACAAACCAAATAGCTGCCAGAGACTTCATTAAGTTCAAGAGTACAGGGGAGGAGGAGGAAGGATGAGGAGGATTATAAACTGGCAAGAAGAGCTTCATATTAAGTGAGACGTTAATTTGCATTTGCTGATATTTAGTTGAGCTTGAAAGTAAAGGCTGTTGTAACCGTATAGTATAAAAATGCTTTTGCTTGTGCTTTTTTCCCCCATTAAGAAGCCAATTTGTCTGTGTTTTACTGATCTTAGAGATAAGACAGATAAGGAGAGAAGTGAACCTTCCTTTCAATTCAGACTGAAAAAACCCCCAGTGTTACTCCTAGCTCCATCTAGACATGCCTTTGTCATCATGGTTTAGATCTGGTCCCTTTGAAGAATTTCTTTTGAGTAGATGTTAAAAATGTCACAAAAGAATTAAGGAAGGAAAGTAAGAATGAACTGGAAATTCTTAGACCTTGCCTGACTCAGAACTTTGCCTTCGCAGAAAGTACACAAGGTGGTAGATAAATCATTATTGCAGATTAAGCAATAATTTTTATGTTGTGTAAATTGCTGTATTTCATCATTTATGCTCATCCAACCCTTATACTTGTGGATCTGTAAGAATGTCACTTGCAATTCATGAGTTTTCTTTGAATTACCAGGGAGTACAAGCAGATGAGACAATACTGAAAAACTTAACTGATAACAGAAGGTAGTGTAATTTAGTATAAATCAGATACAGAATACAGTTCAGAGATTAAAGCAGTATATTGTGATTAAGAGGGGTTCCTTGGAAATACTTCTTCCTTTTCTTTTGACCATGTGGGGTTTTCTTTTCCTCTTTAAAAATAATTGTATTTAATACAGCTGTTGATGTGCAGAGGGAATACAGGCTAAGCAAAGGAGACTGACAGGAGCAGTATCAAAAGTGTAAATGGAGGTGCATGAGGACCAGTGTGCTGTGCTCATCTTCTTTCTTTTGTTGTGCTTTTCAGCTACTCCATATCACAAATACCCAATTTTTTTTGTTGTTGTTTGGTCATAGAGAGGTTACAAGGATGCTTCTGATGTATTTGCATTGATTCTGCTTTAGGCTGCTGAATATTGTTCTCAGAGGACATTCATTGCTATGTGCTTCTGACAGACAAAGAGAAATAATTTCCAACTGAGAAATTAGGTGCTTCTGAGGACTAGCCTTTTAGAATAGTGTCTGCAGTCAGGAAGGCTAATCGTCCAAATGATAGACATGCATGGTTGACTTTCCTCTTTATGCAGCCTTGATTGAGACACGATGAGCATGCTGCTGGCCTTCGCAGGGGATAATTTTGTTAGAACAATGTCCTCCGGGAAAGGCTTTTATACAGCAAGGATGACAAGTGTGGCAAATTGCTTACAAACCCCAGACCTAGAGGCTTCTCTTTGTGAAAGCTGCCAGCCCACAGTACAGCAGTGCTGCAAAGCTGGAATTCAATAGCTGTTTCTGCTGCTGTAAAAAGTGTAACTTTTTTCCTAAACTCTTTGCTTATTTTCTCAGAAGGCTTGTTTTCACAGGATGAACAGGTTTGGGTGGCCCAGAGTACATGAAAACAGAACAGAACCAAACGCTTACAGTGAGGACTGCTTGTTTTTATACCAGTAACAAGAGAAGCGATCACCTCCTGATGAAGTGAAATAGGGCACTATCTTCTTTCCATTCCATTTCTGATATAGAAAGTTGTCTGTGGCAACTTCAGTCTCTTGCCCTCTAGTGTTCTTGCTTTTTATTTTTTCTATTTCTGTTGTTAACTGACAGCAGCTGCCAAAAACATTATATCCTATTCCATTTCTTACATACTTTATAGAAACTGCACCACAAGTACATAGTTTGTGATGTGCTGGTCTTCTGATCTGTGTGTCTTCTGATATATTGCATGATGGCAAGGGCTCTTGTTCTAATTGCTTACAGTCTCATAAGCAGAAATGGTCTCTGCAGTGAAATGAAGAGGCAGGGCATCATTACCACAATGGGTGACAGATCCGAAAGGATTTGTAATTTCAGGACTTGTAAATTCAGGATTTATAATTTATAATTTCAGTTCATTAATGACTGTGATATTTAACTCTTCCAGCCTGCCCTTTTATTAGCTGTGTCTAGTTTTCTGGACTGCAATACCACTCTTACTCTGCAGATAACAGCCCCTGTCTACAGCTTGCCCCTCATTGCCTTATGTCTTTCCTTCCAGGAATATGGTCCATCCATGCTGTCTTCCTTAGTGGCACTTTTTCATCCTCCCACGTTCATCTCAGGGCTGTCTTCTGTGTTGTCTCCCTTTTTTGGAATCTGTCTTTTCCTCTTACACCAGGCTGTGTCTTCACTCCCATCCAGCTTTCCCCAGTTGTCCTGCTGACCTTACTGAGTTATAAAAGGGGAGGAAGATGCCTGAGCCACAGCAGAAGACAATGATCGAGTAGATCAGGGCAGAGCTCTGTGAGAGCAGCTCTGCTGATCAGTGCTTATTTACATCTGCTCAAGATCTGGTGCTGAAAATCTTAGGAACTTGCACCTAATTCATCGTGTCTTATTTTCTTTACAGATAGAAGAATTAAGCAAGTACTTGGTTTCACTCTGGTTATGTGAAAAGAGGTATACAGAAGAACTGTAATTGGTCCAGATGCCATTACTGCAATATCAAATGTCTGTATTAGCTGTATTAGTATTTGAGATATTGCTTGCTAGAAGCAGCATTTTAACAGACTTACCAAAGACAGAATCTTCACATTATTTTCCCTCCTGATCAGCTAATGCTGCTGCTCACTCTGTGTGGGCCAGAGTGGGGCTACCAGCTCCCCCTTACCCTCCCTGACCTCTCTCTGCTGCCTTCTAATGTCAGGATCTGCTACTATTTTTCCCGTAATTCTTTTTATTTCTGCTGATGCCATGAGCTTTATTGTACCTTTAGGAAGTATTTATATGTTATGAATTATATTTTACTCCCACACTGGTTTCTCTTTTCATAAACAAACCTTACAAAAATCTCTGCGTTGGGCAGTTACATATAAATTTGATCCTTTTGTTTTTTTCACAGAGAGGATAAGGTAAATGATGGATTGCATTAATAAAAAAAAAGCATATTGCTGTATGTAAACTGGTCCCTTATGGTATAATATACCTCTCTTCAGCCTGTATCAACAATGTGTTGAACAAGGCATTCATTTAGAAAAGGGGAAAAATATCACCTAGCCTGAAAGTTTAAGCCTACAGTACAACGTCAGGGTTAGTGAAGCATACAGACGCTTCTTTGTCTAAACAGTGTGCAAAGGAGAAAAAGGCCAGAAACGACCCACCTGGAATATGGAAACTTTGGGACCATAAATGAAGAACCCCATTTTCACTTTAACAAAGAGTGTGTTTGGAGGCATGCTCATTATTTATTAGTATGTTCACTCAGAAAGAAACGCAAAAGCTGAATAGGCTGTTCTGGCTTACGCACACAGTGGGACATGACAGAGTTCTCATGTTTTCTGTTGAACATAACTGTAGATGTTGTGTCAGGATGCACGCTAGTAATCCTAGAGAATAATCCAGGCAAATCCTGGCCTCTTCCAGCCCACCCCTCCATCAAGAGAACTGTTGTCATGTGGAATTAAAGTACTCCTGAAATGACTTACCATGCCTGTTACATCATATTCCTATTTGCAACTCTCTGGAGGTTATCAGCACAGTTAATTCATGTGCCATGGATATTCTTGAAGTTAACATCACAAATCAAAGTATATTTATAGTATTGGTTTAGAAGTCAGATAGTTAGAAATGTGTACATATTAAAAAAAAGAAAACCCTCATCATTCAGCCAAAAAAGTAACGCTGGATTTTCTGTCATTAAACTGACAGGATGTTATAGCTGCTGTAAATAATAGTGACTGCTAAAATCTTTTGGCGTCCCCAGTGTACAAATCAACCAAACATGGATTAACTAGTTTCCTCTAATGTGGTTTGCACTAATCCAATATCCTCTGATAACAGGAGAAGGCCTTTAATTAGAACAATTTGGTTTCTCTTCTGTGTATGCTGTGGCTTCTCAGAAAACACTCGTTAGCTTTATGGAGTTCAAAGTCAAGTAAACTTAAAAAATCTATTACCTGAATGATGCCTGGGGACCTCTGTGCAGGGCTTTTGGTGGGACACTGGGGTTGGATGCATGCATCTTGAGGCTTGGATGAGAAGTCATTTGAACATTACCAGAAATGAGATGGACAGATTGCTCCTTCCCCTTCCTTAGACTGGAAAGCCTGCAGACGGGTGGTACTGTGGCCATGTTCTCAGTCCCCCATGTGCTTCACTTCATACAGGAATGATGAGAGGGATAATAGGGGCTCTAGGCAGCTCCTGACCTTCCTTGTGTGTTTGCACTATCTTTTGTTCTCAGTTGCAAGAGCTGAAGAGCTGCAGGGCTCTCTCGTGTACTTTCAGTGGCCCTGCCAGCAGCCATTGCTTCTGCCTGAGAGTTTTTGGAGTGGTACATGCTCCTGCAGCATTTCCTTTGCTCATGGCATGCCATTTTCACAGTGATCCCATATGGGGCTGTCCAGTGGGAATACAGATTTCCCAGATATGCTGCTTTACCTTGGGAGGCCCTTACATTGTGTGTATTACATGAATATTGGATTCAGCAGCTCAATGACTTTGTTGTGCTGCTGCAGAGAAATACAGAAACCAAATTCCTCTCTGAGGCTGACAGGTAGACAGACTGGCAGCAGCCATCTGAGTTGAATGGTTTCATTTTCATGTTTTAACAAAAAACAGGATGAAGGTTATTAAAGGTGACAGTAGTAGAAGACAGATTCTTTGGCAGTTTCTGCACTTTCGCCCTTCCCTGGATGCATTATTTTCTTCAACCTGTAACCACTTTACTTTCTGGTAATGTCACCTTTGCTCTCTTCTGCCCCTTTTGGTCATCAAAGTTATAGCAAAATGATTAGGGGTTGGAGGGAAAGAGATGGGGAGAGAGAGTAGAGGTTGAACATGAGAAGCAGTAGTAAGTTACTTTACTAGAATACAAGCAGGCTGGTGGCTGAATAGCTTCACTGCAATTTTCTTGTAACAAAGCAGAAAATTGCCCAGCATGGATGCCTGAAACATCTCCGAGTTCTCGCTGAGGATGGGGAAATGTTTAGCATCTAATAGCTAATATATTCTCAAGAACCTCAGAAGATGACTCTTACGTAGCTTGTGTTTGGGTTTGTTAGGATTTTCAGTGTGTGCAATTAGCTGAACCCTTCAAAGGTTGGTGTTCTTCCCAGAAAACCAGGCTTGCTCCTATTTAGCAATTCTGTAGACTTTCCCCACTTTGGGGTAATCAACAGCTGGTCAGGGAGCACCTTAACGTGGTCATAGTGCCAGAGATGTGCCAAACAATTTTAATGGGGTTTAAGATTTAAGCAAGGTTGTCAAGTCTCATGTGATGCATATGAGACTGACTGCAGCTGAACCTCATCGCAAGGTCCCCTATGGCCAAGACTGCATCTCCTAGTATTGAAGCCTGATGAAGCCTCTTTCCCACTTTCTGAGCGGCTGACTGATGTGTTAACTAGCCGTGGCTGGTGTCTTGGGCCAAGGAGGAGGAGAGGTGCGGCTGGAGCAGTACATTTCACACACTAGCTCTGGGGCTCTTGCACCACGCAAGTGGACATGCGCTGTCCCATGTGCACAACGTGCTGGTATGTGACTCGGCACATGGAGTTTCATGTACTGGAACAGGAGAATGATGAATCTAACCAGACATCTGTTTTTGACTCCTTCAATAGACATTTTACACTCTCAAGAGGTACATTATACCCACGTGGGTTTTCTGTTGACTACCTAAGCATGCACTTACAGTCCTTCACTGCATAAACCAGTCTTGCACATCAGTTGTGAATTTGGCTCTGTTGCAGAACAGTAATGATTTGAGCAGCTGGGAATCAGAGAAAAGAGGAAGAGTGAGGAGAGAAAAGGAAGCTACATCTCTGTCTTAGTGAACACAGACATTTTTAAAGACTTTACTGGGGAGAAGAATATTTATTTGCTACACAGTAATTTTGCAGTGTAAATGATCATCTCAGATGAACTCATGCTAAAAAATGACCTCTCCATTTCTTCTTTTTTTTTTCTTCCTTTTTTAAATACATTTGGAACCTTTTGAGAAGGCTGTGTATAAAAGTATTGAAACTCCCAGCTTGGGGGAGAGAACATTGATTTTATCATTTTGTGTAGACACATACATGCACAGGCAGAAGCCAAGTCACTGAAATAGTCTGTAACAAATGGATCTGATCCAGAAAAGTCTATGTAATTAGATTAGCCTTTGGCCTGGCAAACACTTCATAAAGTTCTGTTAATACAATGTGAGAGAGCTAGTAAAATAAAGAGGAATTTATCATTGGCTGAACTCGGAAAAAAAAACCCAACCCGATTCTTTTTTGATTTCATGTCAATGAATGCACTGGATAAATGTATTTATCGGTTGGTCACTATAAGGGTGTTAAACTAGGAATGCTCAGCTACCAATCTCCCTATTTTTTAGAGCAGTATTTTAAAAATCTTTACAGCTCTCAGATGAGACAGTTTCCTCTTCCATCATGCACTGAAAAATTGATCTTTAGTGGCAGTTATTGTTGTTGTTTTTATCTTTGTCATCAGTTTGTTCAGTGTTGTTTCAATGATCTTCTAAGTCAGACTGGAAAAACAGATGACATAGGACCTGGTTATGGACCAGGTCCAAATGACCAGAGGAAAACAGTCTGAGCTGTGGCATAACACATGGGTGAGAGAGCAGAAGCTTTGGCAGAGCGCAGCAAGGGCCCACCTCTGTTCCTATTCCTCTAAAGGTAACAGGAATTTTATCACTGGCTTCAGTGGTAGCCTAATTAGGTCTCTGAAGGCTTTTGAAAAATCCCCCTTGACATCTGATGACTGTTCCCTGCGGTGTCAGTGGAAAAGTATGCATCTTCTGTCAGTCCAAAAGATGGCTCCACATGGAACTTTTTTTTTTTTTGCTGCAAATTAACATTATAGCACTTCTTTTGTCACCGTGCAGCTGAAGAGAAGTGCAGCCGTGTCCGTGAAATACAGCATGAGTTTGTTATGAACACAGACAAATGGCACAGTAGGTTAATGCAGTAGTCTATCTCTAGACATCTGGGCTCACACCCTTGCTCAGACCTTGTGTAAAAATGAGTTTGTAGCCCAGAGGACTCTTTAGTACACCTCATTCACAGTACTCCTGCATGTTTTGGCAGGTTTCCATCTCTGGCCAGAAGAGGCTTAGGACTGGAATAGCAGTAGAGCATTTCGAGGTGAGAAATGAAGAGTGCTGATAGAGACCTGCAAGAAAACTGTTCAGACTGTGTCTATGGTGGATTAATAGAAATACCACCAATCCCATGCAGCATTTTTGGTGCTTGTTTGGACACTTCCACAGTGCCATTTGTTCCAGGTGGTTACAGTCCTGCACCTTTATGCCTTGCCTGTGTGCCTGAATGATACTGTAAGGAAGGTGAGATCCTGCAAGTTCTGGGACTACTTAACACTTACTCTGTCAGTAATTTTGAAATTTGAGGCTATGTTGAGCAATACCTTACTTTTGAAAAACTTCATTCCATAGAATTTATCAGGAGAGAGTAGTATTTAGCCTGATAAAGTGTTGATTCATCGATTGTCAGATGCTGAGGGCAAAGAGATGATCTTTTCTCCTCAAGATAGTAGAGTATCTTACAATGTAATTAATAGCGTTTACCTAATGAGTCACTATAGCAAGGCCCAGAGAATTGAGTTGTATATGAATGTATAATGGAATGGAAGGAAGGAGGAGAAAACCTGCTCTTGAAGGCATTGAGCATGGGTGGAGATGCAAGGACATCAAATAGATCCATACAAACTCATGAACATGCCTATGTGTATTTGGCAAAGATTAGGTCAGTGGTCTATACAGTCCCGTCTCCTGCTGCCTCAATGAAAGGCCATTGCCTGGTGATTTAAAGGACACCTTAAACTAAGTTGCAAACTGTGCAGCAGCATTGGCTGGGGAAAAGGAGAGGAAGGATTCTTTCCTAACACCTGTGGACAATTAGGTGACAGGTGTGGTAGGAGGTTTTATTATTCGAAGGTTCCCCATGGGACCATAACTGCAGAACAAATCCTCTTAAGGTCTGTTGTGGTTTAACCCCAGCCAGCAACTAAGCACCACGCAGCCACTCACTCACTTCCCCCTCCCCCCTGCCCCGGGATGGGGGAGAGAATCAGGAAAGGAAAAAAAGTAAAACTCGTGAGTTGAGATAAGAACAGTTTAATAGGACAGAAAGGAAGAAACTAATAATTATAATAATAACAATAATAAAGCAACAACAATAATAATAATAAAAGAAGTGGAATATACAAAACAAGTGATGCACAGTGCAATTGCTCACCACTCACCGACTGATGCCCAGTCAGTTCCTGAGCAGCGGGAGTGCATGCATCCCAGGCCAACTCCCCCCAGTTTATATGCTGGGCATGACATCACATGATATGGAATACCCCTTTGGCCAGTTTGGGTCAGCTGTCCTGCCTGTGTCCCCTCCCAACTTCTTGTGCCCCTCCAGCCTTCTTGCTGGCTGGGCATAGGAAGCTGAAAAATCCTTGACTTAGTCTAAACATTACTTGGCAACAACTGAAAACATCAGTGTGTTGTCAACATTCTTCTCATACTGAACCCAAAACACAACACTATACCAGCTACTAGAAAGAAAAATTATCCCAGCCGAAACCAGGACAAGGTCACACCACCATCCAGACACTAAAAAAAAATAATCCAGTTACAGTGTTTACGTTAATAGCCTTATGTAGTAGTGAGTACTGCATATTGAAGGGAAATGCTTGGTATTATAATTCCTACAGTTACTTTCCCTGCTTGAGAATTCAAAGTGAATTTTTTATTTAAGCATCTATCATGAGGTGTTAGAACTAGAAAAGCCAGCTTCATCTTCCTGTCATTTATAAACCTTTCACTTACTATAGTTTCCAGTATTTCAACAGCAAATTTCCCAATGTACGGAGGGTAGCTGAACCTCAACATAGGGATGATGTCCCATACTGATGCAGAGGGTGTTTCAAGTGTTTGGCCATGCATAGGCTTTCTTCCTTCTCTTCACCAAGGGCATCAGCAGAGTTAAAGTAATTGCCTGCGTTCAAGCCCTGGGGGAGATATTTAGCCCTTGGGGCAATGGTGGTCCCCAGCTAGCCCTTCTTTTTCTCTTCTGAGGAAGAAGGTGGTGGATGAGGTGGAGGAATCTCGAAGGCCAAGTCCAGCCCCTGATCCCCAGCCCCCAGGTATGCTCCTCTTTCCAAAGAGTTTGACTATTGTTCTTAAGAGTTTCCTCTATTGTGAAGGACCCAGTTTTGGGGGTTACTCTGACCATGATGTCCCTTTCTTACTTTTGTTCATTCTTTCTAGTGAAACCTTTTCCTTCCAGCCCGAAAAGATCCCATTAATCTTGAAGAGTTGAATTGACTTAAACAAGTTGAAGTTCTATGATTAGCTAATCTGTCTGAAAGATAGTTTGTGGATAAAGTCGGTGGGCCAGGATTTCATCTCATATATTTTGGCTTGTCTGTGCATGAATATTGACAAATATTTTTAAAACATTTTAAATATCTACCTATCATGTTTCTTTAGAGCAGTTCTGTATACTCCTCCGCTACATTTTTATTCTTATGCAGGAACTATTTGTAAAGGGTTTATTATATAGATTTCTACATGCTTTTCTAGGTTTATACATGAAAAGCATTCCTGCTTTTCTTTTGCAGACTCCCGGAAAATGTAGATTCAGGATAGTATGCCATGTATGCCTGCAGAAACTTCAAAGTTTTCTGCACAAAAATGTGTTGGCTTTTAGGCTGGATTTGGGGGTGTCTTTTTTTTTAACTTGTCTTGTTTCATGTTAAGATAATGAATCGGGTTTATTAGTGGGGAAACGTGGTGAATGTTTGTAGACTTTGCTCTGAGTGTGCATCTCGAGAGAGAGTAACGAAGTATAGATTAGCTCTACAAAATACATGTTACACTACTTCAAAAAGATACCATAATTGTGTGATTAGAACTCTTTATAAATATCAATTTGCTCAATCTTATTTTTCTCAATTTTATGGAGTCTAATGTCAAGGTTTTAAATTTTTTTTTTTTTTTCTACTGGGATTTTCTTAACTCTTTCAGTACTTAAGTGTTTAATACATGCCCAGTTAGTAGGTCTAGTTCTACTAAAGCAACAACTTAATTATCTAATGTAATTTTTTGTATCAGTAGCTATATTTCAGGATAGCTGCTCTCTGTCAGGTCATGCTAGTTCCCAATATTAATCTAATCAGGTTGTTTGAAAACTGATGGAATTGATTGAAATTTGAACTAGTGATTGAGCTAAAAATAGGTGAAAATTTTTCAATCTGTTTTTGTTTGTTTGGTTTTTCATTTGTGGGTTTTTTTACCCGCAAAACCAAATTTGGGTTGACAGTACTCCATAAGTATGGAATTATTTTCATTTCAAAATTACTTTTTGTTTATATAATGCATCATATAAATGACACTTTCAAAGTATTTTTAAAGTCAGTGAGAGGAAAATACTTTGTTTTACCAACACAGACATTTAAAATTAATTCTAAAAAATTTCAGCATTTCTCAGAAAATTTCAGTCTTGTGGATTTTTATTTCTATTCAAAATAAAATCATATTTTGTAATATCAAAGTTTCTATCCTGCCAAAATAGAAATTCTGAGTGTGGGATTTTTAAAGATGTAATTGAAAGTTGTCAAGTTAAAATGTGTTTGGGATTTCTTGTAACCAAAAGAGCTTCAACTGTATATGTTGCAACAAGATACAACTTCTCAATTAAGATATGCATAAGTGGGAGTCCTTCTCTTACTAAGGGAAAAAGAAGGCATTTTGCAAAATTTGCTGGCTGATCTGAGTTTTGAATTTTAACTTCAGGGAAATAAGTGTCGCATTCCAGATGTTCAGCAAGATAGGCTTTGAGTTCATCCCTGCCCTTTTGGGGGACAGGGGACTATGTTTTAATGGAGATATTTGCAACAGTGAGTGTCAGTTGCTGGAACTGAGTGACTTGATCCAGTTGCATCTGTATGGTCTATAGGGGCTGAGCTCCATAGGATCCAGAATGCCACCTTCTCCTACAGTGTCTAGGATTTCCTATCTGATGAGCTGAGGTTTGCTCCAGTCTTCAGAGGTAATTAAAAGTGATTAAAATATATCCAGATGAGAAGTTTGGGGTTCAAGTGTTTTTCTGAGGTTCATGTTAATATAGCAGTCTAGGTATAATCTGCTAGGTATTAAAAATATCTGTCTTGTGTTATGGCTATAGAAAATAATGGCATCCCGAAACAGCAAATAAACCACCTTACTCTAATGGAAATCACTGGAGAGCCAAGGTAGCTGATGCATAAAGCAGGTTCCATGTAACATATTCCGGCATTGGTATACCTCATTAATGGTAGAAACTTTTGTGCCAGGTGAGCTAGTAGGAGGGATTCTAAGTCACTCTTATCTGGAAGTCATTATAGATTAATGACATTTTCTTCCTCATGCCTTTGTCCATCTGGTCACTTGCAATATTTCAGAATACATTTCAGAGGATGTTACAGTCTGTGGATGTTCCTGCAGCAAGAGACATAGTAAATTAGACTTACTGTGCATGTCAGTGAGCTATACAGAAAAGATTTGAACCATAGACCAGAATAGTTTGGAAAGAGTTATTATGATCTGTCAAGTCAATAATTCACATTTTAGAAAAGCCCTCGGTATAAATTTACAGTTTGGATTCATTTTACAACCTATCAGGCCATTAATCAGGGCTTTGTAAGGTCCCCTAATGCAGTTTTATATAATCTGTATTTTTATGTTTTGACATGATGGACTGTAACAGCTTAATTAAAATAATATTAAGAGGTTTCCTGAATCCCACACTATCCAAGGACATCCAGAGATAGTCACTCCATTGAAAATGTACCCTGTTCTATCTTGTTATTACACAGAGAATGGGATATGTCCTGAAGCATCTTGACAGAGACCACATTTCTTGCAACATCTATGCAAATTGGTAGAAATTAATGACAGAATGAATTTCCTTTACTTTGGCGAGTTCATATGCAATATTCACCTTACCAAAACTTGTATTGAATATTAGCTAATGCGCATTCACGTGCAGTCAGGTAAGATGTGCAGCATTTAACAGAAATACAGTAAGAGCAGTGGTATAGAGAAAGTTGTGTGTGAACCATGACATATTACCATTTATTAGGCTTTATGTTATTGAATAATCTGAGTCAAAAGCCAGATGTAAATATACCCAAAGTTGAGATACACACTATCTAAAGTAAGATCTATATCCCAATTTTTTCTTTGTATAGCAAAAATACTATGTAAGAATGAAAGATACTTGGCTATTAAAGAGATAAGCACAGAGCTGCATGGCTTGCAGCACTCACAGTTGAGTGTTGCTGTGAGGACAGTCCTTAAAAAAATGAAGGGCTAATGTACAGCTATAGTACTGGACAACAAGTGATAAAGGCAGCTTTAGAAGTGCAATTAAAACCCCACATTGTTAATTTTTCACCGTAATAGTTGTCATAATGCCTGTGACTACCTGAGGCTTCCCAGCTGGACAGATTTGTGGTCCATTCTGTCTAAATGTGGTACTGTCACTTCCAGGAACTACTTGGAAGGAAAGAAGTGAGGAAAACCCAAGTTGATCCAAGTTAGGGCTTTGGCTCCACCAGTGAAAACCTGAATATTGTTGTGGTTGGCATGACTCTCGTTTGGATTCTGGCCCAACCCCGGCCGCACTCACTTTCTGTGCTTCTCACGTTTTGTACTGATGTATATGATCAGTCTGTATTCAAGCAGTCCCACTTACTTCAAGACATACCTTTTTCAGGTTTTGTGGTATAAAACCATCCTTCACCAGACAGACAGGCAGTAGAGCTGTCTCCCTCCCTACCACACAGTGCTGATTTAGGATCACGTTTCTATTTGAAGTTTGAATACTTTATCAAGATTCATTCTGTGCTGCACATTAAAAATCAGTCTGTAAGTGATATTTGTTGTGTTATCTTCTTCCTTTTACCATTCCAGTATATTTTACCTTACTGGTTCTGCTTATTCTCTGATCTACTGTGGGAAGATGTGTCTTAAAAAAACCCAAACCAACCCCTCAACCCCTCCCCTCTTTTTTCCTTCATTAATCTCTCTATTTTGTGATGAGTGACAAAACGTTACAGGGCATCAGAGATCATTTCTTCCCTGATACTAAGCTACAGTAGCGACAAGCATGGAGGATGAATTATCTTAAAATGAAAGATCCCTTTATTGCTCAAGAGAAGGCTAGTTGCTTCAATCATTTGTGAAACCTGTGCGCTGACTGTTACTTTCATAGCCATTGTCTGGCATGCAGTGCCACTGATGACAAATAGCAGAGTTACCACAGAAATTTTCATAGTAGGTGGAAAAGCACTGTTTAAAGAGATGGATTTAGAAACAGATTCATTGGTGTAATAGCTAGGATATCTGCAGTAGTGTCAACAGAGATGCAATGTCTCTCCAGGGATTGTTACCCACCAAAGGCACAAAGGCCTTTGCTGAGTGATCTCAGTTTTGAAAATGCTGGATCTCATTGTTGATTCATGGTGACATCATTGTGACCAAAGTGGAAATTGTAATATTTTAGAGGAGATGAAGCAGCCAGCTCTGTCACCCACCTCTGAGAGAGGATGGAGCCATAGAATTGTTGCCTGGCCAACCTCATCAAGGTCCTCCACTTGTTCTTGTCCACCACCAGATCACTCTGCCTGCCTGCATGAGAACAGAGAGAAGTCAAATTGTCAGTGTAGTTCAGGCTAGCTGAAGGTGAAGCCTTCTTGAGCAGCTCCTAAGTGATCAAGAGCTTGATCTTTAGAAAATAAGCTTGTGTGGCTGATGCAGTCCCCATCCTGGTGATAGGTGCAATGGAAGGAGCCTTGCTTGGTTATATAGAGTCCAGAATAAGATTATTCTTAGCTATTTAAATAACCTGCCTAGAAAACTGATCACCCTAGACTTAGGATTTGACAAGGAGGGATCACTCTGGCACTTAAAATGAAAGTTTTTTTTAAGCCATGTGGGACTAAAGCAAACTTCATTAAACCTCTATTTTCATCATCTTGCTCATATTTGTCAATGGTGATTATAGCCCTTAACTATTGCTACTCTACCGCCGGATGTGAATTATCAGCAAAGGAGCTGATTTGCCCTGTGCTTCTCTGTTAGATTATTCATTAAGAAACATAAAAGCTTTTCAAAACAGTCAAAACTACCTGCTCCTTTGATACATGCTTCACCTAGATATCAGGAAGAGGTAAAGTGCTTGCCATTGTCTTGGTTTGTAATGTTTGTCCAATACCTTGTTAAACTGAGGTTTTGAAACCCAAATACAAATGCATTTTTGCATTTGTATTAAGCAGCTCAGCCTGTCTAGTGTCACAATGAGGATTGTTTTAAAGGTGCACCTGGAAACCAAGGTGCATAAAATAATCTTGTATAACTAGCAGCTTAGGGACAAAGTACTATTATGGCAAAGTTTTACTTTAAAAAAGCTCTTGTAATGCCCATTGCATTCATACTCCATAAGTCCTTGTTTTGTGTTTTGGTCATGGAAAAAGCTAATAGTACTCAATACAAAAAAAATATTTGCAGGACTCAACAAAGTTCGTTTTTATAGTTCTTGTGGACAGCAGCTGCAGGCTATCAGCCTGGACCCTTGATAAATGGTTTTGACATTTCCTACAGACACCCCTCATGAAAAAGGCTTTTTATTTATTCTCAGATGTTGATTTCTGCATTATTGATCAAGTGCCATTCATTAAAGGCTGCTACTTGCTAGAAGAATTACACAGTCCCTAAGCTACACACAACATAATGAATTATTCTGTTGACGAACAGCAACATTAAAGGAATGTTAAGGTTGCATGGTTAAGCGCTCAAAAGTCAGGAAATGGCAGTTGAGGTTGAAGACGATGGGAATTTTGCCTGAATTAAGATTGCAGAATTACAGCTGAGGGCATGTACAAAAACTACTAACAAGCACTGGATATTCTTTCTAGGGTAAGTGGTTAGTTACCTGATCTACTCACAAACACTGCTGTTATTTATTGTAGCATTTAACAAGGCAGCAAGCAGTGGATGAAATCGTTAGTGGTAGGGGTCACTAGGCAGATGGGCACTTTGTTGGCTGTTTCTCATTGCTATAGAGTTGCATTCATCAAGGAAGGGGTTTAGTAGCAGTGTTATGCTGTATACTACAGCTGAGGGTAAAAGAAGTTAGTGTCTCCCTGTGACACGAGGCAAGTTTCATTTGTCAAAGTACTGTTTCCATTAAGTTCTCTGGGGGGTTCCTGTTTAGTTTTCTTTCTGTCTTTTTTTGTTTGTCTGCCTCTCTGGTTTGGTATCATTTTAATTCTGTTATTTAGCTATTATGTTCAGTACAAAAAACACAGGAAAGCATTACAGTCCTGATGTCTTGGTTCTGTGATCAGACAGATCAGGAGCAGTGCTAAGCATACCGTACCGTCCCTCTTGCCTGCATGACTGGATTTCTTCCGATGGGAACGCAGGTTGCAGTGGAGATGAGCTGCACTGTAGATGGAGTCAGATGCATGCCCAGGAACCAATACCGCAGAGTACAACACAGAGATCATTTGCACCAGCAGTGTAGTCTTAGCTAATATGTCTTTGGATTTTTCCAAGTAAGAAAGAACATCCGTGTACCACCAGAGGCTGTGTTTGCTGATCCCCAGCTTTTAGGAACAAATTTGCTCAGACATATGACTTCCTTGGATTTACTTTCCTTCAGGGGTAAGATTCAGGTTGTAGTGCCTTCTAGAGGATACTGAAAATCCCAACACGATGTTCACTACTGGTCAGAAAGCAATTGAATGTTAGTACTGGGGAAGGCATTAAAAAAAAAAAAAAAATCTGAGGAAGGAGAAGCAACCAGAGCCTCAGCAACAGGTTCTGGAGGAGCTGGGAGAGGCAGCTTCATGTACTGTATGTACCCATGGGAGACCTTTCTGGGGCACTCCTCTCCACCCGCCCAAAAGGAGTGACAGCATCCCACAAATGGCACTGTGAACATGCCCAAGCCCAATAATGTCCCGAATGGGCTATAGATTTGATTCAGACTACAGGTTGTCTCATCAGAGCCTGTGGTTCTCTCCTGATAGTTTAAGTTCCCCCTAGTTTGTGTCTTGGCAGGATGCAAGTGGCATGTGGGCTGTGCAGGTATTGGCAAGGCACAGCTCAGACGGGACCAGTGGGATGCCAGTGCAGACCACCACAGTAGAAGGCTCACAAGGCAGACTGTTGAGTCGCTGTTGGAGATGGGATATTATGGAGTTATGTGAACCTTTAGATGCAACTTGTATGGTCTTCTGGGACTGGCAGAATGAAGAACCGCCCACCATAGGAGAAGATCAGGTTTGTGACCATCTAAGGAACCTAAAGGTGCACAAGTCCATGGGACCTGATGAGGTGGATCCATGGGTCCTGAGGGAACTGGTGGCGGAAGTGACTAAGCCACTATCCATCATATTTGAGAAGTCATGCCAGTCCAGGGAAGTTCCC
>JANHGO010000027.1:34000950-34027108 GCA_024606505.1 Aquila spilogaster | reverse complement strand
CTCTTTAACTCCCAGTTCTTTATATGATGTTATGATGTGGAATACCGATAAACAAAATTCATAAAGCCATGACACTAAGTAAACATGTCCATTACTTAGTCCAGGATAAAATGACCTGACAAGACAGATAAAGCTGTGATAACATGCTCTCTCCCTCCCTTCTCCCCGCCACCTTAATCCTACAGCACTTCTGCCCACCCATACCCTTCATTCATCTCCTTGGAGGAATGTTAGCATTCTTTCCTTAACAGTAGGGTCAAAATGCGCACCTTACACAGCAGCACACTTCTTGTTTTGAAGCAAGTGAGTCAAGTCCAAGCTATGAATAGTTAAAGGCTGGTAATTAATTTTCATGCTTTCTGGATACTAATCTTTCATACCTCATAGCAAGCAGTATTTTTAGTAAATTGTGGAAAAGCAACAGGTAACTAAATTCTGAACTAGAAGCTAAATTGAGTATTTGTCATGTGTTACCATTTGAAGTCACTTTCTTTAAGTTTAGATGTCAAAACAATCTTCTGAATGGAATATAAAGGCTTTTATACCTGTGTAAGGCTGTCTGAGCCAATACAAACCCAGTTCAACTATGATTCTCACAAGTAGAAGGCAGATGTTTCAATGACTGCTTCCTGAACACAGTGTGCTTGGCTGCTGGGACTTGAAGAATGGAAAGGTAAATTGTAGTTTGCTTTGCCTTGCTGTGCCAGTCTGGGGAGTTGCTGGCAGATCTGCTGCCCTCCACTCACAACAGCATCGTGTGTGGTAACTGAAGTTCAAGGAGTACATAGGACAGCAGTCACCCCCCAGTGAGCAAGGGACCCTCAATCAACTGCCCTTTCCTGTGTAGCATTGTGCAAGAATTCTGTTCTTTGGATCCTCGGAGAGATGTTATGCAGGAGACATAAATTTTTCAGAGAGACTGTGGGAGCGTGTTTTATTTTAATTTTTATTACATCCCCAAATGGAAGCAGAATGGAAAGATACTTTCTTAATGAAAATGGGAGAGGAGAGTTTTAGACTGATATTTTCAAAATCCAGACAGCTCAAGATTCAGAGCAGTGGAGGGAAGGCTGTTGGTGGTCTTTCACTGAATAGACAAATAGATCAGGAAAACCATAATATGAATTAGCAGTCTTGACTGAGAGCCTAAGATTAAACAGGCAGAGACACTAAACAATCCTCTTGTCCCTTGAAATGGCCCTGGCTAAGTAGAACTGAGGTATGTTAAATAGGTAAATTGATCTTAATACAGTTTATGTGCAGTACCTGCTCTGTTTAGAGAAAGATTTTGGCCTCCAAAACTGTCAACATGGCATCTTCTGTAGCACTGAATTTACATCTTTAGAAAACTTTACAAAAATAAATCTTGCTTTGTGCATGTTGGGCAGACCGTCCCAACAGTCTCGCCTTCAGCTCAAACCCTAGTCTGTGCTTGCAGAAGTCAAACAAAAACACCTCTGTCACGCAGAGGTGCCTTTTAATTTGCACAACCAAAATAGCTGCCAGAGACCTCATCAAGTTCAAGAGTAACAGGGAGGAGGAGGAAGGATGGAAGGGGGATTACAGTCTGGCAGGAGAAGCTCCATGTTAAGTGAGATGTTAATTTGCATTTGCTGATATTTAGTTGAGCTTGGAAGTAAAGGCTATTGCAACTCCAGCATATACAAAGTTTTTACTTTTGCTTCTGCTTTTTTCCTCCTATTAAGAAGCCAGTTTGTCTGTGTTTTACTGATCTTAGGGATAAGACAGATAAGAAGCAAACCTTCCTTTCAGTTCAGACTGAAAAAAAGAACAGCCTTACCCTTAGCTCCATCTAGACATGCCTTTGTCATCATGGTTCAGACCTGATCCCTTTGAAGAATTTCTGAGTCACCATTAAAAATGTCACAAAAGAAAGAAGAATGAACTGAAAATTCTTAGACCTTGCCTGTCTTAGGACTTTGCCTTAGCAGAAAGTATTCAAGGTGACAGATAAATCATTATCACAGACTAAGGAATACTTTTTATGTTGTTGAGTAAATTGCCTTATCTTACCACTTACGTTCAGGCCTTTAATTCGTGGATTTGTAAGGGCTTAACTCACAGTTCTTGGGTTTTCTGTCATTTGAATTATCAGGGAGCAGAAGCAGATGAGACAATAGAAAAAAAATTTACAGATAATAGAAGGTGGTGTAATTGAATCTGAATTAGACATAGAGTACAGGTCAGAGATTAAAGCAGCAAACTGCAATTATGAAGAGTTCCTTGGAAATAATTCTTCCTCTTGACTGTCTGGTTTTTGTCTTTAAAAATAGTTGTAATTAGTGCAGATGATGAGATGCAGAAAAAAAGATGGCATAAGCAAAGGAGACTGACAGCTGAAGTATCAAAAGTGTAAATGGAGGTGCATTAAGGACCAGTGTGCTGTGCTCAAATGCTTTCTTTTGTTGTTGTTTCCATCTGCTCTATATTGCAAATATCCAAGGTTTTTTCATTTGGTCCTGGAGAGGTTACGAGGTTATTTCTGATATATTTGCATTGATTCTGCTTTAAGCCTCTGAATATTGTTCTCAGAGGACATTCATTACTCTGTGCCTTTGACAGACAAAGAAAAATAATTTCCAGCTGAGAAATTAGGTGCTTCTGTGGACTAGCCTTTTAGAATAGTGTCTGCCGTCAGAAAGGCTAATCGTCCAAATGATAGACATGCATGGCTGACTTTCCTCTTTATGCTGACTTGATTGAGACACGATGAGCATGCTGCTGGCCTTTACAGTGGATAATTTTGTTAGAACAATATCCTTCGGGAAAGGCTTTTATACAGCAAGGATGACAAGTGTGGCAAATTGCTTACAAACCCCAGACCTAGAGGCTTCTCTTTCTGAAAGCTGCCAGCCCACAGTACAGCAGTGCTACAAAACTGGAATTCAGTAGCTGTTCCTGCTGCTGTAAAAAGTGTCCCTTTCTTTTTTCAACTCTTCGCTTGTTTTCTCAGAACGCTTATTTTCAGAGGGCCAAGAAGTTTGGGAGGTCCAGAATACATGAAAACTGAACAGAACCAAGCGTTCCCGATGATAATTGCTTGTTATTATACCAGTAGGAACAGAAGTGATCAACTCTTGGTTAACTGAGGTAGGGCGCTATCTTCTCCCTTTCATTCCATTTCTGATACAGAAATGTCTGTGTGGCCTCCCACCCTCTAGTTTGCTTGCTTTTTATATTTCCCACTTTTGATGAAAGCAGTGTGCAGCTGCCGAAACAATCATATTTCATGGCATTTCTCATAGACTTTATAGTAGCTGCAACAGAAGTATATAGTTTGTGATGTGCTGTTCTGATACGGTGAGGGCTCTAGTTCTAATTGCTTATAGTATCATAAGCGGAATGGTCTCTGCAATAAAATGAAGAGACAGGGCAATACGTCATTACCACAGTGGGTGACAGATCCCTGAGGATTTATAATCTAATTTCTCTTCATTAATGACTGTGATATTTAATTCTTCCACCCTGCCCTTTTGCCGTCTGTGTCTAGTTTTCAGGATGCAGTATCGCTCTTCCTATACAGAATACATCCCTTGACTACATCTTGTTCTTTGCCTTATGCCTTTGCTTCCAGAAATACAGTCCATTCACATTGTCTTTCTCAATGCCACTTTTTCTCTCTCCCCCATTCCCCTCAGAACTGCCTTCTGTGTTGCCTTTCTTTTTTGGAATCTGTCTTTTCCTCTTACACCAATCAATGTCTTTACTCCCATCCAGCTTCCCCATTGCAACCTGCTGACATTACTCTGTTATAAAAAGAGAGGAAGATGTCTGAGCTGTAGTTGAAGACAATGATTGAGTAGATCAGGGCAGAGCTCGGTGAGAGCAACTCTGTTGATCAATACCTACTTAAATCTGGTAAAGATCTGGTACATAATATCTTGGGTGCTTGAGCCTAGTTCACTGTGTCTTATTTGCTTTATGGCTAGATAGGACAAACAGACAAATATTTGGTTTCACTCTTGTTATATGAAAAGAAGCATACAGAAGAACTCTAATTGGCTCAGATGCTATTGATGTAGTAACAAATGTCTGTATTATCTGATACTTGAGATATGACTTGCTAGAAACAGCATTTTAATGGACTTAGCAGAGACAGAAGCTTCTCACCTGCTCAGCTAATGCTGCTGTTCTCTCTATACAACCAGGGTGATGCTACCAATTCCTCATTACCCTCCCTTCCTGACCTCTCTCTACCACCATCTAATGTGAGGATGTGCTACCATTTCTCCCATAACACTTTTTATTTCGGCTGGTGCCATGATATTTACTGTACCTTTAGGATGTATTTATATATTAAAAATTACATTTAACTCCCACACTGGTTTTTCTTTTCATAAACAAGCCTTATGAAAATTTCCATGTTGGGCAGTTATGTATAAATTTGAACCTTTTCTTCTGTTCATAGAGAGGATAAGGTAAATGATGGATTGCAATAATAAAGTATACCAGTGTATTGCTGTATATAAACTGGTCCCTTATGGTATAATATACCTTTTCTCAGTCTAATATCAACAAAGTGTTCAACAAGGCATTCATTTAGAAAAGGAAAAAAATATCACCTTGTCTGAAAGTGAAAGCCTAGAATTAGTACAATGTGAGGGTCAGTGAAGCATACAGACGCTTCTTTGTCTAAACAGTGCGCCAAGGAGAAAAAGGCCAGAAATGACCCACCTGGAGTGTGGAAATGTTGGGACCATAAATGAAGAACCTCATTTTCACTTCTACAAAGAGTGCGCTGAGATTCTCAGAAAGTAACAAAAGCCGAATAGGCTCTTCTGGCATACACACACAGTGGGACCCAGTAGAGTTCTCATGCTTTTCCAGTTGCACGTAACTGTAGCTGTTGTGTCAGGGTGTACAATAGTAATTCTAGAGAATAATTCAGGCAAATCTTGGCCTTTCCCAGCCCACCCTTCCACATCAAGACTGTTGTCATGTGGAATTGAAGAAAATCATAGGTTCTACTGCAACTGTCTGGAGATTATCAGCACAGTTAATTCATGTGTCATGGATATTGTTGAAGTTAATATCACACTGTATATCAAAATTTATTTATAATATTGATTTGGAAGTCAGATAGAAATTTATGTATATTAAAAAAAACAACAACCTTCATCATTCAGCCAAAAAAGTAATGGTGGATTTTCTGTCATTAAACTGACAGGATATTACAGCTGCCGTAAATAATACTGACTGCTAAAATCTTTTGGTCTCTCCAGTGTACAAACCAACCAAATATGGATTAACTGTTTTCCTGTGATGTGGTTTGCATTAATCCAGTGTCCTTTGATAACAGGAGAAGACCTTAATTAGAACATTTTGGTTTCTCCTCTGCATATGCTGTGGTTTCTCAGAAATCACTTCTCGGCTTTATGGAGTTCAAAATAATATTTTAGAATCTATTACCTGAATGATGCCTGCGAACATCTGTGCAGGGCTTTTGTTGGGATGTTAGAGTTGGATGCCTGTCCCTAGGGACAGGAGTTGGACTGGAAGAATTTGGAAGTTACTAGAAACAGGATGGTCAGATTACACCTTAGACTTGAAAGTCAGCAGATTGATGTTACTGTCCCACCTTCTTAGTATCTCATGCATTTCACTTTATACAGGAATGATGTGAGGGGTAGCTGGCTCTAGGTGTATCCTGACCTTCCTCTCGTATTAGCACATGGTTTGTTCTCTGTTGCAAGGGCTGTACAGATGCAGGGCTGCTCTGGTGCTCTTTCAGTGTTCCTTCCAGCAGCCTTTGCTTTTACCTGAGAGTTTTTGGAGTGGCACATACTTTTTCAGTGTTTCCTTTGCTCATGACATGCCTTTGACACAGTGATCCCATCTGGGGCTGGGTGTTAAGAACAGATTTCTTAGATATGCTGCTATACCTTGGGAGACCTGTACTTTGTGGCTATTATGTGAAGATTGGATTCAGCAGCTCAATGACTTTGTCAGGCTGCTGCAGAGAAATAGAGAAACTGAACTACTTTCTGAGGTTGACAGGCAGATAGACTGGTGGCAGCCATCTGAATTGAAAGGTTTCATCTTCGCATTTTAACAAAAAAAACTGGAAAGAAGGTATTAAAAGTGACAGTAGTAGAAGTCAGGCTCTCTATTACTCTCTCTGCCATCATTCTTCCCCAGATATCATTATGATTTTCAACAAGCATCCACTTCCCTTTCTGATAATGTCACCTTTGCTCTCTTCTGCCCCTTTTGGTCATCAAATTTATAGCAAAATTATTAGTGATGGGGGAAGGAGAGGGAGAGAGAGGAGAGACTAAACAGGAGAAGTAGTAGTAAGTTACTTTCATAAAATACACTCAGGTTGGTGGCTGAATAGCTTCACTGAAATTGTTTTGTAACAAAGCAGAGAGCTGCCTATCAACTTAAATGCTTGAAAAGCCTCTCTGTTCTAGCTGAGATTGGGGTTAACTAATGAGTTCTCAAGAACACCTAGAGATGTCTCCTAAGTACCTGGTACTTGAATTTGTTAGGATTTTCAGTGTGTAGGATTAGCTGAATACTTTTTAATGTTGGTGCTCTTCCCAGAAATCCATGTTTATAGTTCCCAAGACTTTCCACACTTACGAGGAATCTACATCTAGTCAGGTAGCACTTCATGGCTGTACTGCCAGAGCTGTGCCAAACAATTCTAACATGGCTTAAGATCTAAGGAAGCTTGTCAAGTCTCATAGAGTGCGTGTGAGACCAACTGCAGCTGAACTTCTTCTCAAGCTCCCCTACGTCCTGGACTTTATCTCCTGGTTCTGAAGCCTAGTGAAGTCTCCTTCCAGCTTTCTGTCCTGCTGACTGGAGTGCTAACTAGCTGTGCCCAGTGTGCTGGGCCAAGATGTGAAAGATGTGGCTGAGCAGTACACATTTCATGGACTGACTCTGGGCTCTTGCACTACATGAGTAGATGTTCACCCATGACGTCCTGTGTGCACAGAGTGCTGGTATGTGACTTGAGATGTGGAATTACATGCACTGAGACAGAAGAAAGCTGAATCTAACCAGACATCTGTTTTTTGACTACCTCAACAGACATTTTATATCCTCAAGCATATACCTACGTAGGTTTTCTCTTGATTCTTTCAGTGCTTATTTACATAGTCTTTCACTGCATAAACCAGTCTTTCATAGAATTTGTTAATTTGGCTGTGTCACAAAGCAGTGATGATTTGAGCAGCCCAGACTCAGAGGAAGGAGGAATAGAGAAAGAAAAGAAAGTTACATATGTCTGTGTGGACATTTAAAAAGTCTTTACTGGGTGAAGGGGCAATATTTAATTGATGCACAATAATTTTATAGTGTAAATGATAATCTCAAATGAACTCAAGCTAGAAAGTAAACTTCCATTTATTTTCCCTCTTTTTCATACGTTTGGAACCATCTGAGAAGGCTGTAGATAAAAGTTTTGAAGATTCACAACTTGTTGGAGAGAAGATTGATTTTCATCATTTTGTGTAGACGTATACATCCACAGACAGAAGCCAACTCACTGTAAAAGTGTGTAAGAAATGATTCTGATCCAGTGATTCTATGTAATTAGATTAGAGATCTTTTTTTTATATATTTCATGACAATAAATCCACTCTAAGTCTATTTTCTAGCTGGTCACAGTAAGAGTGGTAAACAAGGAGTACTCAACCGGTGGTCAGTCTCTATGTTTTTAAAGCAGTATTTCTCTGCAGCTCTCAGATGAGACAGATTTCCGTTCCATTATACACTGAAAAACTGATATTTAGAAGCAGTTATTGTTGTCATTTTTATCTTTGCCATCAGTGTGCTCAGTGCTGATTCAATGATCCTGTTTTCTAAATCAGACTAAGAAAACAGATTACATGTAGGACCAGGATATGGACAAAGTCCAAACAGAGGAAAAGAGTCTAAATTGTGGCATAACATATGGGTGAGAGCAAAAGCTCTAGCAGAGCATGGCGAGGGTCTATTCCTGCACCCATACCTCTGAGGGCAACAAGAATTGGTTTCAGTGGCAACCTAATTTGTTCTCTAAAGGCATTTGGAAAATCCCCCTTGACATCTGATGGCTGTTCCCTGTGATATCAGTGGAAGATGTGTTGTCTGTCAGTGCAAAAGACAGCCCTATGTAGAACTCCTTTTTTAGTGTGAATTATTATCACAACCCTGCTTTTTTCACCATGGGGCTGAAATGAAGTGCAGCGTTGTTGATACAGCATGAGTTTGTTATGAAAGCAGACAAATGGCACAGTAAGTTAATGTCATAGTCTTATCTCTAGACATCTGGGTTCACACCCATGCTCAGACCTTGTGTGAAAATGAGTTTGTATTCCCAGCAGATGCTTTAGCGCACCTCATTCGCAGTACTCCTGTGTGTTTTGGCAGGTTTCCATCTCTGGCCAGAAGAGGCTAAGGACAGGAATAGCTGTAGAGCTTTTTTGGGTGAGAAATGAAGAGTGCTGATAGAGAATTTCAAGAAAATTGTTCAGAATCTGTCTCTGGTAAATGGATAGATATTCCACCATGTACAATGCCTTACTTTTAAAAATTTCATTCTGCAGAATTCATTGGGAGAGAATAGTACTTGGCCTGATTGAGAGTTGGATTTGTTGACTGCTGAATGCTCAAAGCAAAGAGCTGATCTTTTCTCCTCGAAACCACTAGTGTATCTTCCAAAGTAATTAAGAGCGTACACCTAATGAGTCATAGTAGTAAGACCTGAACAACTGTTTTGTATATGACTATATAACAGAGTGGAGGGAATGAGGAGAAACCCTTCTCTTGAAGACACTGAGCAATGCTGGAGATGCAGGGACAGCAAACAGTTCTATATAATCTCGCCAACATGCTTGAGTGTATTTGGTGACAATTAAATCTGTGTTCCATACAGTCTATTCTCCTGCTGCCTCTATCAAAGGCCATTGCCTGGTGATTTAATGGGCATTTTAAACTAATTTACAAACTGCAGCAGTGTAGGCTAGGGGAAAGAGAAGGAAGGATTCTTTCCTAATACCTGTGGACAATTAGGTGATGTGATGTGGCAGGATGCTTGATGGTTCCTAGCATCCTCTTGGAACCATAACTGCACAGCAAATTCTGTCAGGATCACACCATGGGATCGTACTAGAAACTGATACTAGAAACTGCCCATAAATCCAGTTACAATGTTTACCTTTATAGCCTTATGCAGTAGGGAGTACTGCACACTGAAGGGAAATACTTGGTATTGTCACTCTTGGAGTTGCCCTGATTAAGAATTCAAAGTGAATTTTTTATTTAACCGTTTATCATGGGATGTTAGAAAAAGAAAAGCCATCTTCATCACTTTGTCACTTGCAAACCTTTCCCTTATTGTAATCCTCAGTAATGTAACAGCAAAATTCCCAATGTATGGAGACTAACTGAGCCTAGGCATAGCGATTATTTTCCATTTTGGCAAGCATACTGACCATACTGATGCAGATGTTCTGAGTTGTTCAGCTGTGCGTAGGTTTTCATCCTTCCTTTCTCCTAAGTCATCAGCAGGCTTAAAGCAATTAGCTGTGTTCAAGCCTTGGGGCAGTGATGGTCTCTATCCAGCCCTTCCTCTTTTGTGAGGAAGAAGGTGGTGGATGAGATAAAGGAGACTCATAGGCTAAGTCCAGCCTTCAGTCCCCATCTCCAGGTACTCTTCTCTTTCTAAAGAGTTTGATTGGTCTTATACAATTTTCTTTCATTGAGAGGAACCTTTTTGAGGGGATATTCTGACCATGATCTTCCTATTTTTATTTGTTATGTCTAGTGGAATCTCTTTTTTCCAGTCTGAAAAGATCCTATTAGTCTTCAAGAGTTACGCTGATGAGATTGTATGATTATCTATCTTGCCTGTGGTTAAAAACAGTGTGGCCAGTATTTCATCTTGTATGTTTTAGCTTGTCTGTGCATAAATACTAACTAGTTTTTTTAATGATTTTAAATATCTACCATTCATTTTTCTTTATAACAGTTCTGAATGCTCCTACATTTTTATTCTTATCATAGAATCATAGAATGATGTGGGTTGGAAGGGACCTCAAGGACAATCAGGTTCCAACCCCCCTGCTGCAGCCAGGATTGTCAGCTGCTAGAGCAAGTATTAGATCAGACAGCCCAGTGCTCCATCCAGCCTGGCCTTAAACACCTCCAGGGATGGAGCATCTGCATCCTCTCTGGGCAACCTATTTCAGCACCTCACTACTCTCTCAGTAAAGAACTTCCCCCAGCATCTAATTTAAATCTCCCTTCCTTTAGTTTAAAACCATTTCACTTTGTCCTATAACTATCTAACTATGCCAAAAGTTGATTTCCCTCATGTTTGTGAACTCCCTGGAAGGCTGCAATGAGGTCTCCCCACAGCTTTTTCTTTTCCAGGCTTTTCTCTTCCCAGCTCCTTCTTGTGCAGTCTTTGCAAAGGCTGTATAATACAGATTTTAATATGCTTTTCTAGGTTAACACGTGAAAAACGTACCTGTTTTCAGACCCTCCAGAAAATGTACGTTTGGGTTAATATGTCACGTATACCATTTCCTATTCAAACTTTTCTGCACAAAAAAATATGTTGGCTTTTAGGCTGGATTTTGGGGATAGTTTTTATTTAACTCATGTTGTTTCATCCTAAGATGATAAATTGGTTTTATTAATGGGGAAATGTGTTAGATATATGTAGAGTTTGAGTATGCATCTCTAGAGAGTAACAAAGTGTAGATTAGCTCTACAAAACACATGTAATACTACTTCAAAAAGACATAATTATGTGCATAGTACTCTCTTTATAGACATTAACTTGCTCAGTCTTATTTTCCTCAATTTTTATTAAGTTTAATATTAATTTTTATTAAGTTAATATTAAGTTTTAAAAAATAGTATTTTTTCTACTGTGTTTTGATTTACACTTTTGTATTTAAGTTTTTAATACATGCCTGGTTAGTAGGTCAGTTTTATTAATTATCCTATGTCATCTTTTTATTAGCTGCTATATTTCTGAATAGCTCTTCACTGTCATGTCATGCTGGTCCTCAGTAATCACCAAATCAGATTATTTAAGAATGGATGAAATTGACTGAAATTTGAACTAATGATTGAGCTAGGAATAGCAGATTTTTTTTGAAGAAAAAGCAAATTTACAGTATTCTATAGGTAAAGAGTATTTTTATTTCAAAACTATGCTTCATTTATGAAAATATAGTTTGCATTATGAATTATAAGGTATTATTGAAGTCAGTAAGAGGAAAATTATTTGTTTTATCATCACATTCATTTTAAATTGATCCAAAATAACTTTAGCATTTCTCAGAAAATTTCAGTCATGGAGGCTTTTATTTCTGTGCAAAATAAAATTGTATTTTTGTCAAAGCCTCTGCTCTGAAAACAAAAAAAAAACACAAACAGACGACCAGAAGATCTGAGTTTCTGGAAAAAAAATACCACATTGCAGAGGTTTGCCAAGACAGGCTTTGAGATCCATCCCTCCTACTAAGGGACAACATACTGCATTTTAATGCCTTTTGTAAATATTTGCAACAGTGTCAGATAGCAGAGCTGAATGGATTGAATTTCATCTGTACTGACTATAGGGGCTGAGCACCACACAGTCCAAAATGCATTTTTCCTCTGCAGTGTTTCCTACCTGATGAGCAGAGGTTTGTTACTGTCTACTGATGTATTTAAAGATGATTAAAATATGTCTAGATATAAGAAGTTTGTGGACTCCAGTGTTTTTTTGGGGCACATGTTAATATAGCATTTTAAATGTAATCTGCTAGGTACTGTATCTCCTGCATGAGGGCTATAGAAAATAATGGCGTACTGAAACAGCAAATCATAGTATAGTTTGGGTTGGAAGGGATCTTTAAGATCATCTAGTTCCAACCCTCCTGCTATAGGCGGGGACACCTCCCACTAGACCAGGTTGTTCAAATCGCTGGAAAACCAAGGCAGTTGATGTGTAGAACAGTTTCCGTGTATCATGTTCAGGTGTTGGTGTATCTTGTTAATGTTAGAAACCTTTCTGCCAGGTGAACTATCAGGAGTGATACTGAGTTACCCTTATTTGGAGTTTGTTATAGGTAAATGACTTCTTTCTTATGCTTTCATCTCTTTACTCACTTGCAATATTTCAGAATATGTTCTAGAGTATGTTGAGGTCTATGGATGTTCATGCAGTAAAAGAGATAGTAAATTAGACTGACTGTGTATGTCAGTGAGCTGTACAGAAAAGATTTGAACCAGAGACCAGAACAGTTTGGAAAGAGTTATTACAATCTGTCAAGTCTATAATTCACATTTTAGAAAAGCCCTCAGTATAAATTTACAGTTTGGATTCATTTTACAACCTATCAGGCCATTAATCAGGGCTTTGTGAGGTCCCCTAATGTAGTTTTATATAATCTCTATTTTTATGTTTTGACATGATAGACTATAACAGCTTAATTAAAATAATATTGAGAGGTTTACCGAATCCTACACTACCAAGGACATCCAGAGTTAGTCAGTCCACTGAAATTTACCCTGTGTTATACAGTGAATGGATGTCCTCAAACATCTTGATGGAGAACGCATTTCTTGCAACATCTAGGAAGACTGGCAGGAATTAATGACAGAGTGAACTTCCTTTGGTTTGATGACGTTGCATGCGATATTCTTACCATAAATTGTACTGAATGCCAGCTAATGAACATTCACATGCAGTCAAGTAAGACATGTAGCATTTAACAGAAATACAGTAAGAGTAGCGGTGTAGACAAGATTATGTGAACCATGACAGATTACCGTTCATTAGGGTCTGTATTAGTGAGCATTTGAATCAAAAGCAGATGTAATTGTACCAGAAGCAGAGATGCACTCTTTCCAAAATAAGGTCTATATATATCCTTATTTTACCTTGTATAGCATAGGTACTAAGTAAGAGCGAAAAGAACAGGGCTGTTAAAGAAATAAGCACAGAGATGCATAGTTTGCCTCCCAGGTGAGTGCTGTGATGATAGTCTAAAAAAACTGATGGGCTGATGTACAGCTATAATGCTGGACAACAAGGGATACAGACAAACAGCTTCAATTAAAAATCCACATCGTTAATTTTTCATTATAACACTTGCCCTTGTATGTACGACTGTACCTTAGGCTTTCCAGCTGGACAGATATTTGGTCCATTCTGTCTAAATGTGGTATTGCCAATTCTGGGAACTATTTGGAAGGATTTTATGTAGTGAAAGAAATGAGGAAAATCTAAGTTGATCCAAGTTTTGGCTTTGGCTCCACCAGTGAAAAATTTGAATATTGTTGTGGTTGGCATGACTCTCGTTTGGATCGTGTCCCAAACCTGGCCACACTCTCTTTCTGTGCTTCTCACACTTCATGCTGATGTATATGATCAGTCTGTACTCAGGCAGTGTCACTTACTTCAAGACATACGTTGTTCTTGCTTTGTGGTATAAAACCATCCCCATCCTTCACCAGACAGGCAGAAAGTAATGCTGTCTCACTGCCTACCATGCAGTGCTGGCTGAGGATCACATTTAGATTTGGAGTGTGAATATTTCATCAAGATTCATTTTATGCTGTACATTAAAAATTACTGTGTGTTATTTGTTGCGGTATCTTCTCCCTTTTATCTTTCTGATATATTTCACCTTGCTTGTTTGTTCTGTCTATCCTCTAATCTATTGTGGGAAGAGGGTTCTTAAAAGGAAAAAAAAAGAAACAACCTTTTTTTTTGTCTTCATTAATCTCTCTGCTTTGTGCTGAATGACAAAATGTTACAAGGCATCAAAGATCATTTCTTCCTTGATACTAAGCTGCAGTAGTGACAAGCATGGAAGATGAATTATCTTAAAATGAAAGATCCTTTTATTGCTCGAGAGAAGGCTAGTTGCTTCCATCATTTGTGAAACCTGTGCACTGACTGTTACTTTCATAGCCATTGTCTGGCACACAGTGCCACCCATGACAAATAGCAGTGTTACCATAGAAATTTTTATAGCAGGTGAAAAAGGACTTTTTAAAGAGACAGATTTTGGAACAAATTCTTCTGTATAATAGTTGGGATATCTCCACTGATATCAGTAGAGATGAAGTATCTGCAGGAATTGTTACCCACCAAAGGCACCAAGGTCTTTGATCTCAGTCGAGGGAACTTAGCTCTGAAAATGCCGGGCCTCATTGTTGTTTCATGGTGACATCATTGTGACCAGACTAGAATTGATAAGAGCATAGAGGAGATTAAGCAGCTAGCTGTCTCCCATTCCCAAGGAGGAGGGAGTCATAGAAGTGTTGCCTGCCCAGTTTCACTGAGGTCCTCTACTTGTTCTTATCTTCCAACGGATCATTCTTTCTGTCTGCATCGGGAAAAAATAAATTGTTAGTGTAGTTCAGGCTAGCTAAAGGTAAAGGTTTCCTGAGTGACTCCTAAGTGATCACAAGCTTGATCTTTAGAAACTATGCTTCCATGGGGGATGCAGTCCCCATCCTGGCAATAGCTGCAATGCGGGGAGCCTTGCTTGGGTTTGGAGGGTCCAAAATGAGGTTACAGTCTTAGCTATTCTAATCAATAAGATATCTAGAAAACTGATTGCACTAGACTTAGGATTTGACAAGGCAGGATCGCTTTGGCACCTGTGAATACATTCTTTATGCTCTGCAGGACTGAAGCAAACTTCATCGAACCTCTGCTTTCATCATCTTGCTCACGTTCATCAGTGGTGACTATGGCCCTTAACTGTTGCTGTTGCTGGATGTGCCTTATCAGCAAAGGAAGTGGAGTTGCCATGTGCTTCTCTGTTAGATCATTTACTAGGAAAAACTTAGCTTTTCATAACAATCAAAACTACTTCTTTGATATATGCTTCACCTAGATATCAGCAAGAGGAAGCATTCTTACCATTCTCTTGGTTTGAAATGTTTGTCCAATTGCTTTATTAATCTAAGGTTTTGAAACCCAAATATAAATGCATTTTTGCTTTTGTATTAAGCATCTCAGCCTGTCTACAGCTACAGTGAGGACTGTTTTAAAGCTGCACCTGGAAACCAAGACAGATTGATCCTTTATAACTAGCAACTTAAGAGACAAAGTAGTAGTATGGCAAAGTTTTGCTTTAAAAAAAACTCTGGTAATGACCATAGTGTTCATGCTCGGTAAGTCCTTATTTTGTGTTTAGGTTATGGAAAAAGCTAACTATGCTCAATATAAAAAACATATTTGTAGGTCTCAGCAAAATTCTTTTTTACAGTTCTTGTGAACAGCAGCTGCAGGCTATCAGTCTGGACCCTTGACGAATGGTTATGACATTTTGTACACACACCCCTCATGAAAAAGGGTTTTTATTTATTCTCCAATGTTGAATTCTGCATTATTGATCAGGTGCCATTCATTAAAGGCTGCTACTTGCTAGGAAGAATTACACAGTCCTTAACCTGCACATAACTTAATGAATTACTCTGTTGGCGAACATCAGCATTAAAATAATGTTAAGTTTGCATGGTGAAGTGTGCAAAAGTCAGGAAATAGGTTGAAAACAATGGAAGTTTTGCCTGAATTAAGATTACAGAATGCCTTCTAGGGGCATATACAAAGACTGCTAACAAGCACTAGATATTCATAGTAGGGCAAGTGGTTATAGTTACCCAGTTCATTCACAAACACTACCATTATTTAACAAATCAGCAAGCTTTGGATGAGATCATTAGTGGTAAGAGTCACCAGGCACGTGGGTACTTTGTTGACTGTTTCTTGTTGCCACAGAAATGCATTCTTCAAGTAAGAGAGTCAGTAGCAATGCTGTGCTGTTAACCACAACTATGGGTGAAAGAAGTTAGTGACTCCCTATGCCATGAGGCAAGCTACATTTGTCAAAGTAATGTTTTTATTTAGTTCTGCCCTGGGGGCTCCTGTTTAGTTTAGTTTTTTTTTGTTTGTTTGTTTGTTTGTCTGGTTTGATATCACCTCTGTCATATAGCCCTGACACCTTGAATGTGTAATCAGATGGACCAGAATCAGTGACGGACGTATCAAACCATACTCCTTGACTGCATACCTGGATATCTTCCCTTGGAGATGAGCTGCACTGTACCTGTAGTCAGGTGCATGCTCAGGAATCAGCATTGCACAGTACACAGTACACAGAGATCATTTGCACTGGCAATGTTAAACCTAGCTAACACGTCTTAGGATTTTTGCAAGTAAGAACATCTCTGTACCACCAGAAGCTGTGTTTACTGATCCTCATGTATTAGGAACCAATTTTCTCAGACATGATTTTTTTTCTTTACTGGCCTTCAGGGATAAGAGCCAGGTTGTTGTGCCTTCTGGTGGCATTGCAAATTTCAAATCCGTGTTCTCTACTGATCAGAAAGCAATTGAATGATAGGACTAGTTAAAAAGGAATAAAAACAAAGTACAAATGCTCTCTATGCTCTTTTGTTATTAAGAAATCTACTGAATGCTTGTACCACAGAAGCTGTGCACTGTACCGAAAAGGACAGAGTGGAGCTGAAAGAGATAAAGAGCAATAGAAGAAATAACATATATGGAGGACTTCTTCATGAGAGTCTTTGCTTACATCACGGACAGCTGAAGGGAAACAGAATGGAGTGCTGTGCAAATCATAGCAATTCAGACAGCCTAAGGCAACTCTCTTTTCTGATTGAAAGTGCTGGGCAACATCAAATAAAGTAAGCAGGTAGCAGACTAAACAAAAGAGAGAGAGAGAGAGAGAGATGTAGATAAGGCATAGGAATCCTTGGCAGAAGATGCTGCAAGTGCTAGAAGCTTATGTAGACTCAAAAAAAAAAAAAAAAAACAAAAAAAAAACAAAAAAAAAACCAAGGAATTCAGGGAGGCAGAAGTCACTGAGAGTAAAGATTCCTGCTCACAGAGTTTCCAAGTTGCAAACTACTGATGGCCAGAAGAGTTCTCTTGGGTAATATCATTTCAAGGTTGCTGTCTTTTTCATTATTTTCCTGAAATTTACTATTAGCTGCTGTTCTTACTGTTGTTCCCAATACTTAAAGCCTCAAATGTGATTGGAGCTAGGGAAGAGGGAAAACCAGTGATTATGAGGGCACCAAGTGAAAAAAGGGAGCGTGGGCAGTTAAGGAGTAAAAAACATGGAACAAAGGGAAACGCTAAAAATAAAAGTCTGATGGTTTCCCATTAGTGAGTGGAGGTGTGAATGCTGCCTAGGGATGCACACTCAGGGGTGTGATGAGGGACCAGAAATAAATCTCACAGTCACTAGAATCCCTTCCTCAGACTTCCTCCTTTTTATCTGTGTATAGTTTATCTAGCTACAGACAGAAGGAGGAACGTGAAGAAGTCCCATGTCTGAGTGAGGCTTCAGCTGGTGAAGGTTTTAAAAAAAATAGCTCAGGAAGAGCAGCAGGAGCATCAGCAAAGAGGTTCTGGAGGAGCTAAGAGAAGCACCTCGATGTGCTCTATGTACCCAGTGGAGACTTTTGCAGGATATTCCTCTCTCCAGGCCTAAAAGGAATTACAGCATCCCACAAATGACAATTTGTAATGCCCCCAATGGACTGTAGATTTGGTGCAGAGTACAAGATCCATAAGGTGGATCATCATGGCCTGTGGCTTTCCCTTGATAGTATAAGTTCCCCCCAGTTTGTGTTCTTGTGTGGCACAAGGTGAAGGAAATGGACCAAGTAGCATGGTGAGCCATGCAAGTATTGGCCAGGCACAGCTAACGGGAGACCGGTGGTATGTCAGTACAGCCTGCAGCAGTGGGAAGCTCACAGAATTGTTTCCTTTTGGAGGTGTTATGTAACAGATTTATGTGAACCTTTAGACTTAGCTTGTAGAGTCCTGTCTTTTGTTCTCTTGTCCCAAGCACAGTAAATAATCCTTTTCATTTCAGAGGCATGCAGAATCAAGCCTGGCATAAAAATCGGTTCCACAGATTTCTTTTAATGTTCAACAAATACATTTTTGATTGTAGGTAATATATAAAATTACAAATGGATCTCATTAATTCTAAGTGGCTGGCTGTTTAGGCTCTGTAGCTATTGTGACTCCCTTTACCACTGCCAAAATGGAAGCATGCAGGTAGAATTAAACAGGATATAACATGGAAGAAAAGTTATATTTAATGTAATACTTATACCCTGGGAAATATTATAGCCTACGGTTATGGCATAGGAAGAGGAAGAACTAGAGTTTGTATAGTCTATTTAAGGTAAAACAGGCATTTCTTGGGATCTTGGACGATTCCTTTATTCTTATGCTTTATTTCTTCAGTTGGAAAATGAGTGTAATTGTAAATAGATCATAATTCTGCCAGAAGCTTTTGCAAAGCCCTGCAGGTCTTCAGGTGAAAGGTTTACTTAAAAGATAAATAATTTTCGTTGCTTGGATTCAGAATTGCGTTTTTATCATTTTCTCCTTTTTTGAGTTTCCTTTTTTTCACACTTGTTCCTAACAAAAGTCAAATTCAGATCTTATATAGTTCTGAGTAAGTAAGGAATTACTGTTGAAATTAATGATGTTATACTGTATTAATTCTTGCTAAGGCATCTAGCTCTTATCCTTCAAGTCCTGACTGGGTGTTTTATGCCACATACGGCACTGCTGGGTGGTTATACTCCCCTTATGGAGACTAGGTTTCTGCTCTGAATACCTAAGTGTATATTAGATATCTTACCTAATATGGTGACTGCATCCATTTATGTGGGCTCTCTTTAGTAATGCCAGACCCTTGCTTTCCTTAGGTTTCTTTTTCTCCCCATGAATTCCCGAGTATTTTTCCTAGTCAGTACCATAAACCATCCCTTCTATATACTGGCTCTCATTACCAACTGCCACTCCCAGGTTCTCCACATCTTTTCCCACATTTATCTGCATTAAACTGCAATTTGTCACCTCCCTCAGCTTGGCTTAAATAATGTAAATCCTTATTTGATTGTATTGCTACTCATTATTTATGATGCTATACTGTATAGCATTATGTGCAGACTGGCGAATCTTCTTTTGTATGCAGTCACAGAGATCATCTTTATAAATAACGAAAAAGCCTACAGTTGTGGTTATGCATCTGCTGTGAAATACCTGTATATACTTTGTCCCTGTACCGCTGAAAAGACATCTCAAAGGCATGTGTAAGAGAAACTTTGTCTTTTATCTGAGTTATCTCCACAGAAATTCTTGTTCCCTGAGACAAAAAACAGAGAGCCTTGTTCATCTGGGAGTTCTTATTCTCCTGAGAAAATATATAATGTAAAGCCCTGAGTGCCACTCTCTCTCTAAGTAGACATGAGATAACCTGCATGCTTAAAATTGCTGAGCTGCATTCTTGCACCTTGTCCATAGTTTCACAGAGAGGAGAACTGGATCTCTTAGAAGTAGTATAGCAAACCTAATTATCTGTGAGCACATATGAGGTATGCTACTGTTGATGTTGCTAGCTGCATTCTATCCACAGCAGTCCTTGTGGCAGTGGAGTCAGCATAGTTATAGTGCGTTGGTAGATTTCTTGCAGGAAACTGTGAGTGGATGAAGCAAAAATCCCTTTAGTCTTTCTGCACTGCAGCAGGATATGAGCATTGCCTATAAGAAAGAGCCAAGTGCCTTGCAGTGCCTGGTCCCTTCTGCACTGGTGGCTGATAATAACTCTGTGTAGGCAGCAAGAATGATGCAGCCTTGTCATTGATTATGAGATGGAGGAAAGAAGTTGCTTTAGGAAGGTTTGCCTCACTGGTGCTGCAGATGTGCTTGCTCGTTTTGTTGATCTGTCTTGTAGGATCTGCAGATGCCAAACTGCTGGTCCCTGTGCACCAACACTCAGTTATCAATGTGCATTGATAACAAGGTCCCTGGCAGGACGTTGGGTCACTAGATTGCTGTCCGGAGACCATCTTGATAGACCATTAGATATAGCTACACCATATCAGAGGATGAGTTACAGGAAAGGATGCTGGCTGTTTTTTACTGGAGAACACAAAATTCCAGAGGACGATTACCATGTTTCATTTGCTAGACAGGTATTCTGTACCTGAGGAGTCTTGTGCAATGGTTGTATTAAGCAGAAAAAAAGGAAGAGAGAAGGAGGTGGGAAGTTCTACCGTAAAAGGTGACTGAAGTGAAGCAAAATATCTGTTTGATTTTGAAAGGTAGAGATCTGATGCCAAGGAAGTGGGGAGCACTTGAAATTCATGGCAGCCAGCTGTACTTGCTACTCAACTCAGGAAAATAAATTCTTAACAGAGTGAGAGAAGCAGAGCAAATTTTTTGTTGGTAGTAGTACATTATAGGCTTAAGTAAGGTATTTGTTGTCTTTACCAGTATGTTTATGCTTACATATCTGCAGATCCACTGCAGGGAAGACAAGATTTGCCAACTGATTCTGTGTTGTTCATTTGGGATTGCTGAAGACTCTTCTGTGTTGTTTTTTAGTTGTTGTTGTTGTTGTTCCCACGGAAGTACCAGTAACAGTGCCACTTAAGGATATTTTCCAAAAAAAGGTGAAGCTTTTCCCCATATGTCATCTGATTTAGGCTGTCACTGGCCTCATCGTAGTTGCAGATACAGTTCTGTGAGTGCATGTGGAGAGCATTGGAAGCTGGGAAGACTCCTGCTTGAGGCAAAACACAGATCACCCCAGTTGTGCAGGTCTGAGGTGCAGACTTCCCTCAAAGATGTCAGAAACAAAGTAAAGGAAAACAAGGGACACAGTGTCTGCGGCATGTGGGGAAATTTAGGGAAAGGTTGATTCCATGGCAGGATGATTCTTATGTCTCATTTTTAAGAACAGAACAAAATTGTAATGCCTTATGGTAATTTGGTAATCTAGCAAATGCTGAAGTAGCAATGTGACAGCTGAGTGACAGGGCTGATGGGACATAGATGCTGGCTTCAGGCAGCGTAGGTGCACATCACTACACCAAATTACAGGGTCATAACTACTGCTGACATAAGACAGAGGTCACCAAGCCGTGCCCTGTGACCTGAACATATTTCACACCAGATTTTACTGAGTTTATTAATAAAGATACAAAGATACATCATGCAATTGATAAGGTTGAGTTCTTAAGATAAGAACAATCTTATTGGTGTTTGGTTACAACGCACTTAAGCTACTTTCTGTTATTGCTGGAAGTGCAAATTAGTTTTACTGCTGTGCAGGGTGGGGTTAATAGAGCTAGTATAGGAAATGTTTAATTGCTAGTTTCAGCAATCATGAGAAGGAAACAGAGGCAGAATTGTTTTTTTTTTTTTTTTTTAAATAGACCTGAGACCCCTAATGATTTTTTTTTCAGTTGTTTCCACTGTTTTTTCAAAGCAATATTTTGTTGCTTGCAGTAACAGTAACAGCCCTTTCCACAGCAAATGTAGCACTGAGAATGAGGCTTGAGTACATGCGTTCCTGACCAATTTACATCAGCATAATTTACTCCAGTTTTCTTTTTCCAAATGTGTCCAGGGGACTTCCATTAAAACAGCGTCCACTCATAACAATCTGTATTTGTCTCATTCTTGCTTAGTTTATCTTAATGGTCCACATTTCATTTTGGCACAATCAGTTAATTGTCTCATTATCTATAAGACACACCCTTTAAAATACCTAACAGACTGTTTCTATATTCTGGACACCGTAGACAGATTTCTAGCTTTTCATCCATCACACTAAAGATCTATGTGCTTAAGCATTTGGGATGCCATAGATTTTCTTGTGCTGTAGTGTTTTGTGGCTGCTAAGACAAAAATGCATGCCTGCCACTATTATTTACAACTGTAACAGTGAGAAATTACAAAACCCACTCTTCATTAACCTCCAATAAGGCTGTTTTTGCAGCCAGTGATTGCCATTACATTGATGGAGTGCTAATACAGCTCAATAGCCCCGGTTGGCCTGTCTCACCCGTGACTGCATCACAGCTCCTGCCTCCCACCACTACCCAGCACACGTCCAGCAGAAGCTGCTCAAATGATTGATGAGAAAAACAGCTCATAAAGGCAAGCACAGTGCCCAAAGCAACAGCTGTCTAGCCCTATCCCTGCAGTAATTAGATAAATGAACCCCAAATGAAATCTTACAGGCAAGAGTAGAAGGAAGTGATAATATCCCCATTGCTTCTGTTGCCTCATTTCAGCCTCTGTTTGTAGTTATCTGTCTTTGGGTACAGATTTGACACAGCTTACCTCTCCCCTCTTCCACGCTCACTTCACTGCCGGTCCTGCAGACAGACCCCTGCAGGCACAGGAGACATGGGAGTGTCAGTGGCTGAGGCTGGGCTCTGCTTTCTTTTTCTTCCTTTCTTCTTCTTTTATTTTTTTTTTTCCTCAATTGGCACCACTTGTTCAGATTTGCAGAGCCTGCTGAACCATTGTCCCTCTCCTCTGAGAATGAGCATAACAAAAGGTACATGGTAGGTCACAAATTGTGTTTACCAGGAAAAAATTTTGCAATTAGCAAATACCATCTTCAAGAAATAGTTGATGTGTTCGTAGGGCTGCACTAGATATAAAAGGAGGAAGCAAACAAATACGGTTAAAGCATTGGAAATTGCAATAGAAGCAATTAAAAGCTCTGCATTTATTTTTATGGTACAGAAGCACTGTGGTGTTACATCAGTGCTCCCTTGATGCTACTGAGGGATAGCCAGGAAGGAACAGTAGTTATGTAATGCCAATAATTACCATATACAAAAAAAAAAAAAAGAGTATATTAAGTTATATATAGTGAGAGATACAGAAAATATCTGTGCATTTTTGAAAAACAGTTTATATAATTTAAATAAGCACATAATACATATTTATTTTTGTAAATATAAAGAAACCCTGCTTTGTGTATCAGGAGTAATACTGTGGAAGTAAATGACTGCGGATTTGAAGAACAGAACAATTCTTTGCAAGTAGAACCTGGTAGTCCAGACAAGTAAATGTGGATCCTGCTGGACTGAATAGCTGTCAAATCAGACCCTGTGAATTCACAGGAGAATATATAGTAACAAATGTTTTCAGCGTGAGCGGAATTACGAAGTGAATTTATGTCCTAGAAGAGGCACAATAATGATGCAGAACAAGTGACCTTCTCTTTTATTCTCTCTCCATTCTTAAGCTAGGTTAATTCTAGCTGAGTTCAGCCAGATTTACAAGAGTGTAAGCTTAGATCAAAATTAGACCCAGGTTGTTTGTTTTAACAGCAGCCCATGTCTCGAGAGAGCGCTTTCATCTTTCCCTGCAGAAACAGAGGTGCGTCTAAGGCTGGGTGCTGCCAAGGCCTGATCACTGGGATTCAAGTAAGAATGTCTGGCAGACAGAGTGGTCCCATTAATCACAAGTGGTATCTCTTAAACCCTTCAATTACAAGAGATTAGTGGAGAATTGTAGCATTGGACTAAAACAGTAATGACATGTAGGAAGTGAAGCAGAAAACCTGTGTTCTTCTTAAGAAGTAGTAGTAGTTCATTTTACAGTTTATTTAAATATAAATTGCAAGCATAAAGTATTAAGAGTTCTTAAACTTCACTGTTCAGTTAGCTTCAAATTAACTGTACCATACTTCGGCCTTCCCGAGAGCAGCACTGTGAACTTCAACCTGCCTGTTCCTGTAATTGAAGTCTTTTAAGTTCATTAGGTTCCTGTGCTATCCCCATACCTGACTGAATTACATTCTCCCATACTTGCACTGCCTTCCATATGGCAGGGATCGCAGGGGCCAACATGGACTCCAAACCCCCCACCTCACTACCCTCAGTCATAAATTGCATGAGAGACTATGAAATGGCAGAGCAAGAGGCTATCTTTTCCCGTTGTTTCTAATGCTGTTGCTTAGTTGATTTACTTTCATCCTAACCATTACTGGGAAATGTTTGCCTGAATCCTTGGGTGTAGGTAACGTGCGTAGTAGTATTTAATAATGAAGTGTCTATCTAACGGCAACTGCTAGTTCTTTGGGGCCAGCTGCAAACAACTAGCTTCAGAATAAGTGGTCCTGGTTATCAGGATACCCACATATAGTCATTGTAGTATTTCTCTGCCATAACACACAGGAAAAATCAGATCTGAAAACAAAAATCCCTGATACACAGGAAATACAAAGATTCATGCCAACAGTGTATTTTTCTTCAGAAATGTCTGTATTTGCCAGAATTGAAGAGCCGACTGGTCAGTTTATGCTGTTAGACATCTCCTGGGGCTTCTAAGATGAGTTCCTTTTTTTATAGTGGTTCATTCAGTTTATCTGATGCTAGTAAATTTTTAGGATTTCAGTTAAATTGGTCTTTTACTCCAGGGAAAGACAAACGTGATGTCTGAGCTTCTATTGCTAGAGCTGCTGGAAGTTAGGAGGATTTGCACTATTACTTCAGTTTTATGTGACAGGTATTGCTCTGATTTTGTGTGAAGAGGCTTAATCAGGACCCAAGCTGGTGATGCTATTCTGGTACAAGACTGTTAGCTGAAGTTGAAATGAAATGCCTGTGCAGTTGGAGGCTAGAAAGGACTCTTAGACTGCCTCTGTATGAAGGGTTGTTACATCTTGCCTGCTTTCCATTCTGTGAAGCCCAAAGAAACTTACCCTCAGTGTGTTCAGTTATCTCTCTTTTGCACACAGTGATCAAGGATCTGGAGGGCGTGGATTCACAGCAGCCAAAATGCACGTGAACTCATAAGGAAATAGATTTCTAAAGCAGAATGAGAGTTTTATTTAAAGTAATTGAAGAATGATAGTTATTTTGGTTTTCAGCAGATCAGTCTATTGCTCTTAATAAGTGGCATCTGTTTAAAAATGTAACATACAATAAAAGAAACCCAGCTCATCAAAAATTGAAAATAGGAAAACAGATGAGGACTGATATTGTTGACCTCATGGCGGGCTGCAGCACCTCACAAGAGGAACAGAGGGGCAGTGCTGAGCTCTGCTCTATGGTGACAGCAGAATGGCACGGAGCTGTGTCAGGGGAGGGTCTGGTTGGGGATTAGGGAAAGGTTCTTCACCAGAGGGCGACTAGGCACTGGAACAGGCTGCCCAGGGCAGTGTCACAGCACTGAGCTGCTGGAGTTCAAGTGGTGTTTGGACAGTGCTCTCAGAAATAGCATTTGAGTTTTGGATGATACTGTGTGGAGCCAAAAGATGAACTGATGATTCCCATGGATCTTTGCCAACTCAGCTATTCTATGATTCTATGGTTTATTTTTTTTTTTCCTCTTCCCTCGCTCCTGTGCTTACTTGACTAGTGCCTCCCTTCTGAGCTGCCAGGGCAACGAGAGCTGGAATAAACATACAAATCAGGCCCAGCTCATTTGGGCTGTTTAGGGGTGTCGATGGCCTTTGTCCTCCATAGAAATTAGCTCTGTTTACGTTGAGTTTAGATGGTTCTCTGGAAGTACAATAGTGGGAAGTGCTTTTTTCGGCTAGCAGTTGGTTTTCGTAAACAGCTGAATTAAGCAGCTGAGAACCCATTCACACCCAAGGAGTATTCTTCCTTCCCCTCAACTAATCCAAAAATCAGATGCACAGATTCTTGACCATTTCACCATCTAATGACATCTTGTTTTCCTGGTTTAAAATTGGTTTCAAATTATCACTTTGACTCATGGACATATAAGGATGACAGTACAAAAGTACTGAATAAGCTAGATTATTTTCTAGTCTCATTCTGTTGTCTTCAGAGGACTTGTGTAAAAAATAAACGTGTTCAGATTTGACCTCTCCATGTGAACGCTTTATTTAAATGTGGAATGAGTTCAGGCAAGCATTAAATGAGGTCTACATACAGAGAACACTAGTTTCAATGAGGCCAACAGGAACTGCAGCTTTTTGTCTAGCTTTCAGAGCTACAGCCTCCTCCCAGTGTGCTTTTGCCATCTCAACAGTGGCTTTGTACTAACTCTGTGCTGAAGTGTCTCTTTGTGGTTACTTGCATGCTGGTTGCTTGTGGGTGTGATAGAACTGATATTTGAGAACATTTCAATAAAAGTTCTGTCTGGCTGATGTGAAAGTTAGTCTGCTATAGAACACAACGTACTGTACTCTGCCTTCATGAGGCCTCACCTGGAGTATTGTGTCCAGTTCTGGACTCCCCGGTACAAAAAAGACAGGGATCTCCTTGAAAGAGTCCAGTGGAGGGCTACAAAGATGATAAAGGGCCTGGAACATCTCTCTTATGAGGAGAGGCTGAGAGACCTGGGTCTGTT
>JANHGO010000027.1:33976435-34000850 GCA_024606505.1 Aquila spilogaster | reverse complement strand
TTAGATGTAGGGAAGAATTTCTTACTGCGAGGGTGGTGAGGCACTGGAAGAGGTTGCCCAGAGAGGTTGTGGATGCCCCATCCCTGGCAGTGTTCAAGGCTGGGTTGGATGGGGCTTTGAGCAACCTGGTCTAGTGGAAGGTGTCCCTGCCCATGGTAGCGGGCTTGGAACTAGATGATCTTTAAGGTCCCTTCTAACCCAAATAATTCTATGATTCTATGATTCTGTTCTTTTGTCCCAGGCACAATAAATAATCCTGTTTGTTTCAGAGGCATGTAAAAATCAAGCCCACCATAAAAATCTGTTCCACAGGTTTCTTTTAAGGCTCAACAAATGCATTTTTAGCTAGAGACAATATACAGCATTACAAATGGATCTCATTAATTCTAAGTGACTGGCTGCTTGGGCTCTGTAGTTATTGTGCCTTCCTGTACCACAGCCAAAGATAGAAGCATGCAGGTAGTATTAAATAGGATACAACATCAAAGGAAAAAGTATATTCAGTATCATGTTTATGCCCTTGTAAACATTATAGCCTGCAGGTATGGGATAAGAAAGGGCAGAACTAGAGTTCAGGTAGTCTGTTTAGGTAAAGCAAGCCTTTCCTGGGATCTTAGATGATTCATTTATTCTTACACTTTATTTCTGCAGTTGAAAAATGAGCATAATTGTAAATATATGTCTTAATCCTGTTAGAAGCCTTTGCAAAGCCCTGTAGGATCTTCAGGTGAATGGTTCACTAACAATATAAATCATATCATTGCTTGGATCCAGGTTTTATGATTTCCTCCTTTTTGAAGTTTCATTTTGTTGGTGGTTGTTCCTAACTAGGGTCAAATTGTCCTTTTATATACTTGTAGAGAAATAAGGAATTATTGCTGAATTCAATGGCATTATAATGTATTAAATTTCTGACTAAAGCATCTAGCTCCAATCCTTGAAGTTTCTGCTGATTGTTTCATGCAATATATGGCACCGGAGGCTGGTATACTTCCCTTCTGGAGACTGGATTTCTCCTCTGAATACCCAAGCACTTATTAGATATCTCACCCATATTACCTAATATGATAATTGTACCTCCTTCCATTTATATAGACTGTCTTTAGCAATGCTACCCCTTGCTTTCTTTGGGATTCTTTTCCTCCCCATGAACTCCCAAATTTTTTTCTTAGTCAGTAGCATGAACCATCCCTTTTATTTACTGGCGGTCATTACCAACTGCCACTCCAAAGCTTTACACATCTTTCTACACACTTATCTGCATTAAACTGCAATTTGTCACTTCTTCTGGCTTGGCTTAAATAATGTAAATCCTTCTTATCTGATTGCATCGCTACTCATTATTTATGGTGCTGTGCCATACACTGTTATGTGCAGACTGGGGAATCTCCTTTTGTATGCAGTCATGGAGATCATCTTTATAAATAATGGAAAAGCTTACAATTGTGATTATACATCTTCTGTGCAATACCTGTATATCCTTTGTTTCTCTAGCACTGAAAAGACATCTCAAAGACATGCGTAAGGGAAACTTTGTCTTTTATCTGCATTCTTTCCATGGAAAGTCTTGTTTCCTTAGACAAAAAAGCAGAGAGTGAATTCAGTTCATCCGTGAATTCCTGTTCTCCTGAGAACGTATAATGCGAAGCCCGCGGTGTCACCCTTTCTCTAATTAGGGATGAGATGAACTGCCCGCTTAACTTACCAAGCCGCGTCCTATGCACCTTTTTCACAGCTTCACAAAAAGGGAACCCAGGGCTCTTAGAAGTAATATAGCAGACATAATTATCAATGCGCATGCTTGAGATATTGCTACTGTTGATATTGCTACTGCTTTCTATCAACACCAGTCCTTGTGGCAGCTGAGGCAGTACAGTCATGTTTTGCTGGAAGGGCGGGTTTCTAAGAGGAAGCTTTAATGAGTGGAGCAAAGTTCTCTTCAGTCTTTATGCACTGCAGCAGAATATGAGCATGGCCTATGAGAAAGAGCCAAGTGACTCACCACTGCCGGCTCCCTCCTCCCCTGGGGGCTGAGGGCAACCCTGTGTAGGCAGCAAGAACCACAGCAGCCTTGTCATCAATCACAAGAGCAGAGAAATTCCTTTAGGGAGGCTTGGCTCGCTGGTGCCACACATGTGTTTGATGGGTTTGGCTGATCTGTCTGTAGGATCTGTAGATATCAAGCTAGGTTGGAAAAGAGCAGAGCAACATATGGTACATCACATGCTTGAGAGGTCACTACTGCACCACCTGAGTTTCTTGTATGTAACTTAAAGAATAGAAAACATGGCTAAGCTGTGTTCTGTGGCTGGGACTATGTCATGGTTTAACCCTGGTAGGCAGCTCAGCCCCACAGAGCCCCTCGCTCACTCCCTCCCAGTAGGATGTGAGAGGGAATTGGAAGGGTAAAAGTGAAAACTCATGGGTTGACATAAAGACAGTTTACTAGAAAGAGCAAAAGCTGCGCGCACAAGCAAAGCAAAACAAGGGATTCATTCACCACTTCCTATCGGCAGGCAGGTGTTCAGCCATCTCCAGGAAAGCAGGGCTCCATCACGTCATGGTCACTTGGGAAGACAAACGCCATAACTCTGAACGTTCCCCCCCTTCTTCCTTCTTTCCCCAGCTTTTATTGCTGGGCATGATGTCATACGGTATGGAATATCCCTTTGGTCAGTTGGAGTCAGCTGTCCCAGCTGTGTCCCCTCCCAACTTCTTGTGCGCTCCCAGCCTACTCACTGGTGGGGTGGGATGAGAAGCAGAAAAGGTCTTAATGGTGTGTAAGCACTGCTCAGCAATAACTAAAACATGCCTGTCATCAACACTGTTTTCATTACAAATCCAAAATGTAGCACCATAGAAGCTATTATGAAGAAAATTAACCATCCCAGCTAAAACCAGTACAGACTATATAAAGTAAATTAAACAGGAGCAGGAAATGTTCCTGGGCATCGGCAGTCAATCATCCATACTCCCGCATTGTTAACAAGGTCCCTGGCATGGTGTTGGACCACTAGTTCTCCCAAACAATTCCAGGCATGGTTTTTAAATTAGCATGGGCAAGTGACCATCTTGGTAGACCGTTGGATATGGCCACACCATAGCAGAGGATGAGAATTACAGGGAAGGATGCTTGCCATTTTGTGCCAGGGAACAGTTTTTGCCTTGTTTAATTTACTATATAGATACTTTCTATCTAAAGACCCTTCTGAAAAATTCATATTAAGTAAAAAAAAGGAAAGTGGGAAACTCTCTACTCCAAAAGGTCACTGAAGTGAAGCAAAATATCTGATTTTGAAAGGTAAAGAGATCTCACGCCAAGGAAATTAGATCTTGAAATTTGTGGCAGCCAACTGTACTTGCTATTCGGTGAAGAAAAATAAGTTCTTATTGGAGTGAGAGAAGCAGAGCAAATTTTTGCAGTAGTGTGTTAGAGGCTTAAGTAAGGCATCTGCTGACTGTACTGGTAGGTGCGTGCTTACGTATCTGCAGATCCACTGCAGGGAAGACAAGATTTGCCAGCTGATCCCATGTTGTTCATGCTGGGATTGTTGAAGGCTGTTTTGCTTTGTTCAGTTCTCACGAAAATGCCACTAACAGTGATGTTTAAAGATCTTCTCCAAAACAAAAGAAGCTGGAATTTCATCCCTGCACATGAGCTGAGTTAGGCTGTTGTTGGCCCCATCATAGATGCAGGTACGCTCCTGTGGATCTATGTGCAGGTATGCGGAGAGTGTCAGAAGCTGGGAAATATCCTCCCCCTGCTTGAGGCAACATGCAGACTGCCCCAGCTATGCAGGTCTGAAATGCAGGCTTCCCTCAAAGAGATCAGAAGGAAGCAAAAGGAAAACCAGGAACACACAGTCTGTTTGCTGCATGTGGGGAAGCTTAGGGAAAGGTTGTTTCCATGACAGGTTGATCCTCATGTCTTTTTTTTTTTTAAAGAGCAGAAGAAAGTTGCAGTGCTCTATGTTAATCTTCAGTAAATGCTGAAGTAGCAATGCGACAGCTAAGTGGCTGGGCTGATGTACATGCTGGTTTCAGAGAGTGTCGGTGCTCAGCACTGTCTTTCGACTGTACCAAACTACAGTCACAAAACTCAAAGCTACTGCTGATGTGAATGAAACAAGAGGTCACTGAGCCATCCCCTATGACCTGAACATATTTCACATCAGATTTTACTGAATTTATTGATAAAGTTACATCATCCAATTGAAAAAGGGTACAATCCTGATAAGGGCAAGTTTTTCGAATAATACGATCAGTGTTTGGGTACAGTAAGCTACTTCCCATTATTGCTATGAGTGCAAATTAGTTTGCTGTACAGGATGGGGTTGATGAGCTGGTAAAGTTTTAGCAATTACACAAGAAAGAAACACAGGGACAGTTGTAAAAAAGAGGAGACCTGCCAAGCCCTAGTGGTGGTGTTTTTTCAATTGTTTTCACTGCTTTTGTAAAGTGGCAGAGCAGTAACAGTAACAGCCATTTCCACAGACAACAAGAGTGATCAGGCCTGAGCGTCTTCTAATTTGTGCTGAAGTGAAGCACTGAAGCCTACAAGAGTTACTTTAGTGAGACTAGAAAGAGAGGCAATGAGGCCTGTTTACAAATGTTTCCTGACCAGCTGACACTGGCATAATTTACCCCAGTTTGTTGGTTTTTTTTTTTTCAGATGTGACCAGGAGACTTCCATTAAAGCAACTTCCACTCATACAATTCTGTATTTGTCTCATTCGGGCTCAGTCTCTTTATCTTGACCTCCTACATTTCATGTTAGCACAATCAGTTAATTGTCTCATGATCTGTAAAAAAGATCGTTTAAAATGCCCAACTGACCATTTCCATATTCTCTGGGCACTATAGAAAGGCTTCTAGCTTTACATCCATCATGCAAAAGCATGTATGTTAATAAGCATTTGGGATGTCAGATTTTCTTGTGCTGTAGTATTTTGTGGCTGGCAACAGCAAAAATGCGTGCCTGCCACCATTATTTACAACTGTAACAGTGAGAAATTACAAACCCCACTCTTCATTAACCTCCAATAAGGCTGTTCCTGCAGCCAGTGATTGCCATTACATTGATGGAGTGCTAATACAGCTCAATAGCCCCAGCTGGCCTGTCTCACCCGTGACTGCACGGCAGCTCCTGCCTCCCACTACCACCCAGCGCATGTCCAGCAGAAGCTGCTCAAATGATTGATGAGAAAAGCAGCTCATAAAGGCATGCGCAGTGCCCAAAGCAACAGCTGTCTAGCCCTGTCCCTGCAGTAATTAGATAAATGAACCCCAAACAAAATCTTACAGGCCAGAGTAGAAGGAAGTGATAGCATCCCCAGTGTCAATCTCCAATCGCTTGTGTTGCCTCATTCCAGCCTCTGTTGGTAGTTATTCATGTTTGATGCAGATTTGACACAGCTTACCTCTCCCACCTTCTGTGCTCATTTCACTGGGGGTCCTCCAGACAGACCCCCGCGGGCACAGGAGACGTGCGAGTGGCAGGGGCTGGGGCTGTACTCTTGTTCTCTTTTTTTTCCTATGGCATCAGTTCTACTTTGCAGAGCATGCTGAACCTTTGTCCTTCTCCACAGAGCAAGAACATAACAAAAGGTCCATGGTAGGTCACAAATCGAGTTTAGCTTAGCTGGGGAAAATCCTGCAATTAGCAAATTCCTTCTTCAAGAAATAGTTGGTGTGTCTATAGGGATACAGTAGATAAAAAAGGAGGAGGCAAAGGAACATGGTTCAGGCAGCTGAAATTGTGATAGAGCTGATTAAAAGGTCTGTGCTTATTTTTACAGTACAGAAGCATAATGATATTACAGCAATTCCCCTATATCTTCCCCTGATGCTACTGAATGGTACCTGTGAAGGAACTCTTCAGTGCCCATAATTATCATTTACAGAGAAAATTATGAAAAATGTATATACATTAAATTTTTAGATATATTCAGAAAATGTATATGATTTTTTTAAAAAATAGCGTATATAATTTAAATGCACGCACACATGTATAGAATAAATACATATACAAAAATCCAAAGAAACCCTGTTGAGGAAACCTAAACAGTACAGCTCTGATTCTGCTTCTGTTTGTGGCATTGCACGTCGGGAGTAATATTGTGGAATTCAATGACTGTAGAACACATTCAAGGACAGAAGAAATCTTTGTAGGCAGGAACTGAAATCCAGAGAAGTAAATGGGCGTCCTGTTGGATGGAATAGTTGTCAAATGAAATCCTGTGAACTTGCAGAAGAGAACACATTAAAAAATGCTTCCAGCACGAGCAGAATTAAGAGGTGAAGTTATATCCTAGAAAAGGCACAATAATGCTGCAGAGCAAGTGACCTTTTCTTTTATTCTCTCTCTCCACTCTTAAGCTAGGGTAATGCTTGCTGAGTTCAGCCAGATTTGCATGAGTGTAAAATCAGATCAAAATTAGGCCCAGGTTGTTTGTTTTACCAACAGCACATGTCTTGAGACTGCTTTCATGTTTCCCTGTAGAAACAGTCAGGGGTGCGTCTAAGGCTGAGTGCTGCCAAGACCTGATCACTGGGATTCAGATAAGAATTTCTGGCAGACTGAGTGGTCCCATTAATCGCAAGTGGTATCTCTTAAACCCTTCAATTACAGGAGATTAGTGGGAAACTGTAGCATTGGGCTAAAGGAGTAATGACACGTAGGAAGTGAAGCAGAAAACCTGCCTTCTTCTTTTTAAGGAGAAGTTCAATTTACAGTTTATTTAAATATAAATTGTACGCATAAAGTATTAGAGTTCTTAAACTTCACTGTTCAGTTAGTTTCAAATTAACCGTACTGTATTTCTGCCTTCCCCAGAGCAGCACTGTGATCTTCAGCCTGTCTGTTCCTTAAATTGAACTGAAGTCTTTTAAGTCCATTAAGTTCCTGCACTATCCCCATAGCTGGCTGAGTTATGTTCCCTCGTCCTCGCACTGCCTCCCCCGTGGCATGGATTGCAGGGGCCAGCATGGACTCCGAGCCTTCCCCCGTTACCCTCAGCTGTAAATTGCACGAAGGACTGTGAAACGGCAGAGGCGGCGGCTGTGGTCTCCCATCGTTTCTACTGCTGTAGCTTAGTTGATTTACTCTTGTCGTAACTACTATTGGGAAATGCTTTGCATGAATCCTTGGGTTTAGGTTACATGCATAATAATGTTTAATAATGGAGTGCCTACCTAATGGCAACTGCCAGTCCTCTGAGGCCCGGTAATGACTGAATGTATCAGTATGCCTTGCAAGTGAAGTAACCTGCAACTCAGCCCATTGTACAGGTGGGGAGTGTGAAACAGAGATTGCATTGCTAGTTCACAATCGCACTGCATCTGAAGCACAGACGTTAGGAGAGGTCCTAGCTCCCCAATCTCAACCTGATTCCCAGACCACAAACCTGCCTGTCTCCTCAGAACATACATCTAGCTCAGATGTTTTAAAATCTGTTTTGGTCTGCCTAGCTTATTGTGCCACAGTTATGTATGCAGTTCTGAATCCCAATATGTGTTTCTCAGGACTGAAGTTTGCCTGTATCTCGCCTCCTTGTTGGGCTTTTGCTATAGTCACAGCTCCTGTGGCATAACAGTGGACATACATTTTGCACAGCCAGGATCTCATTGTCTTCTCAATTAATGTAATGAAAATCAGGAGTAATGTGAAAGAGTTACACTGGTGTGAAACTGGCCTGGAAGAATACTTTAGGGTCTACAAATTACCAGATGAGTTCAAATAATCTATTGCTACTACTTATGTTCAGTGTCCATCACACTCATGCACCCATCTTTATTTTTGCTAGCATGTGATTTTTGCTGAAGACTGTCACACGGATTTGTGTGTGCTGCTGAATTTGGGCCAGGGGCTGTGCTGCTGAGGGAAAGCATTTTTATTATGCTTACAGTAAAAAGAATAACTTTAGCCTACAATGCAGGAATCTACGTCTCAGGTAATCATATCTACCTGTGGTGGTATAGAGAAAGCAAGAAGCATTTGTGGAGTGCAAGTCTTCTTATCTGGAAGGCAGATCCGTAAAAAAACCCACGTGAATTAAGTGCCTGTTTCTCTCTATTGTCTACAAAGGGGTCAGACAACTGGCTCGGATGGAGATAGCTCCTGCAGGCTGGTCTAAATGGAGGTGAGAGGAATTACCCCTGATAAGCTGTGCCAAGGTGCACGGACATCTTCATGCCAGCTGCCAACAAACTAGCTTCAGAGTAAGAAGTGGTCCAGCTATCAGGATACCTACATGTAATCAATATGATATCCCTCTGCCCTAACACACATGGACATGGTCTTTTCCACCCTAAATGATTTTGTGATTCTATGTAGATGTGGCGCTTAGGGACATGGTTTAGCAGTGGACTTGGTAGTGTTAGGTTAACAGTTGGACTTTATGATCTTATGAGTCTTTTCCAACCTAAGTGATTCTGTGATTCTATGATTCTATGAACCATTATGTCTCAAAACAAAAATCCCCAATGCACAGGAAATACAAAGGTTCATGGCAATAGCAGTATTTTTCTTGAGAAATGTCTATATTTGCCAGAGTTGAGGAGCCAAATGGTCAGAAAATGTATGCTGTTAGACAACTCCTGGGACTTCTGAGTTGAGCTCTTTTTTTATAGTGGTTCATTCAGTTTATCTGATGCAAGTAAATTTTTAGGATTTCAGTTAAATTGGTCTTTTACTTCAGGGAAAGAGAAACCTGATGCCTCAGCTTCTATCACTGTAGCTGTTGGAAGTTAGGAGGATTTGCAGTATCATTTCAGTAAGAAGTGACAGGTATTAATCTGATTTTGTGTGAATAGGTTTAAATCAGGACCCAAGCCGGTGATATTATACTGTAACAAAATTGGTGTAGCTGAAGTTAAAACTGAATGCCCATGCAGTTTGAGGCCAGAAAGAACTCTTAGACTGTCTGTATATGAAAGGTTGTTAAATTTCACGCACTATCCAATCTCCAAAACCCAAAGAAACTTAGCCCCAGGGTATTCAGTTAACTCTCCTTTCCACACAACGATCAAGGATCTGGAGGGCATGGATTCATAGCAGCAAAAAATACATGTAAACTTATAGTGAAATAGTTTTCTAAAGCAGAGCAAGTATTTTATTTAAAGCAGTTGAAGATTACCATTTATTTTGGTTTCCAGCAGATCAGTCTAATGCTCTTGATATTGGCATCTGTTTAAAAATGTGAGACACAGTAGAAAAAGCCAAAGGCATCCAAAGTTGAAAATAGAAAAACAGATCAAGTCTGATATTGTTCTTTGTTTTCTTGCTCCTCTAGGATTCACAGTGTTGTACTCCTTCCCTTCCCTGCTAACTTGACTAGTGCTTCTGAGCTGCCAGGAGACCTAGGGCTGGAATAAACATTCAAACCTTGCCCAATTCATGTGGACTGATGGGGTTTTGGCTGCCTTTGTCCTTAGTAGAAATCAGCTCTGCTTAGGGATGGGTTTAGAAGAATGCCTTTGGCAAAATATTGGAAGTGGCTTTTTTCAGTTAGAGGTTAGGTTTCATAAGCAGCTTAGCTGAGCAGTTGTGAAGAGAACCCATTCATACCCAAGCAGTATTTTTCCTCTTTCCCTCAACTAATTGTGTAAAACTGAAATCATATGCACAGATGTGTGACCATTTCGCCATCTAATGACAACTTGTTTTCCCAGGTTAAAATATATGTGGTCAAATTACCACTGACTCACAGATATATAGAGAAGACATCACAAAAATACTGAATAATGCCAATTAATCTCCGGTCTCATTCTGTTGTATTCAGAGGAGTTGTGTCAAAAATGAATTTGCCCAGATTTTACCTCTCAAAGCAGCTGATTTATTTCCATGTGGGATGAGCTTAGGCCAGTATGAAATGAGATCTACCTACAAAGAGCACCAGCCTCAGTGAGGCCAACAGGGACTGCAGCCTTGTCTAACTTTTAGGGCTACAACCTCCTCCCAGGGTGCATCTGCTGTTCTAACAACAGATGTCCTCCCACCCTGTGATGAGGTGACCCTCTGTGGTCACTTGCATGCTAACCGTAGGTGGGTTTGATACAAGTGGCATACAATTAAGGGGCATTAAGATAAAAGTTCTGTCTGTTTGGTGTGAAAGTCAGTCTGCTCTAGGACAAAGTGCCTGCAGGTGTGGCTAGAGCTGACAGAGAGGTGATGTTTGCCCTGTAAAATTCAGGAGCTCATGTGTCTGCAGGTAGGGAATTTATGGGGAGAACCAAAGCCAGACCGATTGTCATCAGTTTTACTTACATCTAAATTGCTTACCAACTGGGCTAAGGATGCAGTATAACCTCATTAAATCCATGAACATGTATTTTTGTCTTAGGAATAACATCTTATTATGTAGCCATTTAATGAGTTGTGAGCTAACATGTTTTAACAAATCTTTTATTGCTTATTACATTCCACTCCCTTGACGATAATTTCAAAATCTGACCATTAAAACAGAGATCTTTTCACAACTCTTTGATGATGACACTTAGAACTGAGTACTTCATCTTTTTGCATTTGGATTAGAAGCAAAAGGTGTAAATTACAGATCTGGCTTTTATGTGCTTTTATTGATCAGACTGCTTCATAGAAACTGCAGGAGTTCTGATAGCTTAGCAGACTAGATTACCTTTCAGCTTTCTTAATTGGGCCACTGGGGTACAGTTAATTTTCAATTTATATTGAGAGTAAGACCAGGTGATGTAGTAGCTCATCATTAAACTTGAGTAACATTGACACTAAAACACCATGATGTACCTCGTACCTCTAAATACACAAGTTGCTTGTTGAAGTAGATGGAGATGAGTTCTGGTTTTATTCATTGTGTATTTTAGACCAAATTCTGCCCATAATAATTACTGTGTCTTCACTGACTTCCACTGAGACACTAGCTACAGCAAGCAAGTATGATTTGTTCGAGTGTAATTGGAAAGTTCATTTAACATACCAGTCTAGAGCATCCAACAGACTAATCAAATGCGATCATCTTTTTGTGTGTTTGCTGACAGGTCAAAGTCATGGTGCGCATCTCTTCCACACTTGCCAGAGACACATCTGAGTCCAGCTCTTTCTTAAAAGTTGACCCCCGTAAGAAGCAAATCACGCTCTATGACCCATTGACCTGTGGAGGTCAGAATGCTTTCCAGAAAAGGGGAAACCAGGTTCCACCCAAGATGTTTGCTTTTGATGCAGTTTTCCCCCAAGATGCATCACAGGTAGGCAACGTACAATCAGAATAGTTATCTAAACAATAGCATGCACCAGAGCCAAATTTGTTTCTGCTGCAACAGTAGTACTTTCAGTGGAGCTGGAGCAGGGCTGAATTTGGTCCGCCAATGTCATCGATAATGAAATCAGCTTATTAAATTGTATCTCGATAATTTTGTGCTTTCTTTATTCTTCACTGTAAATAATTGCTCCTAAAATTACACGTGCAATAAATGTGCTAAATGGTGCCTAGTAAGCAATCCTCAATATCAACAAGTTATTGTATATTATAAAATCTTATTATTTGGTGTATACAGCGATCTGACCAGAACTGCAGTTCTCTAATGCAGTCCTCTATTGATTAAGAAGTCAAGGATTATTTATGCAGTGTTCTATTACACAGTTTACAATAGGAGGATGGGGATATTAGCCCACAAATCTTTATTCATGTGTATATATTCAGATTTCTTATTTTTATTAGACTTCTTTGGTTTGATGAACTATGTTACCCAAATGTCATGAGGAGGACAGTAAAAGAGTAAAGTAACATTACAAAGTATAATTAGAAAACAGTACTGTAAGGCTGTTTCTGTACTCATAAGCTAAACAGAGTTAGAACACAGGGCCAGCTAAAGCACTGTCATATGGTCGTATCATTAGGTCGATCCCTGACCTAGTTCTGGTCCGGACAGCTAGCACCTCCGAGACTAATGCCTGGATGCAGTTCAAGGGCTGGCCTGTGAACCATCCCTTTTCCTTGCCCATTTTATTTACTATTATAGAGATAGTCTAGAAATACCCATGAACTAGGTGGATTTACATGATTTATTATCATATGCAAAGTGCTTCACATAAAAGCCTAAAGTGCGAACTCTGATTTAGTTTCACCCACTATTGATAGGCAGTTGCTGTAGAAGCACTGTAGACCATTCAACCTGCTTGAACCTTAAATCTACCTTAAATTTAAGAATGCCCAAGGTAAATTTGTGTGTTGTACTTCTTAAAATACTGCTACAATCTTCAGGATGGAATCTACTGCTGCAAAAAGCTAAGAAGACTCATCACAATGTAGAGAAAAATTAAGAAATGTCACCTAGCTAATACCAAAGAGGCTGTTTGTTCCCCTTACATTCCCTACCCACCTGACAGCGGAATTGAACTCAGGCCGTAATTGGGCAAGTAATAGAGCCTGTAAAAGCTCCTCAGTATTTGACTGGTTTTTAATAAAAAATGTATTTTTAAAGTCCCCTAAATAGGCAGTTCTAACCAACCAACTGCATCCCGTTACAGTATGTTTATTTTGTTTAACCCCATAAAGGGTGTTGATGCTTCAGCAAATGAAACTTACCTGACACAGAGCAAAAGTCCTGCTTCATGTGCTTACACAACTAATATCATTCCCATCAACAGCATAGGTCACATGAATGAGGCAAGCAGGATTAGACTTTTTGATCCTTCAACAACCTATCTGGAGCACTGATGACATTACGACCATTTTCCAGTGAAAATACTCTGTTGATTTTCTTTTTTATTGTTAATGCTTTTCTTTTGTTTCCTTTTTTTCTTCTTTTTTTTCTTTTTCTTTTTAAATACCTGTGACAGGCTGAAGTATGTGCTGGGACTGTGGCTGAGGTGATCCAGTCGGTGGTCAATGGGGCAGATGGCTGCGTGTTCTGCTTTGGCCATGCCAAGCTTGGTTGGTATTGTTAAATTTCCCTACTCAAGCAGCAAAGTGAATATTTTTAACCCAAGATTGCTAGCACATTAGACTAGGGAAAACAAACTTCATTTGTCTGTGCATAGTAATTGTATTTGAAAATGGTACACTGTGCATGACCTTGTACTACACCTTCACCTCTCGCTTACACATCTGTTCACTTTGTATATTGTTTAAATGGTGGACGGCATGCTCTTTGAAACAGAAGTTATCTTTGAGTTGTTGCTTCATTCCGTCCCCTGAGTACTATAGCAATTTTTAGCACTGTCTTCAATTGTTAATGAATGATCCAACAGTGAATTGTTAATGAATGATCCAACAGCGATCTACAGTTTTACAAATGTGCTTGGTATTGGAGACTGTTTGCCAAAATACCACTTTTATCAAGCTGTGTAAAGGCTGTGAGTATCCACTCAAGTACTTGATGTTTGTGATGGCTCTATTCAAGTGCTGTGACTGGGCACTCAAATAATTTGATTTATAGTCTATTCCCTGGTTAGACAATTCACTCATTACTAATCTCTTCCTATTCTGTCTCCAACAAATCCTGTTATAATGGTTAACTGAATGTTACCAATGGATCAAAACTCGCTCTTTGCAAATGCATCAACAGCATTTCAGGTATTCATGGAAAGACAATAAAAAGGAGAATCATCATCATTAACATGTTACTCTTCTGAAATAACTGGATTTCAAGAGTAATCATGTATTTTGTTCATGCTTGTCTAACAGTATTTTGAAAATACCGTCTCTGTAATGAAGAGGGTTGTATTGTATGTGTGCAATGATCTCCATTCTTTACTGTCTCCAAGAAACATAGATGTACACATACAACTTAAAAGGGCAAATCAGTTTTTCAAGCGATAAAGAAGATCAAGCTGTATCAGGCCATGATTATCCCAAATTATAGGCAACAGAAACTGGAGAGTACTGAATGCTGCAATGCCACCAGCTCTAGTGCAATGAATGGGGCAGGGCCACTGGTCCAACTAACTGCAAGGCCCCTCAGGGCCAGGCAGGAGTAACACTAGGATGAGCACTTGGATATTTAACCCCCTGTGACCTACCGAACACAGGATGGCAAATGAGATGGAAAAGACAGCCACCAGATAATGGTGTCTCACAAGTGCTACATGTCCTTAGGGAGGCTAGGGCTTTGCTGGAGCACAGCTGAGTCTCTGCAGTTTCTTCGTTAACTGCACCACCACCATTGCACCAACCCTGGACACACCCAGACCTTGCCATAGACATGTGCATAGAAATATTTTCTTCACTGATCTTTTTCCACAGAGATTCAACATAAGAAATGAAGCAAGGTAAAAGAAGCTACAAGTACTTGCCTGAAAGGATGTATACCTTTATCATTTGGCTTATAAATTTAGGAGCTTTAGAAAACTTGTCTAAGAGCATTGTATGTAGTGACACCTAAAGAAGTATGATAGTACTCTGTGTCTGTTCTTCATCAGCAAACTTTTACAGCAGAGACAAGCCAGAGCTATAATTGCAGAGTCAAATAATAGCAAACCGGGGGAAGGTTTTGACCTAGATAAAATATTTCTTGTTGTGGACCCACTTCTGCACCAAATGACCACATGTACCTGGTTTTTTTTCTGGATGAAGTTACGCCTGTATGATCCTGGGACCAGGTTTATGTCAATCCCAACCCCAGCATATGAAGTGTAATATAGTGCTTTGAAGTAAAATGGTATTCAAAGAATACCACACTCACAGTATCTAAAGCAGGGATTTTTATGGACCATGGCACTCCTGCTCTGCTCAATTCCCCCCACTATTCACCCACAGCAGAGGCTGCAGTGTTGCATGGTAGGGACCTGCCTGGGGAATGGGAGATGTCAGAGGAATGCATGAGGTAATGATTTTTGAAAACAGCTCAAGATTTAATCTGCATTTTCCATGTACTATTTGTCTGCCTGCCTATCTTTCTCCCTTGCTGACTGTCCTTACTGTAGTGAAGAAGTTGTTTTCATGAGGCTGTGCAGGATAATCTCTCTTGGCAGAAGGCTGTGAAGGTCCTGGGAGTGATTTTATCTTTTCTCCATGCCCCCATTCCTGACAGGGAAGTCATACACCATGATCGGGAAGGATGATTCCATGCAAAACCTCGGCATAATCCCTTGTGCCATCTCCTGGCTCTTCAAGTTGATTAATGAACGCAAAGAGAAGACGGGAGCCCGCTTCTCAGTCCGAATTTCTGCAGTGGAAGTGTGGGGGAAAGAAGAAAATCTGAGAGACCTGTTGTCAGAAGTGGCTACAGGCAGCCTGCAAGATGGCCAGTCCCCAGGTGTCTACCTTTGTGAAGACCCCATTTGTGGCATGCAGGTAAATCCAAAGTTCATTTTACACTGAAACAAGCAATGTGACTTTTTTTTGTTTGTTTGTTTTAAGCTATTGATATGGTTCAAATTCAAGAACTACCCAGAGCATAAAGTTTATAGACTTGAAAGTGTTTACTTTAAAACACGCAAGAACTTTATGACCTGCAGCTGCAGGGCCATCTGCTCTCCTGGCCTAAATATTTGTACCTTTGGTATAATAGATGTTGAGCAGGGTCTTGTGTTTGCAATAAAATGTGAAAACATTCAGTCCAAACAAAAATTCACCTCATTCTTAAAAAAAAAATAAAAAGAAAGTGTGATCTCTCTTTTGTAAAATAACAAGCTAAAATATTTACACTACTGCACAAATAGCTGAACACCATTAATATGGCTGTTTATCTCTTTATAAACTACATTATTTATAGCACTTGCTTTAGCAATGTTGTAGGAAGCATTAATTGCTACTCTATTAATTGCTGCCAAGAAATAAATTCCTGAGCTGGGCAAGCCAAGAATAACTTGAACTCTTCTCAGGTTTGGAGGTTTAGCAGGAATGATTAACTGGCTCATGTATTTCCTGGGTAACCACTAGAAAGTTTCAGCAGCCCTGGTTTTTTTTCCCCTCTTGGTTTGAGGGGAAAAAAAGGCCTAGTCTTTCATTTTGCTGTCTGTGAGGGAATAAATCTGAATTGTGTATGACTAGATGAAGAGGGAGCAAACCAGCATGATGGAGCTTGAATACATTCTTTCAACCTTAAAGGCAATGGCTGCTTCCATCGAGGACCTGCAGAGCACTGCCTATCCAAGGATGGGGAATGAAGGGAGGAGGGAACAGACCTACAGGGTCATGTACCCTATTTCCAGCTACAAGCATCTAGAAATCATGATTCATATCCACAAAAGTCATGAATCGTGAGATTTTAAACAGCAAGTAATAAATTTTGTGGTTTATCTCTTTGTGGTTTAAGCCTTTCAGACATACTTAGATCATATTTTCCATTCTTTTCCATTCTACCCAAGGACTACAAAGTTGTGTCTTGATTTTAAATAACAGTTAGGGTTCTCATTCTCACTTGACTCCTGGCTTTAGTGCTTTATGAAATACTTACGGTATCACAAGAGGTCTCACCCTCTGGTATCCAGTAATGGATGCAGTCTAGTGAATATAAGATGGAAGACTTGAGTCTTCACAGTTCCCATTGGGGTGATAAATGGGCCAGTTAAGATCTGCATTAGCATACACGCATGTTGCATATGTTGCATAGCTGTGTAACAACTAGCCTCTCATTAGAGCTTAATTCTTTACTAAGGTATTTAAGGACAATAGCAATAATAATAAATATCCCATTTTTGTTGCTTATTTTCATATAGGTACAGACAGAACAGCTATATACAAAATGAATTATTTTAGATCAGTGGAGAAAAGGTAGCTCCATGAGACATCTATGTATCTCTGTAGTGTAAAATACTGAATTAAATTGCAAGAAAAAAAGCCTTTTTATGTGTGTTTACAAGACATAGCGATGTTCTGGAGTCATGTGTCCTACACCTGAATTCTCAAAATCCTCAGATGAAGGGAGGATATTCTATTATAGCCATACAGATATGCAAAATCAGCAGTGTGGATAGCAAATGAATAATCACCATATGTCATACTGTCTGTCATTGGACCTTTCCAAGTATGCACATTTTCATGTTGCTTACATTAGTGGGATCAGCCTACAGACTGGCCTGCCTTCTGCTTGCCTTGTTAACTCCTTCCTTCCCCCCTCCCTCTTTCTAGAGAGAGCTTAGCCTTCAACTGTGCCACCCCATCCCATGCACAGCCTCAGCTTTATCCCTTCTCAGGCTGATTAATGGTCACGAAGAGAAGACAGGAGCACTGTCTTCTTTACGAGAACTTAACTTCTAGCTGTATTACATAGCAGGGGAACAAACCCTGAGAATGGGAGTTCCTCACTGTTTTTAGGCCAGACAGAACAAGTCTATCCTATGGGCTGTGGGCCAGCTGTGCGTACTGCCAAAACTAATGCCATCAGATTATACTGTCACATGTCTCTTCCACAGACAAACTAATCTTAGGTGACATGAAACACACATGCGTTCCTAATGTTATGGGGGGTTAATAATATCTGCCCTCCTATGCTGTCTGTCCCTTTGGAGAGATAAGAGCAGGCTGGGGACTGGGACTGAGGTCCAGCAAATGTGAATGTATGTATATTACCTGCCTCGTTCCTTTTAATGGGTTGCCCTGGCTTGTGAGCAGGTGCATAAGCTTGTGGTATGAAGGGGCAAGAAAATGGCTTCTCTGCTGTGCTGCTCCCCCCATGCTATGGGGCTGAACACAAGCTTCACTCCTGTTGTTCCCTGGATTTGTCTGTGGATTGCTCCCTTCTAACACTTTCTGAAGGGTAACATGTAGTCCTGCCCCTGCCAGTCTTCACCAACTGTTGAGTTTGGGATTGACATGTCTTCCACAATTATTTTTTCTCCACTTCTAACCCTCAGAACGACACAGTGATTGCCAGAGCCAGCAATGCAGGGAAGAATGAGGCAGTGAAAACAGTGAACAATTAATAAGCATAAATAGCTTAAAATTCTGGGAAAGTGAAGGAACAAATTTATTCATCTGTCCAGCCCATAGGACAGTTTTCAGTTGCGGGGGTTTATTTGTAACAACTCCCACCAGAGGTACCCCAAGTAAGAACCCTCAAAATCCTGGATTCAATCATGGGGCTCCTGGAGGACATGGTATTGTCACTACCAGTGTCAGGAGGGTCTCATTCCATTGGGCACCTCCTCCTTTTCGGTCCCATCAGAAGCCAACATATCTACAGTGCGTGTTGACTGCGGGAAGTTGTCTGGTAGTGTTGACTTGTTTGGGAGTTTCTAGGTCATTTCTCCCTTGTGTTAACCCGCAGCTTCAGAATCAAAGCGAGCTCCGCGCCCCTACGGCAGAGAAGGCTGCCTTCTTCCTCGACGCCGCCATTGCCTCACGCCGCAGCAGCCAGCGGGATTGCGACGAGGAGGATCACCGCAACTCCCACATGCTCTTCACTCTGCACATCTACCAGTACCGCATGGAGAAGAGCGGCAAAGGCGGAAGTAAGCTGTCTGTTTGCTCCCTTTGGTTTCATCCGTGCCTGCCTGGAGACTGGCTTTAAGCAAGCCTTTAAACTATATTCTTTAGTGGTGAAAATTACCAGAGTTCTCCATTCAGAATGGGGTGGGGCCATTCATACCAGCAGACTGTCCACCTGCCTGTTAAAAGGCCCACCAAAGGCCATTAAAGGCCACTGGGGATTATTACCATTAATTGTCAATTTAGTTGCCTTTGTAGAGATACCAACAGCTAGTCCTCAGCACTGCGTGGGCCTCTGTATCTAAAAAAAAAAGTGCTTTTCGGATTGGCTTTTAGTATTATCTTTACTGATAGTGTTGAGGTCATGGATTAAAATATTGTGGCAACGGGCATTCCCTGCCACCCTTAGGTTAGCTATTCCTCTTCGGCACCTAAACAGGGTAGTGTGTGTGGAAGCTGATGCTGGCAATGCATAACTGTATCTTTTCTCAGATACACATGATACTTTAGTTACTGGCCCAACTACATGTACACAAAGCACTCTCATGGTTCTATTGTAAAGGCTCTGGGCTTCTCAGACTGGCTAGCTCCCTCTCTTTGCCATAGATGATTTCACTGGCTTGTGTCTTTACTTCCATCTCCCACTTGTAAGTGAGGAAAAAATACTTCCATGTCTACTTCTATGTTTCTGTAATTTTCAAAGGTTTCATTTGACTCGCACCATTTGTATTTTTTTATTATATTTATCTTCTGTTTCAAGTCTCCCAAATTGTTTATAACTGGAGATATACAAAGGGGTTTTTTTTAGTAAGTTCCAGTGATAAAAGATTTATATAATATAAGAAGCACCCCCACAGAAAAAGAAAACTTTCACATTAAAATTCTTTTTTTGAAATAATCATTTTTTACCAGGAAGAAATGTTTGTTTGAAAGACACCAGAGACCTCTGCTTCTTTAAATTTGTGGGCTTAAGCAACTCTGCAGAAATAGCATATGTTTCAGCTCCTGGTTCTACATAAGTCATTTGTAATAAGGAATAGATTGCAAGCTATGATGTGTAGTGGGTGAACACCACTGCAGTATTAATGTCTAATGTTTGAATGCAGAAAATTTACATTGACAGTACTTATAAGATAGAAAACCCAAAAGTTGCTCTAAATGGAAATGCAGTTTGCATGTGTTTAAGTAATAACCCCTGTGGAATTGGCAGGCAGAAATCTCAATTAACTAAAGGTTTATTAATTAACCACCCTGTGGTGGAAAGGAAGACTGAATGCTCAAACGGACTGGTTCATAGCAATAAAGATGGCTGATTTGGAGGGAATTATTATTGCAATTATTTAATGCTCCATGCTTTTTACTGCATGCAAGTACATGTACACACAGTCCTTTTCTACTATTTTCAAATGCAGTTAATAAAAGGGAAAAAATATTTTCCTGTGGCTGTAATGAGTCATTTTAAAAAAATAAGACATCATCCTGTTGGATTATAATATGGCATGCTTTGCCCACTGCCTGTAGTTATATCTTTGTCTCATGGCCATACCACCTCTTGTCTTCAAGGTCCCATATCTGAGTGGCCTCACAAGCCAGGCAGGGTCAGATCTCGCTGATAATTGAATGAGGGGGGAATTCCAGCTGCTCAGAAAGGGCGCCTAGTGATTATCACTGTCTCCTGCTGTAATGAAGGACTTTTCAGAAAACAATGTGAAGATAGTAGAGATATATAGATTCCAGTAACAGGATTAAAAAAGGATAGGAAAAAGAAAAAAGAAAAAAAAAGAGAAACCCAGCTTCTAAAAGGTAAGAGATTAGAGGGCTGGCTAACATACGATTTTGGTAAAAAATGACTGTTAGTAACGCATTGGTACTGTACTTACCTCCTTGTTAGATTCATCACCAGGAATGTCATGAAGCAGGCTTAGCACCATTGAAATAAATGGCATTGTGGCAGAACTGGCACAGTCATTTTTCAGCTGTCAGCTCTGAAAAGTCTTTGCGGCCATAGACAAAAATAAGTGTTAGGATGTGCCGCTTCTCTCTATAGTTGCCAGGCACATTAGTGGAGAACTTGCCTAACAAATAACTTCATTTTCAGATCAAGCAAGTGGATCTGCCATGCTAAAAATGTCTTACTTTGACTTGTAAATTAAATAAGAAGGAAAGATTTGGTAATTTCTCTTATTCTGGATTTCCTCAACCTGTGTAATAGGAATATGTGTGGAAACAATATGACTAAGATTTTGAAGGGTAGTGATTTCTCTCATTTTCTTTTGTTTCTCCAATGTCTGGTAATCTTAGCAACAGAAATATTTATTATATGTAATTCAGAAAAGTCACCTGCAGTCATTTTCAGTAGCAATTAAACACATTTCTTTGTTTTTCTAAGTAAATCATTGGGGAATACTCAAAAAAAGTACTTTCAGCCTTCTGAGGATAGCAGTCTTTAGAGGACTCAGGGACTCTTAAGTCTAAGAGTTTTAAGGACACTTAGAGAGGAGGCAAAGGTCCTCCATGAGCAGTCCGGAGGAGGTGAAGGTGCAGCTGCCTGGACGGTTGCCCAGGAAAGCCTGGCTTTCTGCAGTGAGTGCAGGAGCCCGTAGTGCATGTGGATACTTCCTCCTGAGAAGTATCCCACGACTGAGAGCACAGTGGTGAAACTTCCATGGACATGTTTAATGGGTTGTCGTATAATCTGGGACTATTACAGTGCTTTGAATGTCTAGCCAGCAACATTAGTTTTAATCAGATATTTATTCTTCACTTCAGTTTCGTGATACTCAGCATGACTTAACCGATATCACAGTATAATTTAACACATGGAACTCCTGTGTTGCCTAATACCTGATGTAGCTGAAGCACTAACAAGGCGTAAAAGAAGCAGAAGTTACTGTATTTTAACAATTGTTGACAGAGATGCTGGCTACATTTTTGGAATATTATTCTCAAATCCCATAACATAAACCACTTTCATAGAAAAAGTCTCTCTTCCTCTCTTTCTTCTTTCTTTTTTTCTCTCTGTTTTGCTGCTCTTTTATTTTATCTTCTTTTCTTCCTTCTCTTTAATCATTTTTCTTTTATCATAAAAATCTACTCGTAGTTTTATTGTTGTTCATTTTAATTAGCTATCACCTACAGCTGAAACAGAATTATAGAATTGTATATAACATATTCTACAGAAAGGCTTTATATTTTTATGGAAAGTTTTGTGTAATGCAAGACACCAAGTAGTAGCAATAAGCAGTCAGCCCTGTGTTTTTCAGTGCTTGCAAAATGAAATCTCTCTCTCCTTATTTTTTCAGTGTAGGTTAACATGTTTTAAGTTACAGCTAATAGTTATATATATCTTTAGTAGCTGTATGTTTTCTATATTTATATACATTTTTCATAGTAGACTTTCTATGAGGGAATATGCAACATGATATGATCGTGTACCACCTTTTTGTCAGCATGTAGAAGTTTTACAAGTGTCGTCTTCACATATCTATGTAAACCTATTTCCTTCTACCTCCTATGGCACCTACATGCCTGTATACCATGTGCCTGTACCACAGCTACTGAATGCAGGGTCATTGAAAAAACATGCTTGTGGTTGATAAGACATTCCCAAAGTAATGAAATGTATCTGGAAACTTCTTTCCTAAGGTCTCCATCATGTAGTTGCTCCCATCGCCATCTTTGCTTGTGAACTGGTCTCCCCCCACAGCTAATACTTTTTTTTTACCAGATGCATAAGTTGAGGTCCTGTGTCAAAATGTCTATGAATTTATTTGCATAGAGGTAAACTCAGATGTGAAAGTATTTCTGCTTCTGTTTAAGTTATGTTTGTGTCCTCAAATAGTGCTCTTAACTGTTGAGTTAAGATCCTAGAAATAAAACTGCCTTTGCCTACAGGATGCTTCTAAACTAACTCTTGAGAATCGGGAGGAGTGGTCAAAGATCAGGTGATAAAAAGACCCAGCTAGAAAATTGTCTTGAGATAATAGAGAATTAGAAGCACTTCTGTAAAGTCTATATAGTCCCCATCCTGGGTTCATAAGGAACCATCGGCTTTTAAATAGAGCAAATGTCTGTTAATCTTCATGTTTCAACAGTAGCATTTTTTCAGTTTAAAGGTAGTGTGTCGATACAGAGTAAACAAGAAAAAATCATAGGGGCCTACTGACAGTTTTACAGAAACTATTTTCAGAACAGAGCAACTTGTCGGCAATCCATTACCCATGGCATGGCAAACCTTTTCTTAGCCCAAATGATAATGTAAAAGTATATAGACTTAAAGCAAAGTTGAATGTCCCACAGACACCACAGGTTCTTCTGAAGATCCAGTATTCAAGATGGGAAAGATAAGAGAAGCTACCACAGGATCACTGCTCACCCTAGCAGCAATTCCCAGCCTGTAGATTTCTGGACAGAGGAACAGTAAAGACAGAGACAGAAAGAGAGCCAACTCAGGTACAGGCTAATAGAGCTATATTAAAAAAAAAAAAAAAAAAAAAAAAAAAAAAAAAAAAACCACAGCAGTGACTCACAGAGTTAAACCTGCAGGAGCCAGTGAGTACTGAAAGCCTCGGCAATTTTGAAGCAAGTCCGGCATGGACAGCAACGTGCAGCAATAAATGCTGACAGTGAGTTAATAGGACCCCTACAGTTTGTTGCTGCTAACATGAATTAGGAAAGGTTTCTGGATTGTTTCCTCTTCGCAAGTCCTGGCGAGTCTTTTGCTTTCCTGGGAAGCTGCTTTTGGAGGCACATGCTAACTGTTTGCTTTCTTTGTTTATGCCAGTGTCCGGAGGTCGCAGCCGCTTGCACCTTATTGACCTGGGTAGCTGCGTGAAAGTGCTCAGCAAAAACCGGGAGGGAAGCTCTGGCCTCTGTCTCTCATTGTCAGCACTGGGCAATGTCATCCTGGCCCTTGTCAATGGAAGCAAACACATCCCATACAAGTAAGTGGTATTCTATGTTGCACCTAATGAGAGGATGCTTGCAAGCAGTTTGCTTGCCTGGGCCTGAGGCAGACTTGGGGTAAGCAGGGACACAGTCTGCTGGGCTCACTGCAGCCCTCCCGAGGTACGGCAAAACCTGCCTAAGGTTCAGTGACACCCGATCTAACCTTACATCTGGTAGCTACACTGTATTTGACATTCAGGATTCAGCGGAAGAAATCTGCTGGAATAGGACCCAGGTGTCTTAAAGATCTTAATGCTTGAAGTTCAGCACATTAGGATTTTGTTTTCTAGGACTGTTCAAAGTTTTTTTAATGTTTCAAAGCATCTGAGAGCCAGTTTCATATTTGTTCCATAGAGACAAACATTGCTGCCATAATGCAGCACTACAGAGAAAATTATTTTGCTGTCCGTTGTGTGGAATTTAGTTTCTTGAAAATATATGTCACAATGGGCATGCGTGTTTGTCATGAGATTCTTTCTGTGATCCAAGGTTACTTTGCATTTTATTTTTGTATGGTTTGAATCTCAGTGTCAGCCTTTCACTCACAAAAAAGAAGTAGGCCCTATTTGTCACAGTAGACAAGTGGCCTTTGCTGCTGCAGGTAGCTTCTGGGAAATGAGAGCAATTGCTCACCTAGTGGGTATGTTTTGTACTCATTTCTCTTCATCGTTGTCTCACCCCATTTGTCATGTGTGCAGGTCTGAAAGCAAGTTTGATTCATTACCCAGCCCAGACAGTCATACAGCCTTCCTATTGAGAGTCCACTGATTTTGTGGACAGTATTGCTTTTCTCTAGCCTAAAGCCTAGGGAGTAGCAACTGGCATCACAGGAATGGCTTACTGTACACATCTTGTAATCAAACTGCTAATGAAGGTCACCATTCATGAAGGACATGCATATGAGATCTGGAGTTAGGAACAACAGGATGACATGAAAAATGAACCAAGTCACAGAGCATATTTCAGTCCATACGTTTTACCCTTTTTATCATGTTAAAGTCTGCAAACATGACTATTTTCATAGAATCATAGAATCATTTCGGTTGGAAAAGACCTTCAAGATCATCGAGTCCAACCATCATCCATGCCCACTAAACCATGTCCTGAAGTACCCCGTC
>JANHGO010000027.1:33917324-33976335 GCA_024606505.1 Aquila spilogaster | reverse complement strand
TAAAATGCTTCCCAGAAAACCCTAAACTGTTCCACCCTGTATTGATAGCCAGTTACTGCAGAAGCACTGAAGACTTTACAGAGTGCTTAAACCTTAAATCTAAGAATGCCCAGTGTAAATTTGTGTTTTACTTCTTAAAATACTGCTGTAGTCTTCAGGATGGAGTGTACTGCTGCTAAAGGCAACGAAGACTCATAAAAATGTAGAGAAAAACTTAAGAAATGTCACCTAGATAATACCAGAAGCTGTTTTTTTCCCCTTACATTCCTTACCTACCTGCTAGTGAAAATAAATTCAGACCATAATTGGGAAAGTAACAGAGCCTATTGAAATTTCTCAGTGTTTGCCTTTTAATTTAAAAATAAAAAATTTAAAAAATGGCCTCTTAATAGGCAGTTCTAACAAACCAATTGCATCCCTCCATCTCCTTACAGGATGTGTTTTTTGTTTAACCCCAGAAAGGATGTTGATGAAATGAAGCTTCCTTGACAGAGCGAAAGTCCTGTTTCATGTACTTACACAAGTAGTGTCACTACCATCAGAGCATTGATCATATAAATGAAATGAGCAGGATTACACCTTTTGATACTTTGGCATGGTATCTGGAGCACTGATAACATTATGACTATTTATACTGAAAACACTCTGCCGAATTTCCTTATTATTATTGATAGTTTTCTTTCTCTCCCCCTCTCTCTCTTTTTTTGTACCCGTGACAGGCTGAAGTATGTGCTGGGACTGTGGCTGAGGTGATCCAGTCAGTGGTCAATGGTGCAGATGGCTGCGTGTTCTGCTTTGGCCATGCCAAACTTGGTTGGTATTGTTAGATGTCTCCATCTGAAGGGCAAAGTGAATATTTGTAACCCAAGATTGTTAATACTTTAGATTGGGAAGAACAGACCTTCATTTATCTTTGCGTAGTCATTGTATTTGAAACTGATGCGTTGCATGCACGAATTTACACCACACCTTCACCTCTCATTTACATATCTCTCAATTCGGCATACGTGTTGGACAACATAATCTTTGAAGCAGAGATTATCTTGAGTTGTTGCTTCATTCAGTCCCCTTAGCACTATAGCAATTTTTAGTATTCTGTTAACTTCTTAATGATCCAACAGGGACCCATAGTTTTACAAGTGTGCCCAGAATTCGAGACCACTTACCAGCTAACTGCAGAATGCCTCTGGACCAAGCAGAAGTAACAGTAGAATAAGAACTTGGATGTTTAATGTTTTTGACTTCCCAAAGTCTAGATGGCAAGTGAGGTAGAAAATAAAATCACTGAATGATGGTGTCTCACAAGTGCTATGTGTCTAGCTAGGGCATTGCTGGAGCTTGATTTGAGTCTCTGCAGTTGTTTTGTTGTCCTCACCATTCCACCAGCCATGAACACACCCAGATGTTGCCACAGACGCATACATAAAAATATCTTTTTTACCTATCTTTTTCTATTTAGATCCAACATATTAAAGGAAACAAAGCAAAGAAACCACAAATACTTGTCCAAAATTATGCCTATCTTTATCAGTTGGCATACAAATTTAGGACAATTTTTGAACTTGTCTATATATATACTGGTATGTGGACAGCATAAGATAGAACTTTGTTTTTGTTCTCAATCAGCAAACTTTTACAGCAGAGACAAGCCAGAGCCAAATACTAATGAAACAGTGGAAACTTTACAGCCAGAAAATATATTTCTTGTGCACCCACTTCTGTACCAGATGACCACATGTGCATGTATTTTTTGTGTTTTTTTGTTTTTCTATATAAAGTTACATTTGTGATCCTGGACCCAAGGTTATATCAATCCCAGACCGAGTGTATAAGGGATAATGTAGTGCTTTGAAGTAAAATGGAGCAGGTTGCCTAGTGATGTGGTTGATGCCCTGTCCCTGGAGACTTTCAAGGCAAGGCTGGATCGGGCCCTGGGCATTATGATCTAGCTGTGGTGTCCCTGTTCATTGCAGGGGAGTTGGACTAGGTGGCCTTCAAAGGTCCCTTCCAACTCTAAGGATTCCGTGAGTCTATGATTCTAAAACGGTATTCAAGGTACACAGCACTCACAGTATTGAAAGCCAGGCATTTTAGAGACCATGGCATTCCTGCTGTGTTCAATTTACATCAGTGTTCAGCAACGGTAGTAGCTGCTGTGCTGAGTGGTAGAGACCTGCAGTACCCTGCCTAGGGCATGGGGAATGTCAGAGGAATATGTGAGATAACGGTTTGTTGAAAGCAACTCAAGATTTCATCTGTCAGCTTGAAATGTTCTCCATTTTCCATAAATTATTTGTCTGTCTATCTCCCTTTTCTGAATGTCCTTTTTGTAGTGAAGAAGTTGTTTTCATGAGGCTGTGTATGATAAGATCACTTTGCAGAAGGCTATGAAAGACTTTCTCTGACTCCCCATTCCTGACAGGGAAGTCATACACCATGATCGGCAAGGATGATTCCATGCAAAACCTTGGCATAATCCCTTGTGCCATCTCCTGGCTCTTCAAGTTGATTAATGAACGCAAAGAGAAGACAGGAGCGCGCTTCTCAGTCCGAATTTCTGCAGTGGAAGTGTGGGGGAAAGAAGAAAATCTTAGAGACCTGTTATCTGAAGTGGCTACAGGAAGCCTGCAGGATGGCCAGTCCCCAGGTGTCTACCTTTGTGAGGATCCCATCTGTGGCATGCAGGTGAATCCAATCTTCAGTTTACACAAAAACAAGCGTTACAATTTTTATTTTCAGCTATTGAGATGGTTCGAATTCAAGCACTACCCAGAATGTAAAGTTTATAGAGTTGACAGTGTTTACTTTAAAGCATGCAAGAACTTTATGACCTGCAGCTGCAGGGCCATCTGCTCTCCTGGCCTAAATATTTGTACCTCTGGTATAACTGATGTTGAGCAGGGGCTTGTGTTTGCAATAAAATGTGAAAGCATTTAGTGCAAACAAAAATTCACCTCATTCTAAGAAAAAAAAAGTGTGATCTTTCTTTTGTAAAACAACAAGATAAAATATTTACAGTACTGCACAAATAACTGGAGGCCATTAATATGGCTGTTTATCTCTTTATAAACATTATTTACAGCACTTGTATTAGCAGTGTTGTAGGAAGCATTAATCGCTACTTATTAATTGCTGCCAAGACATAAATTCCTGAGTTGGCCGAGCCAAGAATAACTCCACTCTTCTCAGGTTTGGAGGTTTATCAGGAATGAGTAACTGGCTCATGTATTTCCTGGGTAACCACGAGAGAGGCTCAGCAGCCCTGTATGTTTAATTTTTATTTGGGAGACAGGGCCTATTCTTTCAGTTTGTTGTCTGTGAAGGAGTGAATCTGATTTTTGTATGAATAGATGGACAGGGGGCAAAACATCAAGGTGGAACACGAATACGTTCTTTTAACCTTAAATGTAATGGCTGCTTCCATCCAGAAAGTGCAGAGCAATTCTCTCCAAGTATGAGAAAATGGAGGAAGGAACATACTCTGTCTGCACCCTGTTTCCAGCTGCAATCATGATTCACATCCCCTAAGTCATAGATTATGAGATTTTAAACAGCAAGTAATAAAGTTTGTGTTTTATCTCTTTGTGGTGAAGCCACAGCAAAACTTCCCATTTTACTCAAGGACTGGAAAGTTTTTTGTCATTTTAAATAACAATTAGAATTCTCACTCTCACTTGGCTCCTGGTTTTAGTGCGTTAGGAAATACATTATCACAAGAGATCTCACTCCCTGGTATCCAGTAATGAGTGCAGTACAGTGAGTATATGAAGGAAGGCTCAAGTCTTCACATTGGGGTGACAGATGATTAATTTAGGTCTGAAATAGCATAATAATACTAACTCATAACTTTCATAACCATGTGACCTCTCCTTACAGCTAAATCCTTCACAAAGGTATTTCAGCACAATAACTAATAATAATAAATATTCCACTTATATTGTATTGGTAACCTATTTTTACATACATATATACAGAATAGCCATACACTAAGTTAATTATTTTAGATCACTGGAGAAAAGGTAGCTTCATGAGAGGTCTGTTTCTCTGTAGTGTATAATACTGCATTAAAAGAGGGCCAAAACCTCCTTGCATATTTGCGAGACGCAGTGATGTTCTTTAGCCATGTCCTACACCTGAATTTTCAAAATCATCTAACGAAGGGAAGGTTTTATAGCCATAAAAATATGCAAAATCAGCAGTGTGTATAGCAAATGAATAATCACCATATGTCGTGCTGTTCGTCATTGGGCATTTCCAAGTATGCACATTCTCTTGTTGCTTACATTAGTGAGATCTGTCCACAGAATGGCCTACCTTCTGCTTGCTGTGTTAACTCCTTCTTGCCCCTCAGCCTGCAGCTCTGTTACCTCATCCTGTGCAAAGCCTTGGCATTATCCTGCCTCAGGCTGATTAATGATCACAAAGGGAGACAGGACCACTGTCTTCCTTAGGGAGAATTTTTAGCAGCATTAGCCAGTAGGGAAAAAAACCCAAGAATGGGAATTCCTCACTGTATTTACGCCAGGCAAAACAAGTCTCTCCTATGGGCTGAGGGCCAACTCTGCGAACTGCCAAAACTGATGCCATCATTTTGCACTGTTACATGGTGCCTTCCACAGGCAAGCGAGTCTTAGTTGATGTGAAACACATGCATTCCTAATGGCATGGTGGGTTAATTATATCTGCCCTCCTACGCTGTCTATCGCTTTGGAGAGATAAGAGCAGGCTGGTGGCAGTGATTGAGGTCCAGCAAATATGAACGTATGCACACTACTTGTCTTGCTCCAGTTAATGGATTGCCCCGTCTTGTGTGCAGGTGCATAGGTATGTGGTGTGAAGGGACATGGAAGTGGCTTCTCTTCTGTGCCTTTCTTCACATGCTGTGGGGCTGAGCACATGATTCAATCCTGTTATCTCACAGTTTTAGCTGCAGACTGCCCCTTTCTAACATCTTCTGATAGGTGACACGCAGGCCTGCCCCTGCCAGTCTTCACCAACTGTTGGATTTGATGTGTCATCCTCAATACCTTATTTTTCTTTTGACTATCAGGAGGAGACAGTGATTGCCAGTGCAGGAAAAAGAATATAGCAAAAATAATAAACGTTAATAAATGGCCTAACATTCTGGGAAAGTGAAGGAACAAATGTGTGTATCTATCCAGCCCATAGGACTGTCTCCTGCTGGTGCCAGGAGGGTCTCATTCAACAGATGGCTTCCTCCTTTCCAGTCCCATTAGAAAATGGCTTTTCTACAGCATGACTTGACTGCAGTGGATGTCTGATAGCACTGCCTCCTGTGGGAGCCTCTGGGTAATTTCTTCCCTGTGTTAACCCTTAGCTCCAGAACCAGAGTGAGCTCCGTGCCCCTACAGCAGAGAAGGCCGCCTTCTTTCTGGATGCTGCTATTGCCTCACGGCGTGGCAGCCAACGGGACTGCGATGAGGAGGATCACCGCAACTCCCACATGCTCTTCACTCTACACATCTACCAGTACCGCATGGAGAAGAGCGGCAAAGGCGGAAGTAAGCTGCTCCCTCACTCCCTTCTCTCTCCACCAAACTTCCCTACAGATGGGCTTTGAGTAGGCTTTTAAGCAGTGTTCTCTAATGGTGAGGATTAGCAGCAGTCTGCAGCGGGGTGAGTCCAGCAGACTGCTTGCCCACCTGGTGAAGATCCAGCAAAGGCCATGAAAGGCCACTAGGGATCATTGCCATCAGTTGTCAGTTTAGCTGTCTTTCTGAAGGTATTAGCAATTAGTTCTCAGCACTGTTTACATGCAAAAGTGTTCTTTGGGTTAGCTTCTAGCATTATCTTTACTGAGAGCTCCAGGGTTGAGATCACTGATTAAAATATTGTAGCCATAGGGATTCCCTGCCACCTTCACATTGGCTGTTCTGGTCCAGCACCTCAGTATAGCAGTATGTGGGAGCTGATTTCGGCAATATGTGAACTGCAGCTTTTCCTGGAGATGCACAGTATTGTAGTTACTATAAATGAGCTGTTCTTTGTGAAGGCTCCAGCCTAAGGGTTTTCTCCCTCTCTTTGCCGAAGATAAAGACTCACTGACTTGGGTCTTGGGTTTCCCATTTGTAAATGAGCAAAATGTGTTTCCAGTATCTGCCATGTCTACTTACACGTTGCCATAATTTTCAGAGGTTTCATTTGACTCGCACCATTTATATTTTTTTTATTGTATTTACCTTCTGTTTCAAGTCTCCCTAATTGTTTATAGCTGGAGATATATGCAGGTGTTTTTTAAATTAAATTCCAGTGAAAAAGGAATTGTGTAATATAAGGAGCATCCCCATCTAAAAGCCACATTTTTCTGTAATTTTTAAAAATTTTACTAAAATCTTTTTTTATCAGAGAAGTATTTGTTTGAAAGACACCTTCGCTTTTTGAATTGGTGGGCTTAAGCAGTTCTGCAGATACACATATTTCAGCTCCTGTCTCTGCATTGGTTATTTGTATTAAGGAGTACATTGCACGCAATTATGTGTAGTGGGTGAACATCACTGGAGCATTAATGCCTAATGTTTGAATGCAGAAAATTTACATTTACTGTACTTACAGTGTGAGAGAGAAAACCAGAAAGTTGCTCTAAATGGCAATACAGTTTGCATGTGTTTCAGTAATAACCCCAGTGGAATTGGCAGGCAGAAAACTCAATTAACTAAAGGTTTATTAATTAACCACCCTGCGGTGGAAAGGAGGACTGTGAATGTTCAAATGGACTGATGCATATGAATAAGGATGGCTAATTTTAAGGGAATTATTACCACAGTTATTTAATACTCCCTGCTTTTTACTACAGGCAAGTACATGTACATACAGTCCTTTGCTACTATTTTGAAATGCAATTAATAAAACAGAAAAATATATTTTCCTGTGGCTATAATGACTCATTAGGAAAATAAAAAGAAGGCAACATGATCCTTTAAGATTATAATATAGCATGCTTTTGCCCACTGTCTGCAGTTACGTTTTCATCTTTTGGCCATACCAACTCCTGTCTTCATGTTTCCATATCTGAGTGGCCTCTCAAGCCAGGCAGGGTCAGATCTGGCTGATAATTGAATGAAGGGGAATTCCAGCCTCTCATAAATGGCACCTAGTGATTAGCAGTGTCTCCTGCTGTAATGAAGTACTTCTCAGAAAACAACATGCAGACAGTGGAGATATACAGATTCCAGTAACAGGATTAAAAAGGGTTAGGAGAAAGAAAAGAAAAAGAAACACAGCATCTAAAGGATGAGATTAAAAAGCTGGCTTGATGCATGATTTTGACAAAAAATGACAGCTAGATGAATGCTTAAGTACTGTACTTACCTCCTGGTTGGATTCATTACCAGCAATGTCATGAGGCAGGCTTAGCACCATTGAAAGAAATGGAATTGTGGCAGAACTGACTGTCATTTTTCAGTTTCAGCTCTGCAAAGTCTCTGTGGCTGTAGACAAAAACAAGTGCTAGGAAGTTTCACTTCTCTCTATAGTGCCAGGCACATTAGTGGAGAACTTGCCTAACAAATAACTTCATTTTCAGATAAAGCAAGTGGACTGACCATCCTGAGCACAGGTCTTATTTTGACTTGTAAACTAAATAAGAGCAAAAAAGATCCTGTCCTTTTTCTTGTTCTGTGTTTCCTCAGCCTGTGCAGTAGAACTATCAAGTTTAAAATGCAGTGATTGCTTTCATTTTGTTTTGTTTCCTCGATGCCTGGTAATCATAGCAATGGAAATATTTATCAAATGTAATTCAGTAAAGTCATCTGCAGTCATTTTCAGTAGAAACTAAGCTTGTTTTTCTAAGTAAAATCATTGGGAGTTTCTCGCAAAAAGTGACATCGTCCTTCTGGAGGTAGTGGTCTTAAAGGACTTAGGGGCTCCTGTGTCTAAGGACACTTAAAGGGGAGGTAAAGATTCAGAAGCAGTGAAGGTGCAGCTGCCTGTGTGGCAGGGAAGCCTCTGACTTCCTTCACTGAACTCAGGCATTTAGGTGCATGTGTGGGTTACTTCCCCATGAGCACCTTGGAGAGCATGGTGGTAAAATGCCCACAGACATCTTTAATAGATGGTAGTGTAATTTAGGGTCAGCATTTTGAATGTCTGGCCACTAATATTTATTATAATCAGACACTTATTCTTCACTTCTTTTTCATGATACTCAGCATGACTTAACCAATATTGCAGACTAATATATGAAAGTCCTCTATTGCCAAATACCTGATGCAGCTGAAAAACTAACAAAGCCTAAAAGAAGTAGTACATTATTTTGACAGCTGTTGACAGAGATGCTGGCTACATTGTTGGAATATAATTATCAGATTCCATAGCATAAACCACTTTCACAGAAAAAAAAGTCTACTTTCTTCCTTCTTCCTTATTCTTTTTTTCCTCTCTTTCTTTTCTTCGTTCTTTTTTCACTACGCTTCTGTTCTTTATTTCCTTCTCTTTTTTTCTGTTTATCTTTTTTTTTCTAGTTTATTTCTACTCCCCTCTCCTTATTCATATTTCTTTTCATAAAAGTCTACTTTTGTTTGTTTACTTTAATTAGCTGTCACCTACAAATGAATGAGAATTATAAATTCTATATAACACATTCCACAGAAAGGCTTTGTATTTTTAAAGGGAGTACAGGGTAGTAGTAGAAAGCAGTGAGCTTTGTGTTTTGCAGTATTGGCAAAACAAAATCTCCCTCTGTCCTTATTTTTTGAGTGTAGATTAACATCTTTGAAGTTACAGCTGGTAGCTTCATATACCTTTAGTAGCAGTATGGTTTATATAATTACACGTATATTTCATATTAGAATTTCTTTAAGCAAATCTGCAAAATAATATCACGTATCACCTTTTTGTCAATAAAAACATATTGTGATTGTTTTGGCATTTCCAATGCAAAGAAATGTATCTGGAGAGTTCTCCATCATGGAGCGCATAGTTGCTTCCATTGTTGTTTTTTCTTGAGAACAGATCTGTCCTAATTTATTTATTTATTTGGGGGTAAGGTGCATAAATTAAGGTGCTGTGTTGAAATGGCTGTGAATTTATTTGCATACAGATGTGAAAATATTTCCACTTCTGTTTATATTCAGGTCCTCAAACAGTGCTCTTAACGTTTAAGTATTTTCCTGCAGGTTTCTTCTAAACTAACTCTTGAAAATAGGGAGAACTGGTCAAAGATCAGATAAAGAAAAAAGAAATTAAAAAAAAAATCTAGGAAATTGTCTTGAGAAAATAGAGAATTAGAAGCACTTCTGTAAAGTCTACATAGTCCCCATCCCTGAGTTCATAAAGTAACCATACGTTTTTTTATGAGAGCAAATCTCTGTTCACCTTGGTATTTCAAATGTAACATCCTTTCATTTTAAGTGTGGTGGTGTTGATGTAGAGTAAACAAGAGGGAAAACAGTTTTACAGAAACTGCGTTCAGATCAGAACAACTTTTTAACACTACACTACCCATAACACGACAAACCTTTTCTTAGCCCAAATGATAATGAAAAAATATACAGGCTTCAAGTTGAATAACCCATGGATCTCACGGTTCTTCTGAACCTCCAGTACTCAAGATGGGAAAGATAAGGGAAATGTTGGAGCTACTACAAAGGCCCTGCTCACCAAGCAGTAATTCCCAATTTGTAGTTTTCCAATCAGAAGAACAGTAATCACAGAGACGTGAAGAGAGCCAGCTAAGGTATAGGTTAATAGAGATATATTGGAGAATGAAAAAAAGCATGGTGGTGACTGCCTGCCCCAGAGTTAAACTTGCAGGAGTGGATGAGTAGTGAAAACCTCAGCAATTTTTGAACAAGTCAGCAGTGGACAGCGATACAGTGTGAAAGTGAACTAACAGGATCCCTACAGTTTGTTGCTACTGCCATGAATTAAGAGGAGTTTCTGGGTTGTCTCCTCTTCATGAGTCATGGCAAGTCTTTTGCTTTTCTGGGAAACTGCCGTTGGAAGCACATGCTAACCATCCGCTTTCTTTGTTTATGGCAGTGTCTGGAGGTCGCAGCCGCTTGCACCTTATCGACCTGGGGAGCTGTGTGAAAGTGCTCAGCAAAAACCGTGAGGGAAGCCCTGGCTTCTGTCTCTCATTGTCAGCACTGGGCAATGTCATCCTTGCCCTCGTCAATGGAAGCAAACACATCCCGTACAAGTAAGTGATATTCTGTGCGCCTAATGAGAGAATGTTTGCAAGCAGTTGCTTGTCTGGCCCTGAGGCAAACTTGGGGTAAGCAGAGAGATAGACTCCTGGGGTCAGCACAGTCCTCTTGAGGTAGCTGACAAAACATCCTGAAAGTTCACTGAACCCTGATCTAGCCTTATATCTGGTATCTGCATTGTATTTTGTGTTAGGTTGCCTTAAAAATCTCAAGGATCAGAGTTCAACATGAGAATTTTGTTTTATGGGATTGTTCAAAAACATTTTAATGCTTCAAAGCATCTGAGATCCAGTTTTGTATTAGCCCCATGGAGGCAAAATTTGCTCCGACGAAGGAGACAAATAATTATAGGGGACATTATTTTACTGCCCATGATGCACGTTTTAGTTTCTCAAAAATATCTGTCACAACAAATGTGCATCTTTGCCATGGGATTATTACGGTGATGCAAGGATACTTTGTACTTTATTTGTATGTGGTTTGAATCTATAAGCCTTTAACTTGAGAAAAAGAAGTAGGCCCTATATGTCACAGTAGACAAGTGGCCTTTGCTATTGCAGGTATCTTCTGGGAAATCAGAAGAAATACTCACTTGGTAGGTAAATTTTGTACTCATTTCTCTTTATTGGTGGCTCAGACCATTTGTCACGCATACAGGACAGAAAGCAAGCTTGGACTACACTACCCAGTCCAGACAGTCACAGAGCTTTTCTTTCAGAGAGGTCTCTGATTTTGTAAAAGGTCTTGCTCTTCTCTAGCCTAAATCCTAGGGAGTAACAGCCAGCCTTATAGGAATGGCTTGGAGTAGCATCTTCTAATCAAATTGCCATTGAATATCACCGTTCATGGAAGACATGTATCAGACCTGGAACTGGGAACAATAGGATGACATGGAGAGTGAACTAAGAAAGTCATTCACAGAGTGTATTTTGTCCTTAAATTTACCCTTTTAACCATTTTGAAGGCTGTAAATATATCTCAAGTTCATGCAAAACTGTAAGATATTGATGAGTTTTACTTCTTTGATTTTGTCTTCATTTTGGAAAATAAAAATGAGATGAGTTTGCTTGTAGTTTTAATTTTAACATTTATTTTCCAAAATTATTTGGCAGTTTGGTCTTAAAACATGCTGTTCAGAAATACTCCTGTTTCTGGAATTTAGTTTGTCTGAAATTCAGTTAAGGGTCAACCAAATATGAATGTTTACATGCACAAAAAGTGTGTTGCGGCTCATCCACCTGGTTGTAGTGTGAAAATACCTTAAACTCTACAATTCACAAAATGCAGCTCAGTCTATGCTTATCAAAAATCTGTCCTTCTTCCTGGTAGTTTTTATGGATGGAAGGGAAGACAAACTGTAGAAGCAGAAAAATGATGTAAACGATGCTCCCTATGCTAGAACTAAACGTACAAGAAATAGCTACCAAACACAACAGCTGTCTTTCCTTGCAGTGCCCAACTGTGAGAAAAGCATTACCAAACATATCTTCTCACTGTTCTAACAACCTCTTCATCAATTCCCAGCTGTTGTGCTTCTGAGCTTCCACAGCCAGGAGTGCCAGCAGTGTCTCTGTACTGCTGGAAGAAGACAAAAGCTCTCTTCAGGCCAGCATCTCCTCTTGTATCTGCTCCTATAAGAATAGCAATGGCTCTGTGAGAGCAAGCACTATTGTTCAATGATCTGGCAGCACAGGTGGAGAAGTGAGGGAGGAGTGTGTGCTGCATCCCATGGGCTGGTGCAGTGCATGTTCAGTAGCACCCCCTTATTTACATCAACAGGTCGCCTATCTAGCTGAGATCATTTTCCTTCCTGTAGGAGTGTTCTCTTTCATCATTAAGGATAAAATTAAAAACTTTGTTGATGAATGTTTGAGTGGTACTGATGGAAAACAAGGGAAGTGTTTCCTTATGTGAATGCACAGTGCATTGTGTGTGTGGTCTCAGCTAATTTCCACAGAGCAGCAGACAAAATGGAACATCTTTTCTCTATCTGAGCTATTAAACAGCCATTAAGAATTTTGTGCAGCCTGTCAGTAGGCAGTGTATGGTTTCCTGGGAGCCCTGAAACAACATCTGAAAACAGAGATAGGTTTTTTCTTTCTGCAGAAATGCAGTTTTCCAAGCTGCATTCTCTTAAACTCCATTCATTGCTGTATCCGGCCTTTTTCCACAGGTAGCAGTTGCAGGGAAAAGCTTGTTCAGATTTATTGTTGGTATAAGCAGATGCTGCTGCATTGCCTTCAGTGGGCAGTGTGTTTATGCCAGGGATTAATTTGCCTCTTCGTAAGTAGTCTCTGGAAAACATGCTGATCTACTGTATATTTTGCCCCTTTTTGTTTGTTTGTTTGTTTCAAGGCTAGGGAGCCTCGGAAGCCAGAAAGTTGGAATCTTTCTCCCTTGGGATAATGCTTGGGAATAGTAATACAGATTGACTCTAGCTTTAGTGCAAACTTGCCATTAAGGCTGCAAGAAAGTAATGTAGAAATTCTCAAACATCAAATAATATAGGTTGAGATCTTGTCCTGCGACCCAGCTAAATTTCACTTGGGTCCGAGAAATGGGCAAGAATCCCTGTAACAGGCAACAACTCGTAGTTAACAAGTGACTATACCATGATTTATGGGAGATTGTATCTTTCATTTATGTAGTTACAAGCTCTCTCTGATATATCAATGGTCTATCTCTTTGTCGCTATTAATGTCCAGACCAATTTTGAACCTTCCAAAGCAAGCACATCATTCTGTCATAGTATGAACCAGTGAGTTCTTCTAGTTCAAGGTATGTCTTATAAAAATAGAATTTTTTATTTGACATTTCCATTTGATGTCACCAGTTTCCATTGCTCTTGAGTTAGGAGAAAATCTGTCAGAAGACTGGGCAAAAATGATTTCCTCCACAGGAATTTAAAACATCTTTATGAAAATTGGAAAGTTACGTGCAACCTCAAGGAAGAGCAAGGAACTCGGCCCTGAGCACAGGTCTGCTACAGGAGAAAGATTTTGCTAAGCTGTAGTAATTACTGATGCCATTTTGTATTCTTTTAAATGTTTTTGCTTTACATTAGTGCTGGATTTTCTGCCTCTGATTTCTAAGAAGAATGTGTTTTAAGCCCTCAAATGAATACACGTTTGCACAAACTCCAAATGCTGGTTTATATAGCTCACTATTCAAAAATTACTCCAGTTGCTAGGCAACAGGAGTAGTGATCATTTATGGTAATGCTGTTTTGGAAATAATCATTTTTATACATTTTAATGGCTATGAAAGAAAACAGTTCAGAAAAATGCAAGGCTCTATGAATTTCTTTTTCAGAAATTGTTGCTTGTTTTACCTAATAGGCTTTCCTCTTAATGTGCATTCCCAATGTGTTTGTGTTTCTGGAGGCATCCCGTAATTTGAGGATGCTCATGCTTATCCAGAGAGGGAGTCTTCTTCATAAGGTAAATAGGAGTGGGCTGAAAGCATGAATTTTTTCTCTGTACTTCTGCTTCTCTCTCAGATGCTGGAAATTCCTCACATATCTAACATGCTGGTATTGGTGTGCTTTGTTTTGTTGTTGTTTTTTTTCCATCTTGTCTGTAGAGAATGAAAGATATTAAGTGATTGATACAAGATTACACAAGAGGCAGAACCACCATGTCTTAAAATCGAATCTGGTCCTTAAAACAGTGGGCCAGGTTGTTTTTTATTTCTGCATAGCCTTTGGAAAATCATCTACTTATGTATTTATTTATTTACCCCCATTTATAACACTGAGAGACAGAAAAAAATCAATCAGAACTTTGTAAAGAACCTTCAGACTTGACAGAAAACACAGCTGACAGTTTAAATGTTGCTAGGACTCTGGAGTATTTTTTAGAGTTAAGGGCTCACGCAGATGGTTCTAATGGCGTGGGAGATCTGGCCTTTTTTATGCCCAAAGGTGGAGTAATAGACTACTACTACTTTTAAGAGAAGAGGAGAGAGGAGAAAGTGCTGGATTATGGTATTTTTGTATAAAAAAATGAGCCCACCTGCTTTATGTCAGGTATTTTCTTTAAATTGTTAGCTGATTATTGGGATAAAAACAAAATTGAAGTTTGGATGAATCCAGTAAGTCAGATTACTTTATTGGTTAAAGGTATATATCTACCTATCTGTTTTGTCTTTCTGAAGAATTGTATGGAAAAAGACCTGAGATATCTTGTTTACACATCTTGCATTTGCACGTATAGCATGAATTAAAATATTTTTCTCAGATGAAATGTCAGTGAAAACTTTTCAGAAAGAGATAAATAAAGCTAAAAACCACTTCAAAATAAATTTAAAAAATCTGAACACAGCACTTGGAATTAAGTGATCAATAGCACATAATGCTGTACTTTTCAAACCCCACTTGTATCTTTGCCACTGCTTCCTCTGTTATAATAAAAAAAAAGTGTGAACTGGGTTTTCTTTCACAGATGTCAACTGGGGGAAAGTGAAGTTGTAAAAATAGACTAAATGTTAAGCTGATGTGAAGAGAATATGATTGAAGGAGAGAGTCCATTATAGCAAGTAAACTCATACAGTAGTGATAATTTTCTCATACTCTCTTTTCTCCCTGCATAAATCAGAATACCTTCATTGTCATCAATGGAATTGCCGTACTACAGAAATGATGCTGGTGGGATGTAACAGTCAGACAGTATGTTTTTGTACAGCAGTGGAAGACTCTGACAGGGCTTCCAGTACTGCTGCTACTAAGCATACAGTAGCATCATGAGTTTGTCTCTGGAATTATCCTTGACAGTAGTTGCTCCTACTAATGGAATTCTTGAGGAATTTCTCTGCAGAGCAATTTGAGCAGCTGCTGATAAAAGAATTGGCAGTAACAATTAATATATGGAAGAGTGTTCTGTGTAAGTGAAGTGATATTTAATGGCCAGCATTGCTGCCTACTGGAGTTCTTATTTCCAGGAAGACTTCTGTACAATTATTAGTATTAGTACTGAGGTTGTATCCTTAGTTACAAGCTTATACTAGGTCTTAGTTTTGTGAGATTCATACAGCTGAGTCTGCTTACCGGCCATAAGATGTTAATGGCAAAATTAAACTATATGCTAAATGGAAAATGCATTTATTGGTTATTTCACCCAAGTCTAGACCTAAAATTACGTATTTTTTAATTTGAGTGATTCCAGTTACTTAAGCTTTCCACTGCTGCATTACTATTTCCTATTGCTTGTTTTTGCTTCTCCCCAATAAGAATGTGGTACAAAGGTCACAGAAAGCTGCAGAAGAGAATTATTGTGCTGTCTTGGGAATCTGAAATCTTTCTGTGTAAATTTAATAGTTAATATATTAGAAGTAGGTGAAGAACTTTTTTGCTGCTTTACTTCAGTAAATGTGAAAACAGATAAATGGAGGAATAAAAAGAGAAAATGAGGACTAGTGACAACTGAAACAGAACCCCAGGACTGGGAAGTAGTCCAAAATGAATGGAAGAGCTCCAAGAGACATTGGGAGATAAGGCATAGAGAAGGCACCAATCCTCAGAAGAACTGGGAAGCAAAGGAGAAAATGAAATGAGCTCATTCGAAAAGAGGAATAAGCCTAAGAAGTACCCTTGAGTGATCCAGTTGTAGGAGAGCTGTCAATTGAGATTTTGTTGAATGTGAAATAGTTCCTAATTAGCTATCAAAGCCATGAGCTGCTCAGAAACAAAAGAAGTTTTCCGTGATGTTGGCAGCCAGATCGTATGGGCCACAGAGCCTTGGCTAACAGGCACTGAAGCCACTGGAGCACTGCCATATTATACCAGCTGAGGACCTGGCCTTAGGTGTGTGCTCTTTGACACTAGCCAGAGTGCTTGCAAGAGCAATGCAGTTGCTAGCAAGAGGTGAGCACTGAAACACTGTCAGCATAGATATAATGAGGATTTGGAGCATCTGGCAATTATTTTCACCTTTGGGGGTTTTCTGTAGTTGACGGTTTTACTAGGCTGAATATCTGTCAATTTTCTTCTTTATTGCAGGGGTCTACATAAAATAGATGGAATCAGGGATGTGCAGTCAGTGAATGCAGGAGAACTTTTTACATTTTATTAGAGTAATTCAATCTACAACTCCGGAGCAGGAGGGTAAAGGATTTTGCATGCTCCAGCAATCACTGTTGTAGTGTTCATCAGCAGTGTACTTTGTTGTAGGATGGTTTGTACAGCTGATAGTGCAGATTTGAGCTTCATCTGCGCATGTCTTGCTGTACCCTGGTTCATCAACAGGTTAATGAGAAGTAGTAGACAAAATTCTTGAGAAAAGCTTCAGTGGAGCACAAAGTCACAACATGCCATTCCCCAGCTTCAGATTTTCTACTCGGTTCTGTCAGACTGGCAATGTGATAATTATTGGAGTAGGAGTGTCTGTATGTGTGTGTGGAGGATGCAAGTGAGTGCATAGCTTTCACTGATTCCCCATTACACCAGCTGTACAACAGACCTCAGCTGACATGACTCCATTTTGTCCAGGTGTTCATGTGGGAAGAATCAGACCTTACAAATTAGCTCTTGTAATTCCCTTTCTGCCACTCGATGAATTACTTCTTTACAGATACTGTAATAAGCAAATAATGATGAACTGCAAAATGAAATGAGAGGGGAAGTGCTTATGGTTTATAGCAAGATTTAATAGCATTTACTAATTGTGTTTAAATAGTCATTCCTATGAGCAGCAGATAGATGTATCAGTGAAGGACACCATGTTGGTCCAGGGCCAGCACAGCCCTGACTGGTAATGAACAAGCAATCCAGTAGCATGCAGTTACTGCTGAGATGTAACTTGATTAGAACCCAAATAGGCAGTTGTGGTGATTTCACATACAAATGAATCTATACTTAATTCATTAAAATGCCATTTTGAACCTTAATATTGCTTCAGTAAGGGTATCCAGCAGTTTATTCCCACCTGTTCCATGACCGGTGCAGGCTCAATTGAACACTAATACATTTTCTTTCATGGCAATGTGGTGCTAATTCATTTCATGTATAATTGAACAATTTTTAAATAGCCATACTCTTGGAATAACTACATCTTTTGCAGTGTAGCAAATTATCAAAAAAGCATGTAGTAGTAATTTTAATTAGTCCTAGCTCACATTTTTGGTTTTGGTTATATCCGGTTCCATGAACAGTTACGTACAAATATGATCTATGAAATTAACTCATTTCCCTACTGATCCTTTCCCTACACAAAACTGGTGTGACTCCAGGCAGGAAAGCATAGATGTCTTCTGCAGAAAACCAAAGATATAATTTTTTCTTTGTATAGTGCTAGCCCTAACAATGTCTTGTTCAGATTTAGGCATGTCACAGCTGTGAAGAGGTTACAGGTCAGAGAGAATTTAAAGGAGAAACAAGAAGGATTATGAAAGGCCTGAGATGAGAGTTGCTTACCTGGAAGAAACTGTAACAGAAATAAAGCTTCAGAGCTTGCAAGGGAAAGGAGGTTTCTGAGAGAGGAGATGACAATTGCTCTGCAGTATTTCAAAGATGTAATTAGACACAGGAGGAGAAAACTGCTGCTTATGAGACAAAGTGGAAGAATAATTTCTTATACTTAAGTAATGGGACAGTAGGATATAAACTTGAAAGCGTGCTAACAGTGGTTTCTGTGAGTCAGTGGAATAAATTCCCAAGAATTGAAGCAAATGCTTCAGTGGTAGAATGAACCTGTTGGCACATGGCAGGTATACAAATAATAAATATTAAAGCATATTTGAGTCTGTCCTCTGCTTTTAGGAGTCCAAAAGCTAGCAGCTGGCTGTTACACATGCATGACATCTAGAAATTTTCAGAGATTTCTTTCTCAAGACTTGTGTCCCAGTGACACGAGATATCTAGATCATTTCTGTACTAGGTGATTTAACTCAGTTAACTGTTTTTTCTTCCTCATTTGTTTAGTTATACTTTTATTAAGGTTTCTTTCTCTTTGACACTCTTAAGTTCTTACAGCACTTGATCCAAAACGGTGTAAGTCAGTGGAAGTCTTTCTACTGGGCTTTGACTTAAACCCAGAGATTAGAAAGCATGCTTATATCTAATTAGATGAGATAATCCGCAAATCCTTGCTAGGGGATATTGTATACAGTAGTTCATGTTCAGTATTTGATGACTAATGGCTTACTTTTTGAGAGAGGCAGAGTGTAACTAAGTGTTGCCTAGTGATGAGATTGTTGCAAGGAATGAGTCCCACAGAGTGAATCAGTGAATGTGAAGACTAGAAATGCAGTCGTCTGATGACTTGTTGCAAATGAGCCTGTGACCATGAATTTGGAGCTCAAGCAGGCTATACAGGAGCTTGCCACACAAATCAGGATTTGTGCCACTGAAGTGGCACAAGCTGGACTACGTGATTTTTCTCTTCAAAGTCAGAAATACATATAAATGGTATTTGTGACCTTAACTTGCAAAATAAACAAAAATTTCATTTGCATTCTCTAGACAAAGAGTTGAACAATGTTTCCTCAGACTGTTCTTTTCTCTGACTCTTATTTCTCCAATGTGAAACTTAACTGAACCCTCTCAGTGGAGTGGCAGGCCTTAGAAGCTTTGAGGAGAGTAATATGGTTGCAAATGCTGAATACATCAGCCAGTTTGTCATATTGCTTCAGGAGCATTGGAACACCATTGCACCCATGAGATGTTTTCTTCTATACAAACTTATACTGAAGTTCTTATTTTTGTAACATGTTTTAGAGGAAAGCAATGAAGACAATCCCCTCACTGCCCTTCAGATACCAACCAGCTTCTGCTGGATGATCAAAGTTTTCTGGATGGTGGTTGCCTCTGGGCCTGTACACAGTGAACAGATGTGAAGTGAGTTTTTTAAAATATGCATTGACTTTTCAGAGTTGATCAGGCTGGTTAGAACTGGCTTCTGAAATATTAAAATTCGTTCCGTCTCCTGCTGCAGAACCAAACTTGTTAGATTATTTTAATTTTTCATTTTTTGTTTGTTTGTACAGGCTATCAAGCAACATGTTTTCCAGCAATTTGTGACGAGATTTGCTAAAATTAATTTCAGACAGCAGGTTTAACTGTTTGAGATGTATTTTGTCTCATCTCATTTTGTGCACCATCAACAAAACTGTTCTCCCTGCTATATTTTATTATCATGGGTTATTTCTGAGGAGACTTGAGATACAGAATGGTTTCTCTCCCTATTCCTTAGTTTGTTCTCTTGGGCAGAAAAAGAGCTTTTCTCATTTTGCAAATCAGTGGTAAAATGTACACTAGTACTGGCAGAAATAGCAGCCTTTCTGCCCCCCTTTGGTTTCTGGCTCCGCAGATCAGAGAGCTGGATTAGCAGGACCATGTCAGTGGCTGTTTTGGGTGCCGTTACAAACCTGGGACCTATAGAGATACAGACTTCAATCTCTATCATCAGAACAAAAGGAGAAACTGAGAGCTGTAGTAGATACAAAGGGATTCTGGGGCTCAGGAGAGGAAGCATGGTGTATTCTACTCTCTGCAGCCGTAGATGCTCTCACTGATTGAGACTCTGTCCCACTGCCTGCACCACAGGCATCTCTCACAGCTTGCAGCACTCCCAGATGTCCCTCCTGCCTTCAGCAGCAGTACCAGAGGACGGGGATCTCTCAGAGCTCCCACATCCTTGTGCTGAGTGCAGCTCAGGCTGCAGTAGGCTCCTGTGCCATTCAACTCAGAGACAGCTGGAGAGCAAACAAGGACAGCCACTTACAGCAGGAGTTACTAAAAGAGCCTAATTGTCTCTCTACCTGGAACCTGAAGCTCCCTGGAATAGTCTTTTAAGGACAGAATACAATTTTCATGTCTGCCTCCAGCTATAAACACAGTAGCAGAATCTTTTCTGTTGCTAGACCACGTTTTCTCTCTGTTGCAAACAAGGATTTTCATGGGCTCCCTGTGTTGTGCTTTGAAGTTATACATCTGCACAAGAGGAATTAGATGCAGTGTCCAGGTCTGCTACCTAGTTGGTGTATACTGCATGGGAAAAAATGTGTTTTCTAAGGTATGATGTTACAGAAATAACTACAATTCTGCAGAAAAACAGTGTGCTGGGAGCTCTTTGTACTCACTCAGACCACACCAGCATACATCTCCTGAATCCTGCTTACTCTCGTGTATGGGCATTTCTGGAGTGGTGGAAGATAGTTGTTCTTGTGCCAAAAGGAACCGAGGGCGACTGTGCTATAGTTGCCACAGTTCTGTGTGTATATGGAGATATATATATACATGTACACACGCACACAATATATATTTCCATAGTGTGTATTTTTCACTCAGGGCTGGTGGAAGACCAAAGCTGAACAGGATTTGACTGTGAAAGTGCATGGCTGTGAAAGAGAGCCAGTTGGCAGGCTACAGTGTTTTTTGCTCCATGAGATTCATGAAACCTTGCCATGTTTTCTCAGCCAAGAGTTGAGGTTGTTTACTGTGAAGAGTATTTTACATACAAAGTGAGGATGTGCTTTGGTAACCTTTAGGATTGTTTCATCATGCAGAATATGAAGTAATCAGCTATCAGTTTAACAGGCTTTTCTTTTTTCTTTTTGACTGAGTATTGCCATTTTAGATGTCAGTATGTTATGTAATGGCATTACAATTGGTGGCTTTTGCTGGTCTTAAGATACATTTGGTTGCAGTCCTTTATGAGTTCCTTCGCCTAAAATTATTTCTGTGTGTGTCAGACATAAACTTCAAGTAGGTTACACAACCAGTCCTCAGTGGCCATTCGTAGGTGCTATGTCAGGTCCTCTAACGCTCCTCTCAGCACAAGCCCCATAGCAATGAGGGTGCTGTATGGGGAAAGACTGTTGCTGCTGTGACTCTGAATGCGATGCTTTGGGTCTCTCTTCTGTACATGCTACCAGGGGCTATCACTTGTGTTCCCAGCAGGGTCGTGACCTGTCCAGTTAGGGCCATGATGCTTCTGCAGCACCATGGCAGAACTTCCTTGGCCTCTCGGCTGGTATCAAACACACTTCTTAAGCATTCAGTGAAAACTGAAATGGATTTTTTCATCTTCCCAAGAAAATTCATACTTCAGCTTGTGTTTTCTACCAAATGTCTTTTTTTTTTAATTAGAGCGAAAAGACAATGAAGGCAAAAATTTATAAAGAATGGCAGTATGTTTCTTTGGCAATATTTGCTATTGGAGACGGGTACCACAATAAGGCTTTCTTTACAAACTGGCCCTTTTGATTAAAGAGGCTACATTGTTTGATAAGTAATAAGTGATGCTCCTATGTAGAGTGATACCTGATTGTTTTAGGGAATCTCAGCTGCACACTAATAACCATCTAGATGCCTAATCAGAGAGCCACTGTCCTGTTGCTAAACATGTCCCTCTAGCTAAAGACCAGAGAACAACAGGTAACTGAAGAGAATAACACTAAACTGCAGATCTTTTTGATGTTTACTTGAGTGTTAAGAATGAAGAATGTTTCAGCTGTGTCTGATATTACAGTAAGGTAATCAGTCGAACAGTAATGGTGTGAATATGTGAGAATCATCCTGACTAGCAATTATACATGTCTTTTAAGCATTGAGAAGTTATTTTATCAGTCTATATTGAAGCCTGCTCTAAGTTCAGAACATAAAACCTTTCACCGTAATTTTATGTTCCTAACCATACAGGCATAACATCAGTAACTGTATGCTTCGTAAGTATTACCAGTGTAATTTTCTTTTACCTTAATGCATCTCCCAGAAATATAAAAATCAAAGTTTTTCTTATTAATATATAATTCTGTAATCTAATGAATTCTGTATTCTTCTCTATGTATTATTTATGCCACTAACTGGAGCTTCAGATCAGTTCCCTTCTAAGGCTTCACAGTTTGGAAGCAGAGTTCTGTTCTGCCAGAAGCTAACTAATAATACTACTTTTTAATTTTATTTTAATTTAATTATTATTTATTTATCATTTATAACAATTTGTTATTATTTTATTATTACAATAAAAAGGGACTGAATTTATGTCCTATGCTGACGTTATAGATGATATGCTGCCCATATCGCATTTCACTGAATTTTGCAATACCTGACTGCAGGAGTAAGTTCTCCTTGTTGGTTAATCTCAAAATAAGCAATAGGAATATATATGGTGCTTTTTTCTTCCGGCTCCTTTTTCATAGTAAATGAGTATCTGTCTGCCCTGTGGTCTGATTAAGTTCATATTATAAATTTCTTGCTGTTAAATCTGCAAACCTTTGCATATTTGAAGTAGAGAACATTCTTTTGAGAGATCTAGAGAGATGGGAAGAGACTTCAAGTCTTCATTCCTCTTGCTGTGCAGAATCCATGCAAGGGAGTCTTGAGAAATGTTTTCTCCTTTTGACAATAGTATGAAGGTCTATACCACTATTTAGGATAAAGGTCTGTCTTCTTCCAGATCAGCTGCTGTGCTCTTATAATCTTAAAGTCAGGCCTAGGTGAGTGTTGAAAACTTGCTTAGCATACTGTTGTTAGCCATTACCCATGTTTTGAATTGCACAAGTAGATATCCATAATGGAGGAGTTTGAGTGGTTGAATTAGACCTGTATTTTTTTTTCTCCAAGTTATTAATATGCATTTTGACTATCTCTATCTTTAACTTGTTCAGAGTCCTTTAAACACAGACACAGTATTGGTATTGTTGGGTGAATCTCATTGTCTTCAGAAAAGAAACTAACACAGCTAGATTGGAATGAGCCTCTAAATGTAACCTTATGCTGCTTCTCATTTTTCTTTTTCTGTCATTGTTCTCATCTGTTTGTATTAATTATTAAATATAGAACATTTACATCCCATGATACTCTTAATTTATATAGACTTTACAGAATATGGATCAGATACACTATCCTATCGTTTCCTACCTACATCTTACCATCCTCAAGCCTTTGCACTCTTTAACAAGTGGTAAGAATTATGAACGATCCTGTTTTGTTTTTTTTTCTCCTCCTTTATCTCAAATATATTTCAGAAGTAATTCTTATTTATCATATATTTTTTATATAATTCTAGCATATAGTTCTGGAAAAGAGCTATAAAGGACTCATTGTCACTGCTACAGCATCAGTAGTCCACGGTTGTTCAGAATCCAAATTCTGGATCCAGTTTCTCAAACACTTTTAAAATCTCAAGAGGTATTGGGAGAGAAGGAAGCAGACATCATTAGTAACCATGTTTCTGATTCAGGGCCATTGCAGGGGCCCAGCACCCCAATTAAAACCTTCTGGAGGCTTAACTGGCAGCAGATACTTCAGCATGCCCGTTGGGCCTCCCTCCTGCCTGGTGTCTCTGTGGGACACAGTGCACAGTGCCACAACCTTATCTCTGACATGTTCCATCTGCTATCTGCAGTCGTATCCTTGGCAATCTCCTGTGCTAGACTTGTAGGAGACCTATTGGAAATAGCTGCTTTGGTGACTGCACTCCTAAACAACCTCTGTTATTATATATGATGTTCTTTTACATAGTGGAGAAGGTCTAGAGATGTGTGAAGCTCTAATCCTTTTATGTTTTCTTTTATGTTTGCTAGGTCTGAAACGAGATGATGTGTACTGCTGTGCTAATTGATTAAATGACATCTATCATAACATAAAGAGATCAAATAGAATTATTTTTTCTCCTCTGTTACAGTTTGAAGCTCTCAATTCTGCTCAGATCATTAGCGTATAATTTTCAGATGAGCTAGCCAGAAGGTCCCTAAATAAAAATTAGTAGAAAAGATTAGCTCGGAAAGCTATACTGGTAATGAGCTGTTGCACTATAGTAATGTGCTAGGTTTATAGTTCATATCTAGCCCTAATCAGTGATAAGTGCAAGTTGTCAGCATTTGATAGCTAATTGGTGTTTCCTGGAATTACACTACAACAAAAACATTGAAATTAAAATAAGGCTTTTCTTTATGTATGACAAGTTAAGAGTTAATTATAAACACTTAGGTTAAATACACCTCTTAGCTAAAATCTCTTGCTCTGAGGGAGTATTCGTGGGTCATCAGAACATCTTTGGTTCCTTTTGTATCATAATTTACTTGTCTTGGAAACGGATACAGTGACATCTTTACAAAAACAGAACAGGACCTTTAAACCATTTGCTATGTGTTTAATGTGTCATAAATCACACGCACACAAACCCTAAATCTGGGCTACTGAAAAATATTAGCAAGGCAGTAATGACTTGAACTCTCATAGCAGCCCGTTTGTTATTGACTGTATTTACTCCATGTTGATTTGAGAACTGCTATCCTCCTACAAAATTAATTGGACATAAAATCATAATATGAATCTGAAAAATTATAAAGCAGGAATAATTTAAGCTACATGGACTTAAATGCTTGGCTAACTTGACATCTGTGAGCTGAGATTTTTGTCACTGCACAGCTATAATTAAGTGGCCCTAATCACTCTCATAATGCTAATATGGGAAATGTCCTGTCTGTCCTCAGTAGCTGGTGCTGGGTATGGCATCTCTGTGCAATGCTGTCTTTTAAAACTGTGGGGTCTGAGAAGCTCCAAGAGCAGGGCTGGCTCTGAAATACATACTGCAGAGATTTTTAGCCACTAAGTGTCTGAAGCATAGCATCATCACATCATCTCTTTTCTAGTCATCCCAGTAGACTTTTTAAATTGGCTGTTTAATTGACCATTGCCAATCAAATTTAACATGAGGATAGACCTTCAGATTTTTGATAGGCTTATGCAGGGCTCCTGGGACTGGGCAAAGAACAGGGCAGAAGCAGATGCCCACTCAGGCTGGGCCTTGAAGGCATAAATCAGCACTTACATGCTGCATTGTGTGCAAGATCACACAAGGAGTTGAAATTGGAGGAGATGAGTCAGGCTGGGATGCGGCAAGGGGAGGTCAGGGAGAGTATGGAGAATAGGGGACAGCAGAAGTGTAGGAAATGGAGAAACGTAACTCACAAACCCAGAAGAAACCATTCTTCATTAATTCCTCTGTTCACAGTATGACTTTTCATTTATTCAGATCCTCACTGTTTGAAGTGCAATTAGATGAATGTATTTTCCTGCTGAGTAAAATCCATACAGTCAGCAGACAAACCCCGCTCTGAATGATTTGCTCATCAGTGTGTATAGGAGGATAGAGAGAAGAGAGGAGCTGAGATGAGTTCACTGCTAGATTGTCTGAATTAAATGATTGATTTTTGCTACTGCAATAGCTGCAGAAGTTAGCACTGAAACTTTAAGAAGGACCTGCTACAATATAAATTCAATATTAGCATTCACATGTTGGAGGAACAAGTCCCGAAGGCCTGAATGAGTTGAAACTCACTGTGGAGTAAATACAGACACCAGATATTGTCTTCTTGAAGGGGGAGCCTTGAAAAGACTGTTCCCAAGATATGGAAATATAGAATAGCCATTTGTGCATTTGCATTCAGCAGTCCTTTGTGACATCCCTGGATATGATTCTCACTCTCTCTTTTACACATAATGATACCTAACGTTTGATTTTCTAGGTGAAAGAGAGGTGGTAAATGTCATCTGTCTAGACCTGAGTAAATAACTGAATTGGTGTCCCATGAGAAATTATTTGTTAAGTGGAAGAAGACGGGGAGCTGTAAAATGCATGTGATAGTGAAGACTGATGAGACAGTAGTAGCTTGCATTGAAGTGGGAGCTATCACAGTAGAGGAAAGGCCACGAGGGAAGTTTCACAAGGATCAGTTTGGGGAGAGATTTTATTTAGTGTTATTATCAGCAGCCTTGACTCATAAAGCAGAAACATGCTAATCGCCGTGGCTGGTTGCACAAAGCTAAAGCCATCCTCTGTACAAAGGAAGAGCATCAGATGGGAGCCGCTGTGGGACTTACGGGCTGGAGAATAGAAAAGGCAATAATGGCTTGAGCAAGGGCTTGCCTTGACAGGCTACTAACAATTTCTACTGAAATCTGGGAGCTCATCAGCTGTACAGAGGAGTGGGATGTGTGTGCCAATTTAAGCATATTGGTTAAGAATGACAGATGTCCACAGGTGATATAGGAGTGAGAAGGTTGCAATGAAGTCTGCAAAGGCATTAGGAATGACAATAGAAAAATAGCAAGTATTAAAGGATGAATTCCGTCTGAAACAAGTACAAGGAAGACTAGCAAAGGAAACAAGAAACCTCTTCTGTGAGAGAAGATTAAATGAATTTGTCTTGCATACTGAAATAGAGTGAGAAAAGAGAGAGTGTGAGCAGCAACGTGTCTGTAATTGCAGCAGAAACATTCCTGTCTCTGGGGAAGGAGAGCACTGGAAAACAAAGGGCCGTGCTGGAGCATGGGTAAACAGGGGAGTAGATGGCTTCCAGTGTGCTGCTCTCAAATGGAAGCTTGGGAGGGCACTACTAGGAATTCCTAATGTTTTTAAGGATGTATCTTATAAATGTTTAAAGGAGGATTATACGATTCTCTCTACTGGGTAGGGGCAGGAGGTGATAATTCAGTTTCTTCTCACCCCAAGCATCACCCCCTTTTTGATGACAGACTCACAGGAATCCATGCTCACAGAAACAAGCGATGCATTCCTCTTCTTTTCCTTCTGTGGTTGTTGTCTATATGCTCTCTTTTAACAGAATGATTATAATTCCTCTTGGCTCCTTATGTCTCCAGACGCACTGACCAGGGATTGATGGGATTCTGAGGAATGCATTTGTCCATCCTTAGGAGAGCACAGCAGGTGTGCGGAGAAGATGCAGGAGGGAGGCTGCGGAGCCATGCTGTAAACCACAATGACGCAACACTAACAATAAAGGAAAGGCCATACTGATTCAGGCCAAATGTCCCCCTAGTATCCTGTCTGACTAAATTCAATAGCAGATGCCAAGTAGAGACTAGACTAGAGCTTTGCCAAAATATTCTTGCACCATCAACTATTTTCAGTTGCAGGAATTACTGAGCTTCAGCAGAAGCTCTGTAAACAGTAGAGGAACCTTCCAGGCACACTGTAAATGAGTCCAGTTTGAGGCTCTCTGAAGACAGTTGAAGGTTAAAAGGAGCTTTTTATGAAAGACTGGCTCATCTTGTGTTTGAAATGTTATTTTAATGCTTCTGGGATTTTGAACAGCTAGCTCTTCAATAGATATCTTTTTTTTTACCATTTAAAGCTAAATACATACAAACAGTAGCAGTTGAATTTTGCTGTCTGGCACTCACAAGCCTGCTCTGACTGCCAATCTTGTGGAGAGGCAGCTATTAGCATGGAAATACTTGAATTCACAGTTGATTTTTTGGGTGTAATAGATGCTTATTGAATGCTAAAGCATGCTCTGGTTACCTCAGGTAAAACGGCAAACTACACAAGAGTTGCTACGTGGCAAGTTTAAAAGAGTTCCCTTCCTCTGCTGTCACAGGCTACTAAGAGATCTCTGAAGTGTTAGAGATATGAGAGTGTATGGAAGAGCTTGTCTAATTAATGGCATTATAGTGGGCAAAATAAATCCCACTAAAATAAAGAATCCATTTTAAAGGGGAGGAAACTTCATGTGATATGAAAAATGCACGCGCATCATTAATATTTTAAATTGTTGCATAGATGAAGATAAATGTATTTGGTATAGATGATCTCCAAATGGTTTACATGATAAATCTATATACATTTTAAATCATTACATATTGATTTGCCCACTGTTACTTAGAATAAGAAGTATTTGCATGGAGACGGGTCCCTCAGGTTTTATTTGGAGTCCTCTCTGAATGAAGTATGATGAAGTATGAGGAGGAGTATAAGAACCAAACATATACTTTTCTTGTGCCTGTGTTTATAGATGAGAAAATTCCCATTGCCGTGTAGCAGCTGCTAGATTTTGCCCCATCCTGCCAAAACTTTTTAAACACATCATAAAACTGCCCGTGGTTCCATGGCTTAACTTCATTCCCATGTATATGACTTCAAGAAGGGATTATTCTGTTCATCATCTCATGCATCCTGTCACTAAATCTGTAGAAGCCCAGTTCAAATCCTGCTGAAGCTTATGGGAGCCTTTCTATTGACTTCAGTGGCAGCTGGGTTCAGACCACACTGCCATGGTTTTCAGCTCATAAAATCTCAAAACTGGAACTTGTTTTCAGACATCACCAAAACCAGGCAAGGGTAGAGATTTTTTTTTAATCTGTGATCTTTAGTTGAAGTTCATGATAGCATCATCACTGGTTGTTACTCAGTCTTTTTCATTGCATCTCTGTATCAGCCCACTGTGAGAGTAGCTCAGCCCATCTGTGGGCAAAAGTTGTTGCTGTCTGATGGCCATTCATTTTTTTCTGAAATGAGTTTTTGGTCTCTCCCCAGTTCCTAAGAAGCTCACCCCATCCAGACTGGCTGTTTGCAGTACAAATATGGAGATCAGAAGCTTGCAGGCCAGAGAACACTGCGTTCATCTGATTCTGCAAATGCTGTTGTAGGCATCTTAAGAAACCCGTTTTGACCCTGAGTCTGTGTATTGAGTAGTTAAGCAAAATAGAAGCCATGAAGTAAAATGGACTTTCTGTTTACTCTGCCTTTTTAGAAAAACAGAGGTGTAAAGAAGAGTCTCAGCTTTCTTACTCTTCTCAAAAGAGAAAGAATGTGTAAAGTTAGACAATCAAGTCCAGACTTAGTCACCTTGTTACTTACCCAGATTTTTTTGGAAAACGACAGGTGCACACACAGTATCTACTGCCTTCAGTGGAATTTTGCAGGTGTCTAGTATCTGCGCTTATTACCTGTACATGCCAGTACAGTATTCCAGAATATCAGTTCTGAACTCCTAGATGATTTGCATTTGTGGTTTCCCAACTGATGAATGGTAAGTGGCACATAAAATTTCCCCAGTTTTGGAACTTGTTTCACCTGCTTGATTCCTATTCTAAGTTAGTGCATCAACTGGCTGTAACAAAGTCCATCTCCCTTGCCAATGAAGAGAGACTGCTTCTTTCAGCAGCTTTTAACAGTTTCAGCCTTCTCTGTGAAAGAGAGCTTGGAGTTGTATGTGAAGAGGAGCTTTAAAGAGCTAATAAATTGATTACCAGGGATGACAGCAAGTCTTGAGGCCTCTGACTGTATATTCTGCTCTGATGTTGCTAATTCAATATTTTCACTACATTCTGCATTATTTTGTGTTTTGAAAGTTTAGAGCTAGGACCCGCTTCTTTGACAGTGCATATTTTTTAGTCTGTTGATCTAAATGAATGATTCTGAGATCATCAGCATCAAGAAAATCATGTTTCTAGCAATTTCTTTCTTAGTTTTTGGCATCCAAAATTGTATAACTACTGACTGAGTGGCCCTGTGGTTAGAAATGTCTCTTAACCTGTGTGCCCTCTCTGGTGTATTCAAGGGTAGAGTTCAAAAAGTCTCAACGGTAGAGTTCAAGAAGTCTCGGTCTTACTGCTGTGGAAGCACAGGTAAGATTTCTTCCCATCCATGCAGCTACCAATTCTCGCAAAACTTGCAGAGATGTAGTATCTTTGAGGCTTTTAAACTGTTTTCTCAAAGTTTCTTGAATTTGGCCAACAGGCTTAATGATTATTGCTGTGAGGAAAGCTTGTGCGCAGAAACGTGGGCAGAATTAACTGCATTTAACTTTCTTCTGGAATATCTCTAGTGAGTAGCATAGGTGAATTGTGTAGTTTTCATAATATTAGTGACAGATGAAATCTGCTGTTTGTTTTCTTTCTATTCTGTGCAGGAGTGTGCACACTCTACAGTAATGCTGTGGGTTGAAGGCTGCAGGGGGCTGGCATGTAAAATCTTCCTAATCAAAACGAAATGCTGAGTGACCTTCCAGTTTTCTGGAGATGTCATCTGTTTATGCTAGCAGCAGCTCCAAGTGGACTGGAACAACAGTCAATTTATTTTCAGGTACAACTCCAGTTGGGATTGCAATTAGGACAACTAGAGCTGCTCTCCAGCACAGGAAACTGGGAAGGTTACACTGCCAAATCGTTGGCATCTTGATGAAGGAGTGTAAACTACTGCTGTCACTGCTGCAGATCAAATGAGCTTAACCAGAATGAGTAATTATGAAATCCTCCCAAAAGATCATGAATATTCATGAATCAAGTACAAACAGTTCATTTTCGTGTGAGGAAATAACCCTGGTATTCCATTCTCACTACATATGAAATCATAATGCTCCTCGAAAGCAAAGGGCACAGCACTGTAGCTTGCTCCTCAGGCTAACAGGAACCGCTGTGTGCAGCAGCAAGCAGCCTTTCTGACCCCTTCCAAATCGTCGTGCTGTGTTGACTGGGAGGCAGCCAAAATGGTTGCCTAGCTGTCTGGGGCGTGCATAACACAGGGTCGTGCTGGTTGGATGGGCACGTGCTTGTTGCTTTCACTGAGACAAGAGCTGAGGTGGCTGCTGCCCTGTCCTCTCTGCAGGGGCTGTCACCGCTGGTAGCTCTTCAGCATATGTCATCTCTGCTGATGGTGCTGGCAGCAACTGAGCTGCAGGAGCTGAGGCTTTGCACGAAACACCCCCCTTGTTTAGCCTCTCGAATACAGAGAGGAGAGCCTTGCATTAAGTGGCCATGCCTGAAAATGGCAGCCTTTGGCAAGGGCCAATACTGCAAGTCACTGCTTGACCCTGCAGGGCTGTGGGAGATGGGAGAAAGCAGCACTGACAGCAGAGATGCTGAGTGGTGGGAACAGATCCCAGTGCACTTGCTGGATGTCTCTGGTGTGAGAGGGCTGGTGTGAAGGTGAGTTCTGGATCCTGTCCTCAGAGGATGGAGATGAGACAAGTCCTCACTTTCTTGCTGTAGAAGAAAGGATCCCTATTCCCCTGTCACTGCCCTTATAGCACCAGGTGTTGGCCAGCCACTCTTCACACTATCTGCTCCCAGGACAAGCAGCCCAGGAGAGGCAGGCAGGCTCCTCAGCTCCTCCAGGGACTATTCAGCAGTGGCTGTGACTGTTGTTTTCTTACTGAAAGCAAACAAATGGCTTCGCTAAGTCAAGCCAAACTTGTACCTGCAATGCTTCCAGGTAGGGGAGCCAAACAAGGGCACAGAAGGAGGAAGTCTTTTTCTTTTCCTTCGTGAGTGTACCTTGGTACACGTTAGCGCAGAGCCTTGCCACATGCAAAATCTTTAAATTATTTAAAATCTGTATCAATACTGGTTTTAACTGTGGGGATTTTTTTTTTCTCCTGAAAGTAACAGTCCATTTACTGTTCAGGTTTTCCTAACCACTGGCATTGCTGGTTTGGGGGAATCTGGCTTTAACTTCAGCATACAGTTGCAGAGCCTAATTAGCTCCCTAGATTAATTGAGCTTCTTCTATTTTCAGCTGAGAATTTATGAGGAGCTGGCACTGTAATGAGACAGAGCAGTAGGATCCTTTTTATCTTTGTGCTTTGTTTGTGTGTTTTTAATGGTTCCTTGAGAATGAAGTTTGGCTCTGTGCTTGGAGTTGGAATCCATTTTTAGTGCTGTCCTCTCTCCGACACTGCTGGTGGTCTCTGCAGAGCTGCCTTGCAAGCCTTCCCCTCCTGCTCACCCCTTAGATGTGCTTTGGTTGTGGTGTCAAAGACATTCACATCTCTGAGCTCTCATCTGAGTAGCGTGTTGGCCTGTAAATAAGGGGTTATGTCTTTGTTCGATATTCCCGAAGTGAGAAGTTCTTCTGTACCAAACCAGGCATTCATACAGCTGTGCTGAAGACTTTGAGGAACTTCTTTCTCCCATTGGATTAATTATTTAAATGAAGCCTGTGCTGGTTCAGCTCCACTGCTGGCACAGGGCAGAAATGAGAAGGCGGAAGGGCCATCTTCCTCTGTGCTTTCCCAGGGCTGATATAGAGGTGTGCAGCTCAGACCTGGGCTGAAAGTGTCAGAAACTGTGAGTTCTTTAATTTGTATAGGTAAAAGAGGAGCTGTTGTGTGATAGCAACTGCTTTATTGTGATATGTATCTAGCGTGACTGAAAAATGAACTGCTGAGAGTAGTCAGCAGGACCTCCAGACTGGGGCACTTCCATGTCATTTTTGGGTAACAGGCTACTCCTTGCCTGTTTTGTGGACTGTTAAAGTTTCGTCAGCTCTGGGAGCAACTTCTGTACAAGCCCTTTTCTATGCCTTTTATGGTCAGAGGGACAGTCAGTTTAAGACATCAGAGTAGCTGGAGCTGTTTGGACTATCCTTTTATTAGTTTTCTGTCTTTGGTGAAAAGAAAGAAAAGATGCTATTTTGTGCATCTATCACATACGCAAGGATTGTTCTGCAACATGAAATTTCCACCAAGAGCTGTATCAGTCCCCTTGGCCTCACTCTGCTTGTGCCTACACACACTGCTCTTATTTCCTTATTCCTACTATCAAAATTATTAACAGAAAGGAAAGGTGTAGCTAAACAAACTACTGGTTCTTCGTGAATTCAGCTGTTAGTAACATACCGTTTTGGTTTTGTACCTTTTAAGCTGTGAACTGTTCTCTGTAGAGATTATTTCTGTGCAATAAGAGCCAAAACTGAATGGAGTATTTATGTGGTTCTCTCATTATGCAAGCATTTATTACTACGAACAAAGCAGTGCATTAGCACAAGGGAGCGGAGTTAAGACTTTATGATCAAAACTAACTGCCATACTTCCAGAGATTTTTCCTTTGACATAACTCTATAAATAATTAGATTACAAGACACCTGAGGGCATACATCGTCTCATCCTGTAACAATAACACCTTGAGAGAGTTGACAACATTTTTCTTTTGGCCAAGTGCCTAGGAAGACACCAAGGTATATGATTAATAGAGAGCTCAAGCACACACCCTTGCATGTCCTAATGCTTATTTATAATGCTGTATTCTACCTCTTGAGAGCGTTATTTCTATTCCTGATGGTTCTGCTTTTGTCATTAAATAGCCAAAATCCTTATACTAGTGGGTGAGATGAAGGGGAAGACCAGGGAAATATATTCTTGAAAGTAGGTGAAAAAAAGACCAAAAAAAAACAAGTGAAGTGATTTGATAGAATTTGTTGAATAACTGCACAGCAAAATCAGGATTCCAGGACTTGAACTGGATCTTCCTTTCCATCATTCCCTCCATTTGTTGAAAAGCCCTGTACTTGTCTCTCCCATGCAAAGAATGAGATGATGGGCAATGCAAATTCCTTCAAATTTGCTGAGCATAATTTTCTTCCTGCTTCATTTCCATTCACGAATTCTATTTCGAAGCCCTAAACAAAAGCAATTATCGTTTGCCTCTTCCCTGTGTAACATATTTTGAACACAGTACCAGCATGGAATCTCATAAAGCTGAAGGATGTCAGAAGGCTCTGTCCAAGCTGTGCCCCCTCATCCAGGCCTGCACCTCATTTATGAAGTGTAGTACAGTGAGCATGCTGAATTGTGTGAGGGTTATAGGGTGCCTTTGGTTATCAGCGAGCAGCTGGTGGGATTTGAGTGGGGATAGGGACCCTGATGGTTATACAGCACCAGTGGAGGACATTAACAGGAGCAAGAGTTGAGGAAAGAGAGGATCAGTACTGGGAGAGGGGCTAGTAATGATGCTGGACACTGGCAAAGTCTGGTGCGGGTAGTTAGATCACAGCAGGATAAAATGGAGCAGTGTTGGGCTACTTCAGTAGAGAGCTTGGGGTGAGAATCATAATGTGGGACTGAGACTGAAGAAGAAGGATGAATCAGGGAAGCCTCAGGAAAATGCTGACAGGAGAGGACAGGATTGTCTGATAAGAGAAGAGCATGGCAAAAAGGATGTGAGCATGTGAGAGCAAAATTCTCCTGTAGTGCAGGAAAGGATTGCAGCGCTCCAGAACTTCACCATCCCTCACTAGCAGCAAATACTAGCTACACCTCAAGGTAAATTGTGAGTCACCTCTTTCTGCTCCATTGCTTGTCCATACAAAAGCGGCAGCTGGCTGCTGCTGCAAACTGGTTGGCTAGTTCAGCACTTGAGGCTTTTTAATACATAGGAAGGCTCGGAGCCTGGTGATATCTCATTGAAGTGTAAACATAAATCCACATAAAATTGCATAAAATATTTAAGAAGACCATTGAGATTGTGAAATTGCTACAGTGGCAGGATATGCCAGAAATAAGGTTGTGTTAGCAAACCTACTTCGGCCTCAAGAGCTATATACATACTGGGTTTTTTGCAGGACATTTATTCCCTGTAAAATTATCGTCTTTTTAAAGGCAAATGGAAGGACCTGCTTTCGATATGAATCAGGATGGTACTGAGATGTGATTGTCATCAATAAACTCTGCCCTGACTCGTAACAGGAGTTGGAAGGCGTACAGAAATTGGAGGTGTGGAAGGGAAGGGGAAGGTATTACGAAGGGAGCCGGTACCACCTTCACAACTGGTTCTGCCAGTGCGTTCCTAGTATTTGTAGGTGGACTGTTAACTGTGTGTTTTTGGTTTGCTGAGTAACCAGACTGAGAACTAGCTATCCCATTTTCTCTGCACCAGAAGTCAAAGGAAGCTGTACTTTGAATATGAAAGACTGTATAATGCTCAGTATTCTGAAAGATCAGTGCTTCACACCAAACACCTATACTTAGTGCTGCAGGTGTTAACAGGGGATTATATACCTCACCTCAGAGGCATTCATCAGATATGGCATTGATGAGCTCCACAAGAAAGAAAAAAGAAAGGCCTTTGAAGAAATAAGTCATTCTGGATGCAGAGCTGCGTTTGTATAGTCCTAAGAGTAGGCAAAGCACAAGTCCGCACATTAAAAGAGAAAGATTAAATGAAAGACTGAATAATTCTTGTTCAGTGAGCACTGTTTATCCTGTGCAGGGATTGAGGCAGGGGTCTGGTGGAAGAATGGTATACAGTCGTGAAATTAAAAGACAGAGTCTTAATGCACACAGTCAAGTGGGATTTAATCACTGTCCAAACAAACTTATCATGATCTTGAGTACCTCATTCTTCTAATGTACGATTCTATTTTGTTTGAATCTGGGTTTAATTAAGCTATTTTGAAGGACAATACAGATACATATATATGAGAAGCATTAAGATGTATGTTTTTTCCTCTTTGCTGAGCCAGTGAAAAGACTAATTTACGCTGATCCCAGTTTGCACGGTGGTCTCAGAAGACAAGAAATAGAAAACACTGTGCTCACTGCAGCACGTCTCTTTTTAGGAGATTTAATATATTTTAGAGTTCCTTAATAGTAGCTATTAAAAGACACAGAAGATAGCAATATGGGTCTTCTAGGGTCTGCCGTTAGGTGAGAGGGTGAGGATATGGAGAAGAGACAACTCCCCTCTTATCCTCTCAACACGGACAGCTGCTACTTCATGGGATGAAGTGAACTTTTCTGTCTGGCATCTGCACAGTTCTTCCTTTCTTTCTTGTTCCTCTGCACCGTAGCTGCTGACACTTCTTAGAGATGTGAGTGTAGCTTTCTTTCCCCAAGGCTCCTGTCTATGGATTTTTCCAGAGATAGAGCTTTGTGTAGTTTATTTTGGAGTTTTATCTGTATAGAATTTAGGGAATATATAGAAGTATTTTACTGTAGCCATGGTCATCTAAGGACCATGGCAAGGGAAGGTTTACAAGTAGGGGTAATATATTTTGTTAGACCAAATGCTGCGGTTAGACAAATCAAATAACCTTTAAGTTCTGAAAAGGCAGTCCTCATCTTCATGCTCTGTTCTCTGTGTTTTGTATTCATAAATTCACGAGGAGTTATGATAAATTTCCTAAACTATAAAAACATTAGTGGATGGGATGGAACTACATTTAAAATGAAGACACGTATAAAAAACAGGGTCAGTGTGCTGCTCTGACATATAATTTCATTTTTCTTAGAGCAGAACACAAATGGATCATTTCTGTGTCTAATGCATCCCTGAAGATCTGTTTGCTATGAAGAAATTGGTGCATGAGCAACATGCACCCAGGAACAGCAGATCTTCTCTTCTACATTTCCTGTGCCTAAGTTTGTTTTGCACGGGCAGATCAAAAATGTTCTTCCCTCTCAAAGTTCTTTTAGTCCAGACCTTCCCTTTGTAAAACTTGTGGCTTCACAGGAAATTTTGCTTTTGCAAATAACAGCTCACAAATCACCTAATGAAATAATTTTCTTTTTCATGTAGAAATGCCATGTCAGCATTCCCAAGAGCAAAGCATTTATCTCATGTCTCACACTGTATGACAAGCTAATTTCAGTGAGATATCCAAAATATCAATAATTTTATTTGTTGAGGATAGAGTGAGTTAAAAATCAGTAGTTACTAAGCTGCACATCTGTGATATTATGTTCCCTTTGATTTTTAGACCTTCCTTAGGAGTCAGCAGGGGCAATAGTGAGAGATCAGTGAACCATGAACAGGTGAATGTTTTAAGAAAATGTCTAGAACAGACAAAAATATGTGATTATTAATTTTCTTCCTCTTTATTTTATTCCTTGGTGTACAGGAGGCTAGTTATTTTGTCTGTGTCCACAGCTACACTGATAGTCTAGTTACAGGCAGTATTGGAGGAAACTCTGAAATTAGAAATCAGTATTGGCTGGACTTTCTTGCAGCTAGTTCTCTTGCTTTAATCCTAAAAAAAAATCTGCCCTTTAGTTTCTTTCTAATATATGTCACAGCATTTGATTTACAGAATAAGAATTTCCTCTGTATCATCATTCTTCTCACAAGCGTGCATTTCAATGCAAGGCAGATGGGACAGATTATTTCATATTCATAATGCATATAGCTCTAGGAGAGCCGCACCGCAGTGTGCTGATGCTGGCTGCATGGGTTATGTATTCTCAGGAGATCTGCATGTTCAGAATGCATTCTTTTGCCCTTTCCCCCGTCGTCTCCTGTTTTGCTGTGATAGAAGCACTAGCAAATGAAAGGCTTGTTATTGATTTCTGTACAGATGTTTATAATTTCCATGTAACTCTACATTGGAGTGGCAGTAACTGATGTACAAAATTTGACATCTTAATTATTCCTTGATGGAAAGGAGGGCCACTAACCTGAGGTACAGCAGCATATTAACTCGGGATCTGTGGATTCAAAGCAGCCTTAGGTCACAAGAGAAATAAGTGAGGCCGTCTCACTGTAGTCTTTATGGATGTTTGTTTGCTTCTGAAAGCTGCCAGATTGTCTTCCATGTGTCTGGAGCAGAAGAAAGCGGAAATCGTGAAATAGAAAATATTTTCCATCAAGTATTGCTAGCCTAGCTGGAATCACAAGTGCTGTAAAGCTCAGGAGTAGCACATTTTATGAGCCAGCATCAGCACACTGTGGTGTGGCTCTCCTAGAGCTATATGTCCCTCCTTAATGCTAGATGCATCAAAATATGCATCCCAAATGCTGTGATTTACCCAATTAAAAAGAGAGATTCAAGAATTCTGATGTTTGTCTGGCAGTCCTATCCAGTGGACATAGGTTAATTTCCCACAGGTTGAAGCTTTATGCAGAATTCCCATGAGCTGGGAACGTTAAATGCATGGCTAAGGGCATATATGCACCATAAGTATTAGCAGAGATTGAACAGTGACCTCCAAAAATCTAGTCCCAAGCCATTGACAGTATTGCTGTCAGGAAGCAACTGCTGTATGCAATTTATCAAGCATAAGTAAATATCAGGCTGCCGTCTTTGCTTTGAGCCATGCGTAACTATTATCCACACCCTTTAGTGTAAGAGAGGCTTTCTTCAAGAAGATACCATTTCCCAACTGGTCAGCTATTTGATTTGTGCATCTCATAGTTAAAGCTCCCTTAAAAAAATATATTGTGCATTTTTGACTACAGGATTAGATGCATACCACACGAACATTACATATGCATCATTATGCTGTTAAAATTGTGCTTGATGATTCCAATTCTTAGTCAAGTCACAGACAGCCCTACGGTAAGGCATCAGCATTTCAAAAACGATCCTGTTCTGAACAATAGAGTAAATGGCAAGAACAGAAAATTTGATTCCCGCTTCAGCAGAAGAAAAGATCTAATATGAAAGAACAGTTGTGAGAAGTCTTAAGGCTTGACTGGTTTGTATTTCACCAATATCATCCAAAGTTATTTCAGTGATTTAAGTAGTAGCGTTATTGAATTACACAGTGCCCCAGCAGGCAAGTGAAACTTTGGGTCCTCTAATCTAATCCACTACACTTTTGTCTGCTGGAGCTAGGCCAGAGTCTGCTTGTACACCGCACACTGGAAAAGGGCAGCGTTTGGCCATCTGCTGCAGTGACTCCTTAGTCTTCAACACTGGTCTGCTATTCTGTATTTGCCAATGGTAACAGTGCTGAAGGAATGAGACCATACGAAGATGAAGAAGGGGAACTGGGAAGATAAAGAAGTTTAATTTGTAGTCCAGAGTCTTTCAGTGTGCTCAGCTGCAGATACAGGATAGTGCAAACCTGAGGAACAGAGCTAATTCGAATTCAATTAAAAAGAGGAGAAAAAATTTTGCCGAGACCCGAGTCGCATCATGATGGCCAAAGTGAAACCTCACTGGCTAATGCAGTCTTAATTCATTTTATTTTGCAGAGACAGCAAGCTCACCATGTTGCTTCGAGAGTCCCTGGGGAATATGAACTGCCGCACCACAATGATAGCTCACATTTCAGCCGCTGCGGGGAACTACGCTGAGACGCTGTCCACCATCCAGATTGCATCCAGAGTCCTCAGGATGAAGAAAAAGAAAACTAAGGTAAGATGCGTATAACTTCCTTCTTGTAGTGCTAGAAGTGGGAGCAGGAAGGACCCCAAAAGATCCTTGATCGGGCAGCGTAGCATATAGCAAAATCAGTAATTGATTTCAAAGTGCAAAGGTTGTATGTACCCTGTCCTAGGCGAGTGGCTCAGAGCACATAGCAGAGACTAGGGGAATGTAAATGCTTCATATAGAGGGGTGATTTCAAACACATCTGTCTTAACAGATTTTTAAGTTGGCCTTATTTATTGATGTAGCTGAGAGTGTAAATCTTCAGTTATGTTCTTAGTACTAATGAAATAATAAGGAGTGAAACTACTGTAGAGTAAATTGGATTTAATGAAGAATTAGATTCTCTATGCTTGTCACAGAGAGTAGAAGCAAAATAAATGCAAAGCACTGCGTCCTTTGACAGCACTGATGCCCCATTTATTCTGACTACCTCTAGACATGGGTGATAGATTTTTCAAGAAGTGATTGTGGGCTATATCCAATCCCATGCTTATGGAGTCCTGGTTCGTTCTTTTTAGCTTGCAATGTGAATTGGGTGCAACCAGTGAATGTTTGATTTCAATTGACAGTCTATGGATTGAAAAAAACTTTGAAGAGACACAACTGAAGGGATTAATTCCACACACCGTCACAGCATTGTGTCCCTGTGAAGGGATTCATTTCACACACCATCACTGCAGTGTGTACCCAAGGACTTCTTTAAACATATTATATAACTTCACAAGCTGGCAGTATGACCCAACGGGATTGTCTTTATTTTCTGTGCCTTATTTCTGTAACGAGTCTTCACAAACAAAAATAGGAATGCCTTTGGCAAATAACCAGTTTATTTGGTTGACCTAAATTAGATGAGGGCTTGTGATCTATTTATTCAGTACTTTATTTTTTTGGAAGCCTCATGACTGAGAGTGGGACATTTAGAGTTGGGGTATTGGGTACACTATTGAACACTGCTGTATGTTTACTGTAAGACCGGACAGAAGAAACTTCAGAGCTCTGTGCCTTAGTTTAGAGATTTCCCAGTTTAGATGTGTCTTTTTTGTGCAAGGAGCTGTTTGCAATTCTGAAATGTCATGGTCTCTGTCTCTCTGATGTTGCAGTACACATCGAGTTCTTCTGGAGGAGAGAGCTCTTGTGAGGAGGGCAGGATGCGACGGCCAACCCAACTGAGACCTTTCCATTCTAGAAACACCGTTGACCCAGACTTCCCTATTTTGCATTTATCAAGTGATCCTGATTATTCATCCAGCAGTGAGCAGTCCTGTGACACGGTGATTTATGTTGGCCCCAATGGCACTGCCCTTTCTGATAAGGAACTGACAGATAATGAAGGTCCCCCTGACTTTGTTCCCATAGTTCCTGCACTGCAGAAGACCAAAAATGAGGGCAGGCTGGAGGAAGGTAGTGAATCAGGGCCCAGCACATCTGAAAGAGATTGCCTGAAGTGCAACACCTTTGCAGAGCTCCAGGAGAGGCTGGATTGCATAGATGGCAGTGAAGAGACCAACAAATTTCCCTTTGAAGAGATGTCTGCTCAATTTAGCTCAGACCAGATGTCTAAGTGCTCTGTCTCAAGCCAACTGGCAGAGCTTAGTCACTTACCAGAGTCAGATAAGGAAGATATGATGCCAGAATGTCAGCATCCTGATAAAGAAACCAAGGAAAATATAAACGCAACGCCCAGCAAAACTAGGAGAAATCACTCCCCCATTCCTTCTGGAGCTCTTACTAATATTTCAACTCCTTCTTCCCCAAGGAGTGTAACAGGCAGCTCTAGTAAAGAGCTTAGCTCTTGCCAGTTAGCACACAGTACCAGCTTGCAGAGCAGCAGAGAAGGTCTCAACACCTGTGGCTTTGTGGAAGGGAAACCAAGGCCAATGGGTTCGCCCCGGCTTGGCATTGCAAGCCTCTCCAAGACTTCTGAGTACAAGCCACCAACTTCTCCTTCCCAGAGGTGCAAGGTCTATACACAGAAAGGAGTTCTTCCCAGCACCACACCCCCACCAGCTCCCCTGAGCAAGGACACTGAGATGACATCTACTGAATCTTTGTTACAGCCAGAAATCCGGACCCCACCTGCGGGAATGAGTCCTCAGATCATGAAGAAGTCAGTGTCTTCCAGCAATGGGGATTTTGAAGAGACCATTCTCAATGAAGATCAGCAACAAAACCATTCTCCTGAATCCAAGAAGGAGATTCTGAGCACCACTATGGTGACTGTCCAGCAGCCACTGGAACTGAACGGGGAGGACGAGCTGGTGTTCACCCTTGTAGAAGAACTAACCATTAGTGGGGTCCTTGACAATGGACGCCCAACCAGTATAATCAGTTTTAACAGTGACTGCTCTGTTCAGGCTTTGGCCTCTGGGTCCAGGCCGGTCAGTATTATCAGCAGCATATCTGAAGATCTTGAATGTTACTCCAGTGCAGCTCCTGTGTCTGAGGTCAGCATCACACAGTTCCTTCCACTTCCAAAGTTGGGCCTAGATGACAAGTCCCAGGATGATGGCAGCAGACGCTCATCTATCAGCTCTTGGTTGAGTGAAATGAGCACAGGGAGTGATGGTGAACAGTCATGCCACAGTTTCATTGCCCAGGCATGTTATGGGCACGGAGAAGCAATGGCAGAACCTCCCGTCTCTGAGTTTGCAAGCACCATACAAAGCACCAGCATGGTTTGTGTAGGTGACACACAGAAGCCAGTGACTGACAACATGCTTATATTGTCAGAAATGGGGGAGGAAGCTTTCAGCAAAGTGCCACCCATCAAAGGCTGTAAAATATCAGCTCTAGGGAAAACTACTGTCACAATTAAAAATACTGCAAGCCTCAGCAGCTGTGAGGGCTACTTTCCAATGAAGACAAACATTACTGTTTATCCATGTATTGCTGTTAATTCCTTCAAAGCACAAGACACTGATGGTACTGTATCGGCAGTAAAGGCAGACCCAAAGGTTGCTCACCCCCATGAGGGGAAAGAACCCAACACTAAGAAGGATATCAAATTTGAAGATCCTTGGCTGAAGAGAGAAGATGATGTAAAAAATGACAGCTGTGGGAGCAGTGATGGGTCGAGGTCTGACATGACCACAGTTTCAGCCAAACCTGAGCAGAGCACAAAGCAGCCCTCAGCAGATGGGTTCAGCAGCAGCAGTGGGGATGCCTCTGCCTCCCCAGGATGTGATAGTCTGAAGAGGATTGTGGATGGGTGTGAGATGGCAGCATCTGGCTCTGCAACCCAAAGCCCCGTTCATTCCAGTGATGGCTTGAAGGGCGGCAGTCTCCCTCGAGGGCTCCCAAAGGCAAGCAAGCCAGAGGAGCCTGACAGTCATCCCCAAATTACTGCCTCTGACAGCAATGGAGTTGTTTCTCCTGCCCATGCCCAATTTTCTAAGGCCAGCCTAGACAAAAAAATGGCCTCTCCCAAACATTGTGTCCTCACTCGCCCCAAAGGGACCCCTCCTCTGCCTCCAGTGAGAAAGTCAAGTTTGGATCAGAAGAACAGAGCCAGCCCCCAGCACAGTGCTGCCAGCAGCACCACCAGCAGTCCCTCTGGCCAGCCCGCACCCTTCCTGGCCAGCTTCCCTGAGGAGCTGAATGCCAAACCAAAGGGCCCTGGCATTGACAACAGCAGCAGCAACAGCAGCAGCAAGCTGTTCAGTGCCAAGCTGGAGCAGCTCGCCAGCAGGACCAACTCCCTTGGGAGGTCCACAGGAAGTCACTACGAGTGTCTGTCACTGGAAAGAGCAGAAAGCCTGTCCTCTGTGAACTCCAAAATGAACCCTGGCAAAGACACCACCATGCCTAGGGCTGGAAGGAGCGTCAGCCGCAGCGCCATGTCCTCACCAACCAACTCAGCTCTCTCCCAGTCTGCAGGAGCCTCGCCAAAAGCTGGACAGTCAAAGATCTCTGCAGTCAGCAAGCTCCTGTTGGCAAGTCCCAAGGCCCGAAGCCTGTCTGCCTCTGCTACCAAAACGCTCAGCTTTTCGACTAAGTCTCTGCCTCAGTCTGTTGGGCAGAGCTCCAGTTTGCCTCCGAGTGGGAAGAATATGTCCTGGTCAACACAGTCCCTCAGCAGAAACCGAGGCTCTAGCCTTGCTTCTAAATTGCCCCTTCGGGCTGTCAATGGACGGATTTCAGAGCTGCTCCAAGGCAGTGCCAGCTCCAGAGGCTTGCAGCTGCGAGGAAACGTGGAAGCAGATGAGCGTGGTGGCCTTCATGGAGAGGAGAAGCCGGCAGTTCACGTGCTGCCATCCCCTTACAGCAAGATCACCCCTCCCCGGAAACCTCATCGCTGCAGCAGTGGTCATGGGAGCGACAACAGCAGTGTCCTGAGCGGGGAGCTGCCCCCGGCCATGGGGAAGACTGCCCTGTTCTACCACAGTGGGGGCAGCAGTGGCTACGAGAGCATGATGAGGGACAGCGAGGCGACAGGGAGCGCCTCTTCTGCACAAGACTCCATGAGCGAGAACAGCAGCTCCGCCAGTGGCAGGTGCCGCAGTCTCAAAACTCCGAAGAAACGATCAACCACAGGTAAGCCTGAAGTGGTGTGAAAGGGGAGCACAGACCGAAGCAGCTAACTGCTTCGTGTTGGGGAGGCCTGCCCTGACGATGGGCTACATCAGTGCCAGCTGTGTTTGCAGCAGAGATTAGAGGCCAGGGTAAGTGTCCCAGGCCCTGAGCTTCCTCCGAGCAACGTGCACAAATATCTATGTTTGCAGTGCCTGTGCAGTGGAGTCTCCCTCGCACCCATTTAATTAGGTTTATTTCACATTAACAGAATACTTATCTCTACAGTTGTTTCATGTTGCTAGTGACTGTTGCAATCAAGTAATTATTTATACAAATATTCTTCTGATTTGATTCCAAAAGGATGCCTTTGTGAGGTACTGAAATGTAGTTGTTACCCTCAAGTACTTTGGACACAGGCTCCACTCTTGGTATGTCTGGTTCAGCAGCACAAGGCCAGAGTCCTGCTCAACAGCAGCACCTGCTGGGAGACCACTTTTGCTCCTTGTGCCCTCTGAATGCCCAAAAGGTGCAAGATGCCCTGCAGCTGGAACCGTCACTTCTTTCTTCCCACCTGTATTAAAAGATGGAACAAAGTTAGCCCCATGCCCTTGAAAGATCATATCCTGCGTCTGAGTCTGTTGGTTTTTAACTTTTGAATTGAGTCCTTCCTCTCCAAGTAATTTTATTATTAATTAGGTATACTAGTAATATTATAAATATGGGAACTGTTGCCGTGAAGTAATTGCAAGTCTGAGAGCATTTAGTCATCAGAGAGAGGATCAGAATCCCCCGTAGCTTTTTTACTACATCAGCACTTTTTATCATATAGCAAGAGCCTGCTGGTCCATGCCAGGCGTCCATGCTGTTGCAGCTTGTACATCTCACCAGGACACTAGTGTTTCATAGGTTTGCAGGAAAGGGATGAGGAACATCCATCAGTTGATCACCTCACCTTTTTTCTGGGTGCTGTTTTCCCAGCCAGAAGTGTAAGTCCTGCCTAACTCACTTCCTTTTTAAAAAAATGCATATAGGTACTGGAACTGGTATGTACCAATATTTAAAATATCAGTGGCTGCTTACCCTGCAGTAGCTCTGGCTGCAGAAATGTGTAATTCTCATAGAGTTCCTCATTCACCAGCTACTCCCACTTGCTGGGTTACTTACCTCTGGGCTTCATGTAGAGTGAAATGAACAGAGTGATGCATTACCCTCTTTTTCCTTATGCTTTTGTTGCAGTAGTGGTAAGAACATGTGCAGCACAGATGCAGACACAATAGATACCACAATTAAAACGATATTCTTAAGTGCATGTCTGATAATACCTATTCAGAGGATACATCTGAAAGTCACTCTATGTTGTGCAAGGAAGGGCCAAATGATGAAATAATCTTCCTGATGTTAACTTTGCATCCTATGAGAAAGACTCTGTTCTATCCCTTCTGCATGTGTGGTAATAAATTGATTTTCCTCTTTCTGATGAGCTGCTCTTCTATTGGCTTCTTTCAAATACAAGCTTTTTAATGGTAACTTGCAAGAAAAAGAAGGATGATTTTGTATATTGTGGAAAAGGAATCCAAAGCTGACCACTCAGAATGCATTTCTGGGAGCGTACTGTCAACTGGGTTGTGTGTTGTTGAGAAGCTGTCCATATAATACGGACTTTTTCCACAGGACAGTTGCTTTTCTTTGGATTCTGTAGCAAAAGTTGTGTCTTTTGCTTTCTTGTTGCTTTGATAGTGAGACAGTTAAAGGCATCCAGTAACCATTCTTAAGAGAAGTCTATCTGCAGTAGACTCTGTAAGGGTCACTCTCCCTTTCTTTAGCTTAGGCCACAGTTGGTCAGTTTCAACAAAATTCGAACCAGGAATAGATGCAAAAAATCACAATCTCTATGAAAGCAGAGCAGCTGTGCAGGTGAGGGGAAGCATAGAAAACTGTAGCGTAGATTTCTCCATATCAAACACAAGAGATTATATCCCTCCTCCCTTGGATCTAGCGCGCTTTGATCCTGCCTGGCTGAGCAGTGGCTGAGATTTGTCATGCAGTGCAGATATGCAAAGGTAGTCAAGCAGGAAGCTTTCCTTAGCAAGGAACATGGACAGTCTCAGCTTTGCCACTTTTTCGTTGCTAAGTAAAATCTGACCTTTTTCACCAAGTACAGCTTTCTCTTTGACTGGCAAATGTATGTGTTCAGTCTAATTTCTTTTGTGGCTTTGTTCCTCTCTCCCTTGTTAGCAGTGTTGCAGGTGCTTACCATTGCTAGATTTTAACCTCTGTGATGGAGCATTTTTTGTGCATAGCCAACATCCCCGCAAGATGCCTACTCTGGTAGGCTCAACAAAGCGTGGCATGTTGACATCCCTCAAAGTATGTGCAAAGCTTCTGTCTTAATTGAGTCTGTCACCTGACGTGGAGAGTTTGCAAGCATGTTGTTTTTGTTATTTTACTTCTGAGAATGATTCCCTATATCTGCAAGTAATTCCTATATTGTTTTGAGTGAATTGTGTTTATAAGAGCAACCAGTTTATTTAATGCAAATGAAAAAAAAGATCTTTATTACTTTCCCTATCTGCAGCAGCAAACCACTGCCCAGAAATTCGTAATACTTCACTTTCTTGTAACCCAGCTCCTGTTTGAATTTCATCCTGCGGCAGTAATATCATAATTCTGTTTTGATGTGTTTGATAATAGTATAATTTTTCACATGTCAGCAGATTTATGATGGCATAAATTCGGGATTATTACCTCAGTGCAGGAGAACATGAAGGAGGAACTGAGATATAAGAAGGAACAGAGTTGTTCACAAACATATTTTTATTGCATAATAAACAAAAAAATATGCAACGGTTTGCAATCTTTTATCCTCCGTAATTTCTCCTGTCTGTAAGTCTGTTCTCATCTGAGTGATCTCTCACAAGGAACACTTTTTAATGAAAAAGATAGCATACAAAGGTTCTGAGCTCTTGAAAGATGGATATTATTTTAATACATAGTGTCAAGAGCATTGGACCTTTCCTGATTTGCAGTCGCAGATCCAGTGTGCTGTAATGGATATGGCACTATAGATATGCTCATTTCAGGTCAGGCAACCTTGTCCACTTTATTTATGATTATTATTAGCAGAAATGCTAGCTGTCAGACATGATCATCATGAATCAGCCCAAGGCCCCTTTAAGAGGAGCTATAAAGAGTCTTTAGCAGAATCACCAGCAGCCCTGTCAGATCCCACAATTACTTTTGAAGTTCTGACACATTGGGGAGACATCATTTTTTTCTTGAGATTAAGATCTTGTCTTTCAAATGCTTTTAAGTGCATTATTTTTATGTGTAGGTGCTTCTGCGCTGATTGTCATACATGAAGCATCAGACCTCCATTGACAGCTTTTGAAAGATTAAGCTAGATGATATCCTTCAGTGTAGCCTTGGGTTAAATTTTGGGCTCTCCATGGGTATGTGTACAATTCATAGACTGCCTACTGCTGTGTGAACAAAAGTAAAAAAAAAAAAAAAAAGCAAACAATAACAGTTATTCACCCCTTACATTCTGATATGTAATGAAAATCCTGTGTTTATATCATGAACCACTTAAGCCTTCCCCCTGAAGTAACCTTTTCATAAACATTTCTGTCTTTGTAGCTTTTAACGTTGGTCCTATAATGCTGCATCAGCAGATATTGCCCTAAAGCGAATACTTATAGCAAGAATGGAGCTATTTAGCCTTGATGTATCACTGTACATTTCAAAGCTTTGTGTGACCACCCTTTAATCCACCTTGTGTTGCACATATTACTCCAGACTCCATTTTACAGGTGCAGAAATCAAGGCAGAGAGCTTTGCTGACTTACCCAATGCCTCCACTAAGTGAGAGCCAGATCCAGGATTAAATTGCAGGCACCCTTGACTCCTAACCTCAACCCTGACTGACTTGGCTGCACATCCTTCCTTGCCCTTGCTGAGCAGTGGAGAGGAGGGTTTTCTCTGTTATTTTCTTTTTTGTGACACTCCCTCCCCCCTCTTCATTCACATGCATCTGTGCAATTGTGTTTTGCTCCCATTTCTTTGCTCCCTCTTTTAGCATTTTCCCTGTAGGAAACAATCCGCATCTCAGCCATTTTCCTGGCTCTGACTCCAGTCTCTCTCAGGGAGGCAATGGTGTTTTGAGCAGAGCACTGAGGTGTTACAGCACAGTCATCACTAGCACCAAGTATATATTATTTTTTAATACCTCAGAAATTTCAACTGCAATGGCCTCGTGCTGCTCCATGGAAAGGCAATGACAAGAATGCTTTCATAGCACAAACTCTGTGTCATTAGGAAGTGCATTCAGGCTTAACTCCATTTTAACCAAGCCGTATTTGTACCCTGGGAACACATCAGGGATGAGCAGGAGGTAGGCAGGGCAGCAGGGAAGGACTTGCAAGATCTGTATTGTCTTCTCAGTGGTGCTGCTGGTTTGCTCTGTCACCTTGGGCACCCCGTGTAATGTCTGTTGTCTGTAACCAGCTCACAAAACTAGATCATGGCCTTGCGGAAAAGCTCTCAATGCGAAACAGGACTGGGTGATTTCAGCCATGCAGCCTGGGGCTGCTTCCAGGTGTGTGATCCCATCAGCTCTAGGCTATCAGCAGTGCAATAGCCCAGGCTGTAATTAGGTTTGCCCAGCATAGCCAGGCCATTTGCGTTCCCACGTGATGTGCTCGAATGCCGTGCTCCTGCCTTTTGTCCTGTCTTACAGAGGATTCAGGACTGCCAGATCTGGCAGGAGGCCTCCCCTGGGGATGGCAGAATGGGAGGGGCTCTGAGACAACTTGTTACAAGATGAAGCTTTCAGTGGAAAAGGTAGGGATGTTCCCGAGGCTGTTTGCTTTGCTATTCCTTTTGGGAGCAGGCTTGGGTGCCTGAGGGAGCCCCAGTACACGTGACATGCGGTGAGGTGTAGGGGCTGTCCTGTGTCGTTGCCTGCAGCACTCTGCTGAGCCCAGAGCCTCCTCTGCCAGGGGGGGGTCTCTCCTTTAATTTCTGTGCCCTCCAGTTGTGGCTTGTCTGAGCTGAGCCTGAGCCTGACTGATGTATGTGATGCACAGACATGGAGGAAGCGGTGACTCGCATGGGGAGGAAGCACTGCCAAAGAAGTCAAGGCCCAGGGGAGAGTGCTTGTAAAGGGCTTCCATGTGGGGTTCCTCCGGGCCAGTTTAGCCTTCCTGAACACTGAGTATCACAGAGCATTGGTAAAGAAAAAATTAAGGGATGCTGTTGTTGGTAAGGCCAAGTCTCAACGAGACTGGGGAAAGCCAAGGTCTCCAAATACTGACTTCCCAGTGTTTGAACATGTGCCCTGAGCTAGTAGTTGTATTTCCCGGCATCTGCAGGACTGTGCTCCTACCTGTCTGGGATAGGATTTGCCTGTCTGTGTGTACGTGTCTGTGCTTTAATCTTCTTTGCACAGGGAACCTGTCTGCCTATAGATAATTAAAGTTTCTCGCTGCAGCAGTTTATTGCTTTTGCAGTAAAGTTTCATGACTCCTTGCGGCTCTTTCGCAGTTCTCAGTTTTGCTACCAAAGTAGAACAAATTGCTACATGATTTTAAACACTTTCATAAAAAGACAGACTGTTAAGACATGACAATAATTATCTGCAATTAGAGTGCCTGTTTTGCTCTTTACCTCTGTGCTCTGGATTTCCCTGCTGGGTTGGTTTTAAAGATGGAGATTTCAAGGTTCCTGGAAAGCCCTAATAACTCCGTATTCACACGCATTGCCTCTCTGGAAGCACTTAGCCCAGTCCATGAAAGCAGCAGAAAAAGCCAGAGGCTGAATCTGGGGGCTGTAAATTATGAAAGTCAATCTCCAACCAGTATTACAGAGCAACCTGTTTTGAAACATGGCCAAAATGATAATGCTGGAGCAGAACACCAACAAAAAGAATCTGAGCTTTTTTTTTGCCGAATCCAAGTGAAAAGGAATTTGGTTTGTGTTTAGACTGCCTAAGGCACTGTGGGGAGCTGAAAATCGCCCTTTGTATCACAAAGCTGTAGGCCTTCTCCAGCATTTCTACTTTAACTTGTTTTCAATTGACGATAGCTAATTGATATCCGGCATTATTCCCTTACCATGACAAAGGATGTTAGAGCCATACAGCATGACACTGTTTGCTTGCAGGTGACCCCTTTATGCATATGACTGCTGGCTGGTAGAGCAGAAGGAGGGGCAGTATGGGCTTCAGCTCCACTTTTTTTTGTTCATTAAAACAACAGCATTGATTTTCCCAGGTCAATGCGAGGCCATTTCATGCAGCAAATCTGTGTTGAAAGGGATCAGAGTAATCATTTTTTGCACGCTTGACTACTGCATGCCAGCACTGAGCTTTCAGCCACATGAACATAGGAATGATTTAATAGAGGAAATGGCAGCAGGCTATTGTGCACAGCGAAGGCTCCATGTAACATGCATGACTGAGTCGCACGCCATTAGGCCGAGTGTAAATAAAACCTGCTCCCTACCCTGCCACACAATTAGCTCACAGGAATGCCTCTACCGCTGTCTCGTCATGATCTAACGCTGGGGCTGCAGAGCCCCTTCCTCCTCCATCCTCCGTCTTTGCTGGCCAAGCCACTGGCAGCACAGATATTTAGCGCAGTACTGCAGTAAAAGTAATCAGCTCCTTAAGTAACACCCCAATGCTGAGAAATGCATGACAAACCAAAATCCAGACCAAGGGGAGATAAAGATGTAGAAGAGAGTCTGGTTGTTGTTTTTTTTTTTTTTCTGCTAGGGATTGCAGGTGCTGAAAGCGCAGCCCCCATGATGTACATCTTCCCTGGAGCGTCTCCCAGAGTACTTGTTAACCTGCCACGCTGCAGGAGGGCTGCTTCCTCACCTGGTTTCAGCAGTGCTCATTCACCAGCTCTAAACTACCCTGAAAGGCTTCTTTTAAAGTGAGATGGTAATTCAAGGAATACAGTTAAAAATGAACAAGATGGGTAGAAAAAAAAATTAGATGTAGGCTGTACCTCAGCGTGTTCCTTATACATATAGAAGTTCCTTATATATATAGAAGCAACATGTCTTGTATAACTACGAATGGAAAATTATAAATAAGGGTTGCTTTGTTCCTGGATACAGCAGTTCTTTCGAGCCCCAAGAGTCCTTGTACTCCTTACTGATTTGCAATGGCAGGATTGTGTACAAGCCAACATAGAATAAGGCCTGAATTATTTTACAGGGAGGCTGTCATAGAAGACTCTGTTTTTAATGATAAATCCCATTGGCGTTTCCTTCTCCAGCTCTTCAGGTGCAATCTGAGTTGCCAGGATGAGAGAATGCAGTTTTCTGGCAGTAAATGCCAGGGTTCTTTACTGGTTGTAGTACTAACCTCAAGCTGGGCACCCTGAATATTTCTAATGAAGCCTCCATGCCATCACAGCAGCTTTCCACTGGAAAGCACTGACAGTGTCTTGAGGAACTGGGAGAGGATCTTAGCATTGCACATATTGTGTGAAAATCCAAGGAGGAATTAGTAGCTATTCTCTTCACTGAGGAAAGGGCACTGTAAAATAAACTAGGAGGAGGAAGGTCAAAGGAAATGGGAGGAGTTGGTTCAGTCGTGGATAATTGCCCATGAAGGCAGACCCTGTAGGAAATGGGAAAGAGAAAAGTCAGCATAGCATCTTCAGCTCAAACAAAGCAGCAGCCTCATTGTTGGACAGGGAGGAGCAGCAGGGGAAACAGACAAATAATCTTTGCCAAGTCAGCAAACAATTTGATGCTGCATTGGAGGTTGGTGCTATTGTTCCTTGGAAATGAAGCCACAGGAGGAGTGGTGTTGGCTTAGCGGTACTGCTCTCCTTAGCCAAGATTAGATTTTTATAATCACCTTCAGTTTGTATGGACTTTCTAGTGAGAAAAACAACAAAATGCTGAACAAGATCTGCACACAAAGGCAGTTTTACCTCCAAAAGCAGTGAGAATAGCTTTGATTCTGCGTCCTGCCTTTAAGATCACACTGTGAACTTCTGCAATTACATATTATCAAATTAGTTTCTTAAACAACTTGGAATTTCAGGGGCAGCGATTGTTTTGCATCCCATTCAGATGCGTCCTGCTTTGAAGAGATACGCATTGTGCTCCTTTTTCTGGTCGTTTTGCATTTGTACTTTTTGCTTTTACCTTTTGCACAGAAAAGATGCTTCGACTGGAGCATGTTCTTGGAAAGCAACAGAAAGGGAACACTGCAAAACATAGAGTAGTTAAACAAAACCAGCTTTCTTAAGGGTTCTGCTGTGGTTAACAGACGCTTTTATGAGCACGTACCCTTATGGAGTTGGGAGTTTTGCTGAGGTCAGTGAGTCTTCTTTATCCTTGAAGTTACCTTTCCACACTTAGCTTGGTCTGTGTTTCTAATACTTTAAAGGTGAAGGCTTCTCTGGGCATATCTGTGCTGCAATGTGTTGTGGCTTCAGTGCTGCTCTTCAGACAGATCCGCTTTCACACTGCACGCATTCACTCCTCTATTGCTCCTTTTATCTTAATTAAACCCTGTCCGGTCTTTGGCAGGGCTGAACCTGCCAGACCTTAACCGATTGCTCAAAGTAGAACAACCGATTTGCTGTATTCTATGCATTTTCAGGGCTGTTTCACAGTGCGGTTATTTGTGCTGAAGCTAGCCTTGAGACGGTTTATTCTGGCTGTGAATAACTTCAAGCTAAGTGAAAAACGTAGTCTCCAAGACATTTATAAAAGAACACGTTCCTTTAACGTGTCACATGACCATAAATGACAATGTCGTTACTGTGTACTGACTTCATCTTACAGGGTTCCTTCCAGATCATTTCTGGCACAGGTTTCTCTTTTTAACCAGAACACTGAATACCACTCATGATGTGGGCAGGCCAGCTGCTTGCTGCAGGACTGGGACAGGGCAAAGGCTCCTCTTGGTTTCTGGCTTTGGAGTGCAGGTAGAGGAGAGTTGCCCCATGCTGATGTGGCTTGGCTCCCAGGCTGGCCCCTGTGGAGAAGGAGGGGAGTGGTACACTGCCACTTCTGCACAGTGTTTTATTTATTGCATAGTCAAAACTGTGGAGTTCCTAACTCTACTGAGAGCCATAGATAAATATGTGACTTCAAATGGGTGTTTTCTATGTAAATGGAAAATTGCATTCATTTTAGCAGTTGGTTGTCTCACTGTGTTGATATGGGTGAGGAAGCTGTCAGCTGTTCTGTGACACTGCTTACGCTGTATCTCCTGTCTGATTCCAAGTAATGTGAAATCAGAAAAAGCAAGGACTGAATGGAGAAGTCAGTGGCAGGAGTCTCCTGTCAGATGACACTGTCATTTTCTGTACCTGGACTAAAGAGCAGCCTATCGATCAGTGCATATTTCAAATAACTAGATTCAGTTTTGCCTCCCTGCAAACATACGATGCTCTGCCTGATGGCTCAGCCCTCTTGTGCTGCCTGGCTGTGATGGGGGCATAACCTGCAGGCTCTGCAGACATGAAAAGCACGATGAGCTTATGTTAGTGTACGTCTTGCCACGGCTGTGGTCTCTGCCTCTTCACCAAAGGATATGGCCTATTAGACAGAGTCTCATGCTGGAGCCGTCCTTCTAGACCCCAGGCTTCTGGTTGTCGTTCAGCTAAATGGGTATGAATAGAAATGCAATGCAAAAGCATTTACTGTAATTCATACTCCAATGACATCTGTTTCGCTTTGCACTAAGTGAGAGCCTGGTGGTGTCCTCATGGCAAGGTGAATCAGGTTCATTTGCATCTCCAGGGAAACTGCTGCCTCTTAAAGCTGAGGAGCAGCAAAGGTAGGAAAGAGATTGCTTTCATGCTCAGACTACTCCTGTGAGAGGCAAAGACCAAAACCCTGAAAAGAAGTGCTTTTTTAGAAGTAGTTAGTGCCTACATCCTTTCGGTCTCATCTCAACTTGAGATGAACTCAGTGCCATTCACAGTGAAGCAAGCAGAGGGCTCATTTTCCAGGGGGGCTGAGCCCTTTGCAGAATCTCTTGCATGCAAGAAATCGTAATGGTGTGCCAGCCCATCTCACCTGCCTTCACACACACACAGCTGCTCTCGCCCTTCAGTTGCCTCTCTCTGGCATCACTGATGACAGTCACCCTTAGTACAGCAGTTTGTTAGTGCCTTCCCAAACCACCTTTCTGTTGTTGTTGTCAGTTGTTAGCTGTGCTGACATTGACTTCCAGTGGTGTTACAAAAGGTCTAAAAAAACTTGTGCTTGCTAGTGTTTGTAAGGCTTCATTTGTTCTGGCGTGGGCTCATTTGCTGGGCTGCAGTTTGATTAGAAGCATCAGTATGATGGATGTGACGGGATGGGCAGGTCAGGGCTGAGGCCATTTGGTACAAAAGGGCTCCCTGTTTGCATGACTTGGCTTTGCTCTCCTTTTCTTGCATGGAATTATTTTGGATGCACTGGAGTAAAAGCTCTATAGACTAAGTTTTTGGAGATACACAGCAAGACAGACCATTCTCCTCCATGTTAAAGCTAGCATTTACAGGTTAATTGCTGATTACTGAGTGTTGGTTTCTAGCACAGACTGTTGCACTCACAAAATGATAGTTCACAAAGTAGTCAGCTGAGAAATAGACACCCATGAATGAAACTGAGCGATTCTGGATACTTGCAAATCCAAAAACTAAGCAACCAATGCATTAATGTTTTTTTAGTTTTCATTGAAGCATGAAGTTGGCAGACGTGTTGAAGCTATTTACATTCAAGTTTCAATGAATGCAGTGCTAAGGATTCCTTCAGATGATTTTATCTTGTTTTTAAAATAAAATCTGCATTATCATTCTGCATCCCCTCCCTTTTGGCATCAGTTTTGTTCTTGCAGCCAAGAGAGTCAGTTGATAGTTTCATTTAGACTTGCTGGCTTTGGCTTTTGTTTTTATTTCTTCCATCCCCTATATCCCTGATGTCTCCTAGGGGAGACGGTGCAGGACTTGTCGGCTACAAACCCTTTTATTTTGTCTGTAACCCAGCCACCGCTCCGACTGAACTAAACTGAGCAGGGAAACATAACCCGTTGTTTTTCTTTTTTTGCGCGTGTCTGTTCTTTCTCCCAACAAACCATATGCTCAACTTCCCTACTGCTGCCATCAGGCCAGTGACGTGCTTTTTCTCCCTTGCTTTACCTGAGGCCCTGACTTGGCAACTCGCATGGCAGATGCTTTCCATATGGCTAGGCTTTATCAACCGTGGTAAATATTCTGCTATTGCAGTGCTCCCATCCGCTGTGCTGGTATCATAAAGCAGAGCTATTGACGCAGACGCAGTGACTAACCCTTCTGCCAGTCAATTGTTACTGCTGCTGTCTTGCCCTTTGCCAGGGTATGCATGTAAGCAAGGAATGTTTTAGAAAAATACCATACTGAACAGAAACAAGGCTAATGCAATGCTGAGATTGGACATGCATACTGCAGACATTTTGTCCTTGCTAGTGGTTTTACTGCCCTAGCCGCTCCAGAGTGGTGGTGTGCCAAGGACTAAGTGTTGCCATAGTAGTTCCTGGGTAGTAGAGGAATTTGGGCATCAAAGTGCTTTTTTCATGTTATTACAAAGAAAGAAACGACGACACCAATGAAAAAAACACAACCACACCTCCCCTAGAGCTGGGCTGTGGAGGGGCTGGCTGATGCTTGTTTGTAGGCTGTAAAAGCCAGTACCAGTGAAGAGAGAGGAAAGCAAAGCCAGACCATATATCACCTAATGCTCTGGCCCTTCATCCGTATACCTGTACGCACTGAGACCTGAGCTAACAGAAGCAGATACAACCTCCAGAAGCTGTAGAGTGCATATGTCCTCTGAGGATCAAATCTAACTGTGCTAACACAACAGGGCAATTTCTACATTTGCAGGCTCACAGAGACGGAGGCTTATTCCAGCTTTATCGCTTGACACCGCTTCCCCAGCAAGGAAGCCTGCCAACAGCCCTGGGGTCCGCTGGGTGGATGGGCCCCTGCGAAGTGCACAGAGGGGGCTGGGGGAGCCCTTTGAGATCAAAGTCTATGAGATAGATGATGTGGAGAGACTCCAGCGGCGACGAGGAGGAGACAGCAAGGTGAGTGAGATCCTTGTGAGCTGTCTGTCTCCTCTTGGAGAGAGGAATTCAGATCGGAAGTGCAATTCATAGGAAAGCAATCAGAACTGTGTAGTATTGTACATGGTTAATTCAAGTGGCAGCAATACTTGTATCTCATTTAAGAGCAGTTGTAACTCAAGTTATGCCTTCTTCAGTAGGAGCTAATAGATACTGGTCTCTTGCATTTTTTGCCCTTGCTAATAGTCTTGGTGGCTCCTGTGCTTCAGCAACACAACATCTATCTTTCAACAAAGCAGTGGTGCCAGAAGTGCTTTGATGATATTGTTAATTTCTTCTCATTAGCATCCTTCTCCTGTCAACCTTACTCCTCAAAGCTTAAAAAAAGTTGGAGGATTGTAAAGATCAGCTCTTGAGAAGTACAATTATGAACAGTATGTGAAGCTGGTGTTTTTACAATAACTGTGTATATAAGCTTTATTGTTATCTTAAGGCATTTTTCCTTCCTAGGCTCCTGTCACTCATTTAGGTTGTTTGTAGTGGTGATATCTGATACAGTTTTACATAGAGAAAACATCACTTCTTGGGGTGGTGTTTCTACCACACTTGATTCACACAGAACAGAAGATAGAGCAGTGTTGAGCCTCTAACATAGGCTTGGAGGAGTTTAATTCTGGTAGTGTGGCTGTCCCCAGCCTGGTAATGATAGCCAGGCCCTCACTGTAGCTTCGCTGCACATCTTGATGGCTGCCACCACTCAGAAGTCATATGAGGCCAAGAGGAGTGCATCCAGACAGCATCGCAGCCTGTGCTGTTATGGTACCCCTTGTTTTTAAAGATGATATATCTTCATTATTAATGATTATGAATTGATAGTACTTTTCACATCAACATCGTCTTTTGTTTAAGAATGTTTTGAATTTGATACTGCTACCAGTTTTCCTATTTAATGATGTGACTGCTGCATTTCTTACACACCAAGCAGAGATATACTTACTTAAGATTTTAATGCACCAAGCAATGGATTTCCTTCTCCCAAGAGCTTAGCTTTTTCTTAGCCAAACTCCTGTTGACAAAAACCAGAAATGTTTTGCTACAGTGAATCTGTTTTCAAGATGCCGTGTGGTGTTAATTATTATGGGTTATTATTAAATATCACTGCAAGGACTCCAAAGCTCACTGATCAAAACCATCAAATTAATAATTAAAAAAAAAAACACAATAGAAATAAAACAGATGATAGATTATTTTGTGCAGTAATTCATACGCTTCCAGAGTAAATGTCTCACTGTTAGTATTATTGATTGGAAGATCATTTCACTGGATGGATCTGGGTATTTCTTCTCCTCTTCACTTGTTCCTTCCCTGCTCATTTTTCCTGGTTGGCAGGAAGTGATGTGTTTCAATGCCAAGCTGAAAATCCTGGAGCATCGCCAGCAGAGAATTGCTGAGGTCAAGGCCAAGTACGAGTGGTTAATGAGAGAACTGGAGGTGACCAAACAGTACCTGATGCTGGATCCTAATAAATGGCTCAGTGAATGTAAGAACATTGTTTATTGCTTGAACTTATAGGTTTCCTTTGCATTATTTCACTGTGAGGAACGAGAGTAGAAAGGTTTGTTAAGAATGAGATGTGAGCCTGTAGCTCACAGCTCTCTGTGTTTGTAGCCTGAAATGAGCTGACATATGATCTAAGGACAAAATTTAGATTGACTGTATTTCTAGAACTAGTCCCAATAATTCTTATTAAATCTTGATGGTAGAACTGAACATTCCTTTTTGCCTGAGAGCTGAATGTTAAAATGGTACAGCACTGTAATGGTGAATATTGCCATTGACAGATTATTGTTCACACATTTCAGTCCACAGATTCTGAAAATGAGATTTTATTTATTTTTTTTTTGTCCCCAAATCACTGAGACATATCAGCAATATTATAAATCTGCTCTACTACCACAAATAACACTGCAGAGCAAACTTGTCCCTTGGCACCAGTGGGCTTACATGAAGAATGAATTTGGCCCATTTTTTGTATCTGTAGATGTGTAAAGTTCAGACCTTAGAGGGCATTCACATTGAGATGCAGAAGAACCTCAACACCTTGAAGGAAAAAGATATAAAGTGTACTGCAGTAGCTGTACAGTATTTGTTAGTGTTAGTGAACAGATGAACTCATTTTGAAGAGTTCTCAGAAAGAAATATTCAGGGGTTGTTTTTTTTTTTTTTTAATGATAATTTCTTGGGGTAAAAGAAGGTTGGGTGCTGTGTCCTAACTCTTTCTTTGACAACTGTCATAAGTAAACACTAGATTGGTAGGCCCTACCAAACAACCACAATATAAAGCAAAAGAGACAGATTCCAAGACCAGAGATTTGTCGTACATTGCCATCTGAATATTGATGTGTGATGCCTTTGCTTCTGATTTCAGTGTGATAAATGCAGGAAGCCTCAAGGATAGCACAGACCACAGGGCTTAGATGAGATGTGAAGTGTTGGCTAAGATCACATAGTTCCCACTCAACTTCCATGGAAGCAGCTGCCAGCTGTCTCTGGCAGCAAAAGGGAGCCTATGGTAGTGTGATGTACACACCTTCCGTTAGCACTCTTGAACAAGCTAGTGAGAATTGCCCAGAACAGGGAGAGGTGTGAGGAGCAAGGAGGTTGGAGGATGGTTTCTGACTCTGAGTTATGAATTTTTTGGTCAGAAGAATGCATGAGTCAATACATATCATATAAATAAATGCACGATGCTGAAGCAAGCTCTGAATGGAAACAAAACCAATGGAAACAGTTAAAATCAATTTGGCCAGTTCTACACTTAACTGATGAATTTCTTCATCATGCTCAACTTGTGGGAGCAAATGTTAACCTTACACCCACAGGTGTTTTGTGCCCACCTGTTTTCCTTACAGTGAGCCATGTGGTTGCTGGAGGAGTAGTTCTGTTGGCTTTTCTAAGGGAGAGATGGAGTGTGACAAAACTCATCTGCTGCTCTGGAGAGAATGGCAGAACATATCACTCAAGAAAGTATTCAGTGCAATCTTAACAGTATTTTCACTGACAAGCCATTTTAATAGCCATGAAATAATAGACACAACTTTCAGTGACAACGGGAAGCTGAAGTGTTGTATACAGTATGGATGTTCTCGAAGGCTTGAACTGGGTCCATAGCTCCCAGCAACTAGTGCTGGGTTTTGTATGCTTTTTCTATCTGTGTATTTTCTTCCCTACAGTTGATCTGGAGCAGGTATTTGAGCTGGATTCTCTGGAATACCTGGAGGCCCTGGAGTGTGTGACTGAACGTTTGGAAAACCGTGTCAACTTCTGCAAGGCTCATCTCATGATGATCACCTGTTTTGACATCACCTCTAGACGCAGATAAAGAGCGAACCTCAAGAGAATTTCAATGCACATCTCTGCCATCCTCCTTTGCCCTTCTGAATAGCATCCCAAAGACAACAGAATGAGGATGAAGGTTGGAGTCAAGTCTCAACTGTGTGTATGAGAGATTTGCTTTACTATACAGAAGAGTAGTATTAAAAAATAACAGGACAAGCATGAAAAATGGAGATAGAAGGATGTTGATTCTCTTAGCCTAAAAGAGCACTTTGAGGAACCTTTAAGGACATGTCTGTAAATAAGAACTGCTGGCAGAA